>CM070829.1:35646816-35697060 GCA_036326025.1 Chrosomus eos | reverse complement strand
ATTTGAATTATCTTAATATCTAGCAATTATATCATGTAAATCATTTGATTGACAGCCTGAGATGAATTGATACTTGATATTACAATTTTTTTTTAGAATTTACCGTATTATATTATTTTAATAAAAGGTTTTTGAAAGAGACTCAGTGTTTGTAATCAAACTAACAGTGTTCTGTATTTAGTTTTCAATTCTCATTGTTTAGTATTTATTATTCTGTATTCATTATTTCATTTATTCCATATTCTGTGTTTAATATTCATTTGTTCAGTTTTCGGTATAGTGTTTAACCTGTGTTCAGTATTAATGACATGAGGAAATGGTGTTTTACTTTCTTCTGGACAGAAAGTGACATTTTCTTGAGTTTCTTGAGGAAAACATGAGCGAGTCTGTAATATAAGAGTGTGACATAGTTATAGTTCTTTTGCCTTTCTTCTCTCTCTCTCTCTCTAGGTGAAAGAGGAGTGCCGTTTTTTAAACGCTCCTCCCGTTCCTCCCCGCTGTGCTAAAGGCCCCGTCCCGAGTCCTCCAGTCCCCACACGCTTCCCTAAAGCTCCAGCCACACAGACACTCAACCCAAACCACTCATTTTATTCCTCTGGACTGCAAGAGAGGTAAAACCACACAAACATTCACTAATTCACAGACTTAAAGGGATAGTTCACCCAAAAATGTAAATTCTGTCATTAATGACTCCAAACTCGTAAGACTTTCAGAACACAAATGAAGATATTTTTGATGAAATCTGAGAGTTTTCTCCATTGACAGCAACGCAACTACCACTTTGACGCTTCAAAAAGTTCATAAAGAGATTGTAAAACGAATCCATATGAGCGGTTTAGTCCAAATTTCTGAAGAGACTCAATAGAGACTCAATCGCTTTATACGTTCAATTCTGGATTAGTTTTACAAACTCTATGAAATTTTTGAAGCGTCAATGAAGGGACAGTAAGCTCTCAGATTTCATCAAAAAGATCTTCATTTGTGTTCTGATGATCAAAATTTTTACGGGTTTGGATCAACATGAGGGTACTGAGTCTGAAATTTTCGTGTTTTTGTATTCGTGATTCGCTGGTTCTGAATTGTCAAAACACCATTCAAACTGCTTGCTACGGATGCGAAAAACGCAGAAAATCGAACCCGGTCCGAATTTTTTTTTTTGAGGGACGAAAGTCAGTGTGGCAGCGTGATTGAATTTTTTTTTTTACGTGCGTAAATTTCGGATGCGAATTTCGGACTCAGTGTGCAAGGACCTTAATTAATGACAGAATTAGCATTTTTGGGTGAACTATCCCTTTAAGATTTACCAAGACAGTCATATTGTTATGAATGATAGAAAGTGCAGTGTGAAATGGCAGAATAAGTCCCGCCTTCTAAATAAAAGAGCCAGTCGTGTCATGTCTATATTAGCTAGTCCACCCTGAAATATACAACTTTTTAAAAAAAGTTCATGTCAGATTTGAAATATGTTATTGAAATGTGAGCGTGGCTTTTGAGATTTCAGGAATGCCTCATTCAACTACTGTAGATATGACTTGGTCTTGATGCCCAAAATAGCTGCCACGAAGGCATCGCAAATGTGTCCGTTGCTTTACTTGAAAGCAATCATTGCAAATGGAAGTATTGTGGTGTGGTGTGGTGTGGTGGAGGGGTTTAAATAGAGATGTTTTTAAGTACTTGGACACAAGTAGGAATGGTAATCAAGAGGAAGGTAATTATTTCATTAATAATTCTTTTAGTACTTTTGAGGAAATATTTCCCTTCGGAAGCACTGAAAATTGATACTAAATATATAAAATAGACCTAAAAACAGGATCCTAAACAACAAAAATTATTGCAATTATTATCAAATTATTATCAAATCAAATGTGAGACAAAAACTACAGCTTTACTGAGGATCAGCAAATGGTTTGGTCGAAACATGATCTTGCATTTGCTTTCTTGTTGTCTTTTTTTCCCACCATTTTAAGCCCTATTTGGATTGGACTAGTTTTAAAGGGGACGTTAGAGAAATTTTTTCCCCCAACTGTAAAAATTCCTAGGCAAATTACATATTGATTTTCAGCAAACTCAACGGACCTCAGAGAGATATAATCCTGTCCGAATGCAAGCGTTGTTCCTAACGCTTCTCCTCGTGTGTTTTCTGGCCTTCATGAGCTACCGTTTGCACATCAATCTTCGGCATGCTTTCATTTAGTTTCAATATGGATGGTATGCGACGTAAAAATAAGATTATAAAATTAATAAATAGAGCAAAATCACAGAAACTGCAAAGTCTGCCCATTTTAAAATCAGTGTCAGGTAAGTGTAAGACTCTTGTCTAGATTTCTCTGCTTACTTATGTAAGTTTATAGTAACTAAATAGGGTTATTCTAATAAATTAAAATGATATCAACAAATGATAAATGAAAAGACATATACTGTAAAAGCACAGCAGATGACCTTCTGTTACGCCCACATCTAGAAAACACACACTCCCACGTCTGTAATAAACACTGAATCGGGACATTAAATCACAAACGTTGAGTGATAATAACTCAAACGTTGTTTAGAAAACTAGTCCTGTCCGAATAGGGCTTAAGTGTTTAATTGAGTATTTCACCTCTTTGGATTAGACTTTTGTACTTTTTTAGGCACGGTGAGTTTTTGGTGATTTCTTAATTTATTTATTACAACTCTCTCTCTCTCTCTCCATCAGTTCTGCTCCTCGTAGCGGCAGCAACTCTCCATCGCCGGACTCTTACTCTCTGTACTGTTACCCATGCACCTGGGCCGACTGTGTGACCTCTGACCCCTGCGTAAGCCCTGATCCCGCCCAGCCCGCGCAGGCCTGTTGGTCCCACCCTCGAGGAGGCGGAGCCTACACCTCAAACGTCCTCAACACACCTCTACTCAGCACTGACTCCGCCCAAAAGAACTACTCCACGTGTCCCAGACCGCGGCCGGTGGCGCAGAACCGCTTCGCACCCTTCGGTGCCCTAAATCCCTTTGCCAACCCGGGACACGCCCACGCCTCCTCCGACTGGCTCACCACTGGTAGGAACTCTCCCACTCTGATACCCGACCTCATTAGCTCCACCCCCAAGGAGCCACAAACCAATCAGGGAGCTTCAGAATGCAGTCCCGAGGCTCCGCCCAGACCAGTCAAGAATTCAGAAGAGGACACGGTCACCGTGGACCCCGCCTCCGGATCCGTTGCAATGACGAGGGGGCAGAGGGCGGGGCGGGGTCATCATGGCGACCCCCCTCGGAGCTCTGCTGGCTCTCGGTGGAGGAGGTTTCGTCCAGTCTGAGGTTTATCGGCCTTTCGGACGACGTGATTGGTCTGTTCAGCCGAGAGAGGATCGACGGCTCTATTTTCACTCAGCTGACGGAGGAAATCCTGTCGGAGGACTTTAACCTCACCAAACTACAGGTCAAAAAAATCATGCAGTTCATCAAGGGATGGAGACCCAAGATATGAGGGCAGCATCCTCGTGAACTTAGAGATGTTTTTATTTGAGAGACACAAAATTACTCCAGCCACAATTAGTGCTTCTACTCGGACAGTTTCAGATGTTTTATAAGTGTGTGTGTGTCTGAAATACACCTCTCTAATCGGACTGATAGATTGTGACTAATATATTATGGAGCACTATTCGATGTTTTTATTTTTGGGGTGGGGTGATTTCGTGGACAGTCAGAGCTCATCTGCTGTATTTCAACGGTTTTACTGACTGTGTTTTTGACCTCTATTGTCTGTTTTCTAATAATCTGACATGATTGTCAGTTGGATCTGGGTTAATCTCATGGAAACTGTCGGGATCTTATCCAGGTCATTTTTCACCCCAAAATCAAAAGCAAAAATAAATAAATAAATTGTCATTGTTAGAATGTATGAAAATCTCATTCTTGTTATTGTAATGTGGAAAAATGTTTAAATAACTTTAAGTCATGACACTTTAATTTATAGCTCTTAATACAATACGGATTGTTTTAAAGCAGCTTCACAGTAATAAACAGGAAAATAACAGAATCAATGATGCAAACTTCATCAGGTATGAAACCAATTTAAATATTGCAGTAAAGAAGCTGTAAAAAGTTTCATTATTCAGTTCAAGAAGTTCAGTGTTGATTCAGTTCAGTTCAAAAACTGTTAAAGGATTAGTTCACTTTTAAAAAAACTTTTGCTGATAATTTACTCTCCCCCATGTCATCCAAGATGTCCACGTCTTTCTTTCTTCAGTCAAAAGAAATGAATGTTTTTGATGAAAACATTCCAGGATTTTTCTCCTTATAATGGACTTCAATGGGACCCAAACGGTTGAAGGTCCAAATGACAGTTTCAGTGCAGCTTCAAAGGGCTTTAAAACGACACCAGACGATGAATAAGGGTCTTATCTAGCGAAACCATCGCTCATTTCAAAAATAAATAAAACAGTTTAAGTTTTATAAACACAAATGCTCGCCTTGCTCTATTCTGTGATGCGCGTTCGTGACTCTCCTGTTCGAACTCGTTCATCAAAATGAACGAATCTTTTTTCCGAGTCATTTAGTTCATTTCGTTCGTTGAATGAACGAAATGACTCGAAAAAAAGACTTGTTCAAAATGAACAAATCTTTTTTCGAGTCATTTCGTTCGTTGAATGAATGAAATGACTCGAAAAAGATTCGTTCATTTTGATGAACGAGTTCGAACAGGACAGTCACGAACGTGCATCACAGAACAGAGCAAGGCGAGCATTTGTGCTAATAAAACTTAAACGGTTTTATTTCTTTTTGATAAGACCCTTATTCATCGTCTGGTGTCGTTTAAAGCCCTTTGAAGCTGCACTGAAACTGTCTTTTGGACCTTGAACCGTTTGGGTCCCATTGAAGTCCATTATAAGGAGAAAAATCCTGGAATGTTTTCATCAAAAACCTTAATTTCTTTTCGACTGAAGAAAGAAAGACATGGACATCTTGGATGACATGGGGAGAGTAAATTATCAGCAAAAGTTTTTTTTAAAAGTGAACTAATCCTTTAAGTTTATCAATTATAAAAATAGATCAAATCAGCTATAAGCAGCTCTACAAAAGCGAACAGTGTTGTTATTCAGCTCAGCGTTAACTCTTCAGTTCAATAAGTGTAGATAACAATTTAAGTAAAATAATCGATACTGTTATTGTAATACAGTATTTTTTTTATAATACCAATATTTAATGATCATTCAGAATAATTAGAATGGCACAAAACGCAAAAGTAAAACTAATGATCACATTATTTAAATAAGAATTGAGAGGAAAATGTTCCTTAAATTGTGTGGAAGAAAAAAAAATTTTTTTTTTAGGGTGGTTTTGACAAGATTCACCCACTTAGGGCACAAATTTTGTAATTCCATCTGCTCTCATACTGAGCCCATGTCATGCACACTGGAAATGAGCTTTTTAGAGACTTAAAGAGTTCAGTTCGTGATGTACACACTAATAAGAGCAGTGAGAGTTTACAGTCTGAAGAACACACTGTAATTAGGTGACTGTAATTAAGAGTTTACTAAACGCAGCCCACACTGATGGAGGATGTGTGTGTGAGGTGAGTCAGAGCTGCTGAAATGAGAAGGTTTTAGCCTTATCTCACTGTTTTTTTTTTTAATGTTTCATCAGCATTTCAGAAATGTTTATTTAACAGATTTCCCCCTTTTGTAGATGCATGTGTACTTTGGATAATATTTAACAGCGGTAGTGTTTCATTTGTACTGTAATTTCATCATGTATGATTTAATCTTGCTGGATCAACTACAGAAAAGAATAAATCAATAGTGCTCACTTGAACAAAGTAAATCCTTGATGTACTTGTATCATAGGCTATGTTCTAAATAGAATACTAGCTTTTTTGCTGAGTGTAGTGCATACCTTAACTGTTTGAAATTGGGACTATTCGAACAATTACGGAAGCTTGTTTCTGCCACAGAACAAAACAATTAAAAAGGTAATTGTGATTTTTAATCTCACACGCCTCTTTTCCTCAGATTTCTATGAAGTCAGAATTGAAATTGAAAAAGTATGTCAGGATTGCTTGAAGTCAGAACTTGTAAACATGTCAGTGTTAAATAGCCGCTAATTCCCACTGATTTTGAGTTAGCGCCAATTGGATGGAAATTATTAGTTTAAATTTTTAAAATAGAATATAATAAACTCAATATACATGTATTTGATAAATAAATTTTTTTGTATTAATTAATGAATCCCCTAACATGATATGAGGCCCACACTATAAAAATACCTGTACTACTATATACTTTAAAACAGTTTACGGTTTCAATGAGTTTTTCTTTACATACAGTAAATAAAGGTCGGGTGTGAAAGTAGATGCTTCCAGTCAAAATTCAAGTTTATTTTAGCAGAAACATATCAAACATTTAAACTACTATGCTCTACAAAAATACAACAAATAATAACTGTGCAAAACTCCCTCTCCAGCTCAACTTGGAGATAATCTGAGGCACCTTGGTTAAAAAAAAAAAAAAAAAAAAATTGTAGCTGCAACATTCAGAATGTTTTTTACAGTGGTGATTGTGTGTGTAGTACAGTGGTGATTGTGTGTGTAGTACCTGAAATAATATTCTACCGTAAAATTCGTTAACGGTAAAAAAAGAAGTTTATCTTAGTGTTGACACCATGGTTTGACACCAAATATCAATTTTACTGAGATTTTACATTGTTAACGTTTCTTTGATCACATAAACAAACTGACAAATTATGTACTGGCCAAGTTAGGAAAGTGCTGCTTTTTAACCAACAAAATTAATGGATTTGTAAATTATGCACTACTGTAAGTAGGAGAATGAATGTGACTTTTCTTTTTTTTTTATAAGATACCAAATGCTGAGATTAGAAAATTATAATGCCGGTGAATTTTCACTTGTGAAATCTCTTGCTGGAGTTCTTTGCATGGTCAATGAGCAGCTGGCAGGGGGTGAACTGGTTACCATAAACCTCTTCAAAGCGCTTCATTTTCTGGACAAGTTTGTCTGCTCCATATGAATCCACAAAACGGAACGGGCCTGAAATGTGGGAAAAAAGTGGGTTGCTTAAGTTTACTTAACAAATCCTCTACTATCCCCAGGCACAATGCGGTATGCCACAGGGTTAAGTGCTGGGCCCGCATCATTTACGATAAATCGTTTTAATTACAAGGTGTGTAATGTCTGTTACCTCCCAAGCAAGGCGGGAAGCCAAGCCCAAACACGGCTCCGATGTCTCCCTGCACAGGGTCGGGCAGAATGCCTTCCTGTAGACACAGTACGGCCTCGTTCACAAAACGAGACATAAGTCTGTACTGAATATCCTCATCGGTGGAGCTAATGAGGGACAGAGAGAAATATAAAGGGTTTTTTCCGAGGTAAATCAAGGTTTAGGATGCATTAATCATGTAAACCAACTTACACAGCAGGGGGCGCTGTTAGCTTGAAGCTCTTAAGAATCTCTTCAGCTCCTGAATTCACCGTCTTTTCTTTCGACTTGGCTCCATACACATAACAACCCTTTCCAGACTTGCGCCCTGAAGTACACAGATATACATGCAATAACAATCTGAAAGCTGAATTGGAATACGACAAGAATAGTTAAGCTATTTTTGCTGTAGTTTATAAAATTTAAAGTCCCCCTGTAGTCAAAAATGTTATCCCTTAAAACTCATCTTTGATCAGCAAAGTGACATATTTCAACGTTTTTTCCTGTAAATTATTTCACTAAAATAGCTCGAATGCAACTCTAAACCCTTGCTTTATTTAGTATACACGGTTCTATAAATATGCTAATTAGCCCCGCCTCCCCTCACTCACACCAGCTCAGAGATTCACTGTCAACTTACTGTAGTAAACGCTGCACAATGGTATCGCTCTTTACAACGTCGGACACATAGCGGTAATTAATATGATTATCCTTTTGTTTGACTATGTTATCAAACAGCTAATAATGTGTTGCTACTGTTACACAAACCATGTTCCAGAGTCAGGCATCTGCCTTCTAACAATTATCAGAAAAGCTTTGAACAACTCAGAACGTCAGTGAAGAAAGGCATATAGTTGATCATAACATCGTAATATACATCATACACACGTTATATTGCTAAATCTACTCGGTTTTTCATATCAACAGAAAAATATACCTGGATAACCTGGCATCTCTCGAGACTTCCCTGCTAGTTCGCTATTAATGATAAGCTAAAGCATGCCGGCATGTTGACGTGATTGGTTACAAGGTAGTTTGTGACGTCAGAAACACCAGCGATTTCAACCGTGTTTTTGAGTTCACTGGAATTTGAAAGAGATACTCAGCAATGGTTTTGACTTATGAATTTGCACATGGTTTGTCTTAAAGCACATTAAAAACACAATATGGACATATAAACAACATTAAAAACTTGATTTTCACCACAGGGTGAAAAAAGTCATTGGTCAGATGCACGTTCATTTGTGGGTGAACTGTCCCTTTAACTTGCTATCAAGGTTGTGTAAGACTGACAATTCATGAAGATAAAGCTGTATGTGGTTTAACAGATGTACCTTTGAACCCCTTTTGGACCATCATCTTCAAGACCTCAACATTTCCTCCTCCGAATCGTGTTCCAAAAGCCTTGCCAAGATCCTCTGCAACATGAGCCGCCACGTCAATACCGACCTCGTCAGCAAGTGTCGCCGCACCGACAGGAAACCCGAATCCTGTTGTCAGGGAATCCAGTTTCTTGGGCCCAACTCCTTCCTGCAGTCAAAGTGATGACACAGGAAGATTAGAGTTGGCTCATAGAATAAAAATAGTTTTGAATTAAACAGTCAAATTAAATTATTGAATTAAAAAGTTGAATTAAATTGTCTGGTGCTTCACAAAGCGACTTTTTAACCACAAACAAGCAATTTATTTTTTTAGTTTTAAACACCATGTCAACATCAAGGCTATCTTCAAGGCGAGTATAACAAAGTGTATAAGTCACACAATTAACAAAAATCTATACAAAACATTTAAGATTAATACAAGAAAATTCTAAAATACATTCAGGTGATTTAAATACGATCAGGTTCAAATTTAGTCCTGGAACAAATAAAGATATTTTTTTGCATTAGCTATTCAAACATCTAGGAATTTACCTGCAGCGCACGAACGGCCTCGGCTAACATGGGCGCCAGGCAACGAGTGGTGTAAAACCCTGGACCGTCCTGTTAAAATATACACAGTCACTCACTGATGCCTGATGAGCAGTGAAAACATGTCACAGAACGTGTTCTTACCCCCACCACTATGATGACCTTCCCCTGTTTAAGTCCCACGGCCACGGCAGATGCTGTTGTGTCTTTGGAGGTTTTATCTGTGGTGATGATTTCCAGCAGTTGCATTTTATCCACTGGAGAAAAATAATGCATCCCGATCACCTACATAACACACAAGTAGTTCAGAATTAGGACTTTTGAAATAAATCACTCCTTCAGAATTGACGAATGACAATTAAAACACACACATGCGCACCTTTTCAGGTCTCCTGCTGGCTGCTGCGATGTCTTTGATGGGCAGAGCGGATGTGTTGGTGGCAAAGATACAGTGAGGAGGAATCACCTGCACACAGGACAGGTGTGGTCAGTAGTGTACACGACTAGAAACATACCAGCACGCCTGTATAATCGCACTCAAAGCTGAACTTACGGCCTCAACCTCTTTCAGCACTTTATGTTTGATTGACAGGTCTTCAAACACGGCTTCAATGACCATATCCACATTCTCAAAACCACGGTAGTCCAGCTGTCCCGACAGTAAGGACATTATCCCATCTCTCTCAAACGTCGTCAGACTCTTCTTTTTTGTTTTGTCATTAAGCCTGAGAAAGAAACAATGAGAAGTTTTTATTAGGTTTAATATAATTTATACATGTATATGTTTAAATGAAACATATATTTAATATATTTGTATATGGTGAATATTTTAAAAATTGAAACCCGTTATTTCATCTTAGTTCAACATGGAAAACATTTATTTTGTATTTTTATAGATTTAAAAATTTACAAATATATTATATATATATATATATATATATATATATATATATATATATATATATATATATATATATATATATATATATATATATATATATATATATATATATATATATAAACTACCGTTCAAAAGTTTGGGGTCGGTAAGATTTTTTATGTTTTTAAAAGAAGTCTCTTCTGCTCACCAAGGCTGCAATTATTTGATAAAAAATACAAAAAAAAACAGTAATATTGTGAAATATTATTACAATTTAAAACAGCGGTTTTCTATGTGAATATATAGTAAAGTGTAATTTATTCCTGTGATCAAAGCTGAATTTACAGCATCATTACTCCAGTCTTCAATGTCACATGATCCTACAGAAATTATTATAATATGATGCTCAAGAAACATTTATGATTATTATCCACGTTGAAAACAGTTTTTTTACATTTTTATTTCAGGATTCTATGATGAATAGAAAGTTCAAAAGAACAGAATTGATCTGAAATGGAAAGCTTTTGTAACATTAATAACTACCATTCAAAAGTTTGGGCTCAGTAAGAATAAATTTTTTATTTTTGGGGGAAAATAAAATAAATTATAAAATACTTTTATTCATCAAGGATGAGTTAAATTGATCAAAAGTTGCAGTAAAGACATTTATAATGTTAGAAAAGATTATATTTTAAATAAATGCTGTTCTTTTGAACTTTCTATTCATCATAGAATCCTGAAATAAAAATGTAAAAAACTGTTTTCAACATGGATAATAATCATAAATGTTTCTTGAGCATCATATTATAATAATTTCTGTAGGATCATGTGACACTGAAGACTGTAATGATGCTGTAAATTCAGCTTTGATCACAGGAATAAATTACACTTTACTATATATTCACATAGAAAACCGCTGTTTTAAATTGTAATAATATTTCACAATATTACTGTTTTTTTTGTATTTTTTATCAAATAATTGCAGCCTTGGTGAGCAGAAGAGACTTCTTTTAAAAACATAAAAAATCTTACCGACCCCAAACTTTTGAACGGTAGTGTATATATATATATATAGTACATTTTTGAATCTATATATATATATAAGTATTTTATAAAAAAGTTATAATATATTAACAAGAAAATAATAAAACATTACAAAGTATTTTATCAATTCTAAAAAATATTCAGTAATCCCCCCCCCCCCCCCCCCCTCCCACACACAAATAAATGTATAGAGAAAATGTACAAAAAAAGTATTCACAATAGAAATATCCATGATTTCTTCTAGGCTTAGGGAAAAAAAACAGGATTGCCATTACTGTGTGAACACTTATCATAAGAGGATACCTTTAATAGTTTGATATTTTCATATTTGTATTTATTTTTATGCTTAAATTTGAATAGAGTAAGTCTAATTTCATGGCCATCTCTGAACAGAAAGATCACAGCACTGACATCTGGTGGCTCTCAGCTCTAATGCTTTCTTTCTGATGTCATGGAGTGCAGCGCCCTCTGTTGCCTCACACTATAACCGGCACCTGATGTCTCCAAGTCGAGTGGGTTTGAAAAACAAACTGCTGTGTATATTATATCTATCATGATAATATCTCTGTGTGCAACACCAACCCCTTGTACACCTGTTGTTGACCTCTGCCAAGTCCTTCCTCTGTCGTGTCCTTTAAGATGGTGGACACACCTTTGTCTACCGTTACCTGGGCAACACCTGCTCCCATAAGCCCCGCCCCCAGGACAGCCAGCTTTCTAAAAAATAAGAGTCAAAAGCACAATCAGTTATTACACCGGTGTCCCGATGACATCATATCACTAAGCCCCTCCCATCAGACGTACTTCACATCTCTCTCCGGGTGTCCAAAGTGGTTCTTTTTGCAGGCCACCTGACCATGATACAGACCAATCAGGGCTCTGGACTCTGATGTCATCGCCAGCTTGCCGAAGTTCTAGAAAACAGACAAGAAAAGATGCATGAATTAATTATGCTGAAGTTATTTTAAGTAAACCTGTAAAGCCTAACATATGAAATAAAATTATTACTATTATTACCTTAATTTAACCAGGAGAAAAGACTCAATGAAATTAAAATCTCTTTTACAGGAGTGGCCAAGATAGGCCCCCCCAAAAAGAGCTTATTATTTACTAAAAAAGAATAAGCTATCATTGAAATGACAGAAGGCATGCAGTAGATTGTGTGCAACAGGTTTTTCAGCAAAGTTTTGCTCATGTTAATCATTTAGAGGCCTTTGCATTTTAATTAGTCAAACCCTGAAATCTGATTGGATGTGCCATGTTCAGAAGGGGATGATAGTGACCTGAGATTCAGTCTGATATCCAGCAGCGTTTCCTTTTTCAATGCCCGTCTGAACACACTAAAAAAACACACAAAAACGTGTGAGTTCATGAGCGCCTGAGCGTATGTGTGCCTGTGCACGTGTGCGTTTACCTCTATAATCTTCAGTGGTGCAGGATAAAGCCCTTTACTCTGTTTCATGACTTTACCGTGGACAGTTTTGTAGATCTGTTTCCTGACCGGCGGCAGACCCATTATAAAATCCTGCACCTCTGGAAAAACAGATTATAAAACAATAAAAAGGCCTTTAATAAACAGACAAGTCAAGAGTCAGTCTTATCTCATCTTGACACTGATGTGTTTGTCTTACTCTGCATGAGTCCTTTCTTCTTTTCCATGGTGACTTTTTTACCAGCGAGACCTTTAGCAAAATCAACAGCCACTTCCTCCAGATACTCGATGGTCCTCTCTTCTGGACTCTTCAGTCCTGGACCTGCCACATAAAAAACACAAACACCTTATAGGGGTCCAATTCTGCACCGGTGCAGCTTTTAATCTGCTCTCTGAAGTCCACTTTAAAAGCTAGTCAAGGTTTCTTGCATCAGTTTTTTCCAAGACAAATTTCCCTTTTTAAATTAACCAGAGTGTTGTTACTTCTCAACCTTTAAAGTCCCCCTGCAGTCAATAATTTTATCCATTAAAGCTCCTCTTTGATATGATCAAAATGACATATTTAAACCTTTTTTCCAGTGAAAATGATTTCTTCATGTCTTAAAATAGTTTTGATGTTTGAAATAGTCTGAACTAAAACACTTTTAAGTTGAACTAAAACAGAAATACAAGTAAATGAAACTTAAACTTATTTAATTTAGTCGCGATGTCAACATTTCTCAATTTCATTTCATAAGTTTACATTTTTTTATTTTATATTTTCTTTTATTTCAGCTTCAAGTAACAAAACAATTTTTAATAGTTTTAGTCTAAGTTAACAATAACAAATCTGTTCTGGAAAGGTAGTTTTGCCTATAAAACTATTTTGAACTATTTTTTAACTACTTTATTATCATTTTTTAAAAAAGCCGGGAAAAATCCTGTTTTCCATGATATCACCTCCTTGAATATATTTACATGATTCATCTGTTATAGAGGGACTGTTTATTTATTTATTATCATAATTGAATAAATCACCCAGAGGATCCACCAGCTGATGTACGAGCCCCATTTTTTTGGCTTTATCTGCCCTTATGTTCCTGCCGGTCAGCATCATATCAAACGCAGTGGGAAGGCCGACCTAAGACACACAAACATCATTATGAAACATACAACCCTTCAGAGTTAGGGAGCGGTTAGGGAGCGTTAGTAAACTCCTCACCATTTTGGGCAGCCTCTGAGTCCCTCCAGCCCCGGGCAGAAGTCCCAGCATCACCTCTGGGGTGCCCAGAATCGTCTTCTTACTCTTAGTGGCCAGACGGTACTGGCATGCAATGGCAAACTGAAACAACAAGAGAAATGAGAACCATGGGTGAATTTAAAGGAGGGTTTATTGTCTCTTATAATATTATTAAAGTCGGGATGTTATCATATGACACTGTTCTGTATTAAGCCCGTTCACACCAAGAACGGTAAATATATCTATAACGATAAGTATATTAGCGTCCACACCACCGGACGGTATAATCGCTCTGTTTATTACAAGTACGAGCTGTAGTTTTGTCATCTGCCTCTGCTCTAAAGCAGGATAGAATCTGATTGGCTGTCAATGGTTTCTCTGTCCTGTTATCGTTCTAGCTGAGGTGTGGAGTCTTTTATATTTTGAACGATTTTACAACTAGATATTTATCATTATAGTTATCATTCTTGGCGTGAACGAACCTTTATACAAATAGAGAAAGAAACATCTGACTTATAAATAATTCTGAATTATAATACCTTTTTGTCCTGTTTTTTTATTGCATCTTTAACCCTTTATACACTTCTTAACTGTGAGTTAATTTAGTATTATTTATGTACTATTAGAGTATTTATTAATATTTTGAATTGGCTCTTATTTTTAAATGTTGTTTGATTTTTAGTAATTCTGTAAAAAAAAATCTACATAGCTTTAATTATTCATTTCAGTTTAAGAAATTTTAGTTTCTCAACTTAAACGTATTTATTTCAGCTAGTTAGGGCAACGGTTCTAATTTTCAACGTTTTCCATCAAAATTTAGATTTTATTTATGCTTTATTTTAATTACTGACAAATGTTATTCGTTTTTAGTTAACAATAACATCACTGCTGTTCACACAGTTAAAGGCATCTAAAAATGATTTAATGACTTATTAAAAACAAATAAGAGTGAAATAATACGAGTGAATAAATAAACACACGATCATGTGCTGACCTCCAAACCACCGCCCAGACAGGAGCCGTTGATAGCAGCCACAATAGGGATGGGGGATTTCTCAATCTGGTCAAACATCTTCTGTCCTTCCTGTGACAGTGATGTCACTTCCTCCGCTGTGCTGCAGGCCTGAATCATACTGAAAGATGAAGATAATGGTGAATATGAGTCTCTATAAAAGGTCTAAGCAATCTGCATGTGTGTGAGAGTGTGTGTGGTACAGTACTTGATGTCGGCTCCTGCGATGAAGCATCCTGGTTTTCTGGATATGAGGACGGCGCTCTTCACTGCTGAATTCCCCCAAATCTCATTCATCACCTCCGTCATCTCTGCCTGCATCTGCTTGGACAGAGTGTTCACCTACAAAACACACACAAATAATGTACAATCTCAGTTCAAAAGTTAAGATTTTTTAAATATTTCTGAAAGAAGTCCTTTCTGCTCACCAAGGCTGCATTTGTTTGATGAAAAATACAGTAAAACAGTAATATTTTGAATGATTACTACAATTTAAAACAACTGTTTTCTATTGGAATATATTTAAAATGTATTAAAAAAAATTTCAACATCATTACTTCAGTCTTCAGTGTCACATGATCCTTCAGAAATCATTCTAATATGCAGATTTGCTGCTCAAGAAACTTTTCTGATTATTATCAATGTTGAAAACAGTTGTGCTGCTTCATATTTTTGTAAAAAACGTGATCATTTTTTTTTTCAAGATTCTTTAATTAATAGAAAGTTCAAAAGAACAGCATTCGTTTGAAATAAAATCTTTTGTAAGATTATACATTTCTTTACTGTCACTTTTGGTCAATTTAATGCATCCTTGATGAATAAAAGTATTAATTTCTTTAAAAAATGTGTACTTACACCAAACGTTTGAACAATAAACACTTTGATAAAACCTTTAATAAACCCTGACATTATTACATCAGAGGAATCATGGGAGAACAGAACACACCTTTGAGTTTGGATCGTTGATTCGTACCACAGCAACATTATCTTTGACTTCATAACTGACATGAGTGCGAGCTGCAGACAGAGACAAACGAGGGATTAAAAAGAAATCATCAAACATATTTCTATTAATCAATTCTGTTTTGAACAGTTACCCAGCACAGCTGATGATACGGAAAGACTTCTCTGTCCATGACCTATGACCCAAAAACATAAATAAACATGAAAACACAAGTCTAAAGTTCCATGAGAAAGTCACATAGTCCTTCAAACCACATAGAGGTAATATCCTTATAATAACAAAGTAATATTTATGAATATTGTATTAAAAAAAGCAAGTGATTTATTAACTCTAATTCTGTATCTTATAAAATGCAGCTGTAAATAAAAAAATATTCCATGTTAATAAGAAACATAAACTGTGTTATAAGACCTCTGAATAAGCTCTGCTTAAAGTTTTTTGGCCCAAACAGACAATCAATATTGTATTGATTATATTACAGAACAAATTGTAAGATCAATATGTTGTACACCACACAGCAGTGTTAAAGATTATATATTTAATTAAATATGGGGTCTCTGTTGAAACGCAACATCTTCGGCCTTGAATCCAATTGTCATTGAACTTTGCACCAGTTCCCCCATACAACCCCTCCTGTCACATTCACATTCACATGACCAAACACACACCGTGTGTGCGAGTACACAGTCTGTGTGTGTCCAATCAGAGGTCAGCAGGTCATAGAAAGTTTGTATTAGTTAAAATAATACTAAAGAAATCACATCAATATACATTAAATATTATAATTGTAATATAGCTGCTGATTAAACAGGTTTTAAAGGCTTTTATTAAACCGATTATTGACAATTGATGCTACATGTATAACATAAAAAATATATATAATGACTATTTTTAATGTTTTTTTTAAAGTCTCTAATGCTCATCAAGGTTGCATTTATTTGATCAAAAATACTGTACAGTAATATTGTGAAATATTTGAACATACTTTAAAATATAATTTATTTCTGTGATACAGATTAATTTTCATCAACATAATTACTCCAGTCTTTAGTGTCACAAGATCCTTTAGAAATCATGCTGAAAATTCAGCTTTGCATCACAGAAATAAATTGTATTTTAAAATAGAAAACCATTATTTTAAATTGTAATAATATTTCCCAATATTATTTTCATCAAATAAATGCAACCTTGATGAGCATAAGACACTTCCTTAAAAAACATAAAAATAGTAATGTTTCAAAAATATATGTATATATAAATAATAATGCAAATAACAGAACGTCTCTTAAGTTGTTTAAAGGAGCATCTGTATTCATTTTTTTATGATTTCAATCACAAAAACTGTAAACACAGTTGAATGGAAACCTGTCACACACCTGTACAACTAATTTTATATTACTAATAGTGTATATAATTATAATTTAAAATGTTATACACATTACACCATTATTACTATAATTATATTCGCTCAACTGTGACCCACTGACCGGTACTGTAAGAACTAGGTGAAAGTTCAATCATGCAGATCTCCTCATTCTCTCTCCTTTTTAAGTGTGATTAGGACTCTTAACCACACTTAAAACCGCTAATAACGAATATACAAGTACAATATAATTTATGTGCACCATAATACGTTTATGAATATAATTTTGTCACCTGTGACAGTTTTCGCGGCTGAACAGCAGCTCCGCGACAACAGTAGTCTAGCGCTCGCCATCCTGCTCATAACGACGACGTCACCGTCAGCGCGCGTGTACGCTCAAGTGCGAGCAGCGCGAGCGCGAGCCCCTGCAGCCGCCATTTAGGCTGCCAACTTAGCGCCTTTAAATAAAACCATATCACCAACATTTAGTGCATATAATAACATTTTATATGTATTCCTTTGTGCACATTGAGGTCAATAAAATTTCATATTTTAATAAATGACATTTGTATGTAAAGTAAGTATCCGCGGGATTTTTTTCTGCTCAGGCAGTGATTCGGGTTGCCAGGTTGACGCGGGGTCCTGCGGCTCGTGCACTGCTGTAGTCACTAGATAGACGCGAGACGTCTAACATCGCATTCTCTCCACATTTACAGCAGTAGCAGGTAAAAATATATTGTATGTACTTATATTACACGACAAATTGTGTGTATATGATAAATCTTGATGAATGTCTTTAACAGTGTTATTAGGAATACGGAAGAATGAATCAGTGTACTTGTTTATGTGTGTTAAAGTGTTTTTTTGAATGTCTCATTACTGTTGCTTTTACTGTCATGTGTGGTTATATCACAATCAGTGTTGTTTTATAATGATGCCAAGATCTTAAGTATCTGTTTAAGTGTTTAATGCGTTTGTCCTTGTCCAGTCTACTGACAGAAGTAGGTGAAGGGTCACACACACCACACACACACACACACACACACACACACACACACACACACACACACACACACACACACACACACACACACACACACACACACACACACACACACACACAACAAAAGATCAGTGTCAGACATGTATCACTGTATTATTATCAATACTATCACATACTTAACAGGTTAGCATTGCATAGCAGCTCGACACTTTAGCAACACTTGCACATTGTCTAAAAGTCATTGCATTGATGAAAAATGTCAAAGCAAGTGGCATTTATTTAAAAGAAAGGTAGGGTTCTCAAGAAAATAGTTTAAAATTATACAATAAAATGTTTTTTTTGAACATGAAGACAGTCAGTATTCAGTATATTTGTTGTCAGTTGAGCATGTTGATAGTTAACCCGTTTAATCCCAAATTTTTGGGTCACGTAAGTCTAGAAGGTCAAACATATTGATAGTTTATGGGATACTAATAACTACACTGAACAAAATTATAAACGCAACACTTGTTTTTGCCCCCATTTTTTATGAGCTGCACTGAAAATCTAAGACATTTTCTATGTACACAAAAGGCCTATTTCTCTCAAATATTGTTCATAAATCTGTGTTAGTGAGCACTTCTCCTTTGCAGAGATAACCCATCCACCTCACAGGTGTGGCATACGTTCAGTGAAGGATTAACAGCCAAAACCTGTTTTCAATCGAAGCACTGTTATATACTAACAAATACTAACAAATTTACATGTAAATATATATGCAGGAGTATAAATCTCAAAATATATCAGTAGTAGACCCTTTAAAGAATATATGTACAAAATATGATAGTTCTATCTGTTAATTAAGATGTTTTACATACTACTTTTTGTAGTATTCTGAGGAAGACGTCTTCTAGATGTGCAAGCAGAAAGTAAATTGATCTGGTCATGTGACCTTTCACACTAGTCACATTGGCACTAATAGATTTTAATCAAGACAATCTATTTTTTTCATTTAAAAGTTGAATTTCTTGCCCAAAGCCAATAACAAAATTTTTAGAGCTTCCAGAAATAAGAAAAAAGATGCGGTCACAATTGTGTCCGGTGGGATTAAACGGGTTTAATCTGATGGTCTACACCTGTGGTTCCTCTGCTAGCAAACATCCATACAGCCACTAAAACTCACCAACACAACAGCTGATTCAAAGACATTGAGACTTCAGAAAAGTGAGAGCTAGTGAAGATAAAATATCCCGCAAATGACATGTAGTAGTTTAGATATTTTGTTACTTAAAGGGTGTTTAAAGTACTGTATGTATACGTCTTTGAATAATCATTCATACTTTTGTCTCAAGCCTTCCAGAAAATCAAAGATGGCTTCTATGTTGTTGACTTCACTGAGGAGCAGTCCACTGACGTGTGTGCAGAGTGCTCAGTTCGGTAAGACGTCCTAGGTCACCACAGAACTAATGAACACTTCACAATATGCAGATTACTGAACATTTAACTTGTCATTGTCACTCATTAGAACTGTTTCTCTTCAGCTGCTCGTTCTCTCAGCACATCTGTCCATCTGCAAGCTCAAGGTATCTATAGCAATCTGTTTTGCTGTATTCTATAAGGTCCTCATAAAACTAAAGAAAATAAATACTTTTAATATTACATTAGGAAAATCCACATTTCTTTTAAATATTTTTGTTTTTCTTTTCTGTGTCTTTTATAACCAAATAGCAAAGAGCAAGAAGACGCTGGCCAAACCAGGAATGAAGAACATCGTTCTCGTGGATGGCGTCCGAACCCCCTTCCTGCTGTCTGGCACCACGTAAGACATGGCATGACAAGTTGCACACATTGTTTAAGTGAAATTCAAACGGAAACAAAAACTATAAATCACACAATCATTTGTAGAGGAGAAAGGAGATTAAAGCCTAATTTTTTTATTGATTATGGATAATTGAATACATCTGATATTTGGACATATTTGGACACATTACAACAAATCAAAGCTAAACTTAAACTGTCATGTTAAAAATGAAATCCATTTTGTTGGCCCGAAGTCAGCTTGAGATTTCTTTTAATTTTTTTTTAAGATGACTGTGAATAAAGATGGTTTGTTGGATTTCCCTAAACCTGCATAAAATGCTGTTTTATGGAGAGAGAAAAAAGGACTAATTTATGCATTTGGCAGAAAATAACATTTGCATTCATGCATTTGGCAGGCACTTTTATGCAGGTATATTTTTCGAGCAAACATTTAAGGTAACATGTAATTTTCAAACTTTAATGTTTACAAAACCCAAAACTATTTGACACGCAATTTAACTATAAACTACAAACGAATGTTTCAGGCTGAATTAATCGCAAGTTTAGGATAAACTCTAACCAGAATGTTTTAGGCCCTGTTTACACCTGGTATTTAGATGCGTTTTGGTCAAATGGATCACAAGTACTGTAGCAGTTTTAATGTCCACTTCTGTCCGCATTTCTTCGAGGGGAGGGTCTATGGGCGGGTAAATGTTTTGGCTTTTTCAGATCTTTCGATCTACCGGACAAAATAAGCTCTCGCAATTTACATGCGAACGAGAAAGGAGATGACGGAAAAACATACGGAGAACATCAGCTTTAGTTTCTGCTCTGACATTCACAAGACCAGCCGAACGCTGTGAGTGTGTGTTAGAAACCAGGAATGGTGAGAGAACATTGAGCTTGGTATGTTTTTCATCTTCAAACCAAACTTGGGTCTTCAGTCGACAAAGTTTAAACCTCGTCTGGCTACTTCACTTCTCATAATGTTACGCATTAGATCAGTGGACGGAGAGTAGGCGGTCTTTTGTGGCTGTTTGAACACATTCGACTACATGAGCGTTTACACTACAAAAGCAACCCGGTCGAATGTGTTTTCATCTAGCTGTGGAAGTGGGCAGACTCAAAACCTTTTAGACCATGTTTACAGCTGTATTTAGTGTCGTCCACTTGTGATCCGATCGACCAAAACACATCTTAATACCAGGTGTAAACAGGGCCTTAGGAATATCAATGCAGTGATGCCTTGCAAAAAAAACTAAAATCATTCTTTGTGTGTCTCTGTCTTTGTTATTAGATACGCTGACCTGATGCCCCACGATCTGGCCAGAGCAGCATTACAGTGCGTCGCCACACTGAATGCCAAACATATTCATACAGTATAAAGATTCACTCATCACTCTAATGTTCAGGAGTAACTGTCTGTCTGTGTTTTTCTTTAGGGGTCTGCTAAACAGAACCGGTATCCCTAAAGAAGCGGTTGATTATATTGTCTATGGAGAAGTTATTCAGGAAGTAAAGACCAGTAATGTGGCCAGAGAGGTCAGTCTGTCCTCTAGTCTGTGATGATTTCTAATATAGAATTTGGATGTTGAAGCTATTTTTAGTTTGTCAGGTCTGTGTTTATTGATTGGCTGTTGAGAAGACTGACCAATGAGAGTTCGGGCATCTGTACAGAGATTTCATCTTATTACAAAGCATTACTGCAGTGTTTGTTTGTATATTGGGTACTTAATTAATCCTTTGACACATTCCTGTTTATCAGTTCAATTCATTGCAAGAGCTTTATCTTTCCATTAGGAACTTCATGTGTGGAGGTTGTAAGCACATATTATGCATTCAAACATAAAGCGAACACATTCACAACATATATTTAAATATGTAAATAGTTAAAAAGCGACTTTACTGCTCCTGTGAATGTTATATATATAAATTTTCCTTTGACATTTTAAGTAGAATTTCTTTTGTGGCAAACAGTGCAGTCAGCTCTCTGTGTCCCATCATCAATGAAAGACCCTTTCTTAGAAACATTACTTTTGCTGCCTGGTTTCTGAGTATAAAATTATTTAGGAAAGATGTTAATTTGAAATTACATTTTGATTTGTTTTCTTGTAGGCGGCACTTGGTGCTGGATTCTCAGATAAGACTCCTGCTCACACGGTGACGATGGCGTGCATTTCCTCCAACCAAGCAATGACCACAGGTACTGAACACACACATTTTGTGACAATAGCGGTTATTGAATGCATGTAACTCACTTATACAAACACATCACTCTAAACAACCATGATCGGTTAGTTTGCATAAGCGTATTGAAGTTGCATTAAACTTTAACATTCTACAGCGGACGCAACTTAACCGTTGATTGTTAATTTGTCTTCTAGCTGTGGGTTTAATCGCTGCCGGTCAGTGTGATACTGTGGTCGCCGGTGGGGTCGAGTTTATGTCTGACGTTCCGATTCGCCACAGCCGGAGGATGCGGAAGACAATGCTGTCACTCAACAAAGCGAAGACCCTCGGGGCTCGACTCTCTCTGCTGGGCTCCATCCGCCTCGCTCACCTCGCACCTGAGGTACTACGTTACCCATAATACACCTCACATTTTACCCCCAGTGCACCTCAATTTGATTATCATTAAGGTACTCTGCTCACATCACAGAAAACAATTTACCCATAGTGCATTTCTCACCTGAGCGAAGGGCAAAGGGACCCGTTTCATATCTAGAAACCAGAATATCATAGAGTATGCAACAGCAAATCAAGGCAAATGGAAGACATGGAAATGTATAACTTTAATTTCTAATTAACCCAAGGTTTAAATTTCCATTACTAAAAAATTACATTTATAGTTTTTCAATATTTATTTTACATTATATCTAATATTATTATTTACATAGATAATTAGCAAAAATAGCTAGTAATTTTGGCTATACATTTTAAACAGCTATAAAGACGACAGCTATAAACTTGCTTGAAAATTAAACATTACTGATTGTTTGCAATTCTCAACCCATTCTTACTGATTCTACACAGACTCGCACAAGTCTAATAGAACTATCTGTATTATTAAATATAATCTAGGACATCTATACATATATTTTTTTTAGTCTGGTTTAAACACAGTTCATATGGTATTGTTGAGTGCCCTCTTAAATGTCTGTCTCTGAATGTGTTTAGCTGCCGGCAGTGGCCGAGTTCTCCACAGCCGAGACAATGGGTCACTCCGCGGACCGTCTGGCGGCTGCTTTTGGTGTGACGCGTTTAGAGCAGGATGAGTTTGCGTTGCGGTCTCACATGCTCGCAAAGAAAGCTCAAGACAGCGGGCTGCTCAGTGATGTCATCACCTTCAAAGTGCCAGGTGAACAATTAACACAATTACAACAGCACTGGCCAATTCATTTCAGTTTTTGACCAAAAACATTAATTCAGCTTGCAGGCAATTTGTGAAAGTGCAATACAAGATTAACAAGAAATAACAAGATTTTATTGACAGGTCTGTTGCAAAAGTTTGATTTAAACAGTTCAGATTGTTGCTCAAAATGTTGTGATGATGTGTTTGTCACAGGGAAGGATATTGTGTCTAAAGATAACGGGATCCGTCCTTCCACCATGGAGCAGTTGGCCAAACTGAAACCCGCCTTCATCAAGCCTCACGGCACCGTGACGGCTGCAAACTCCTCTTTCCTGGTCCGTTTTATATGAGATAATTTAAGGAACATCTGTCAGATTTGTCACTCAAAGATGAACTCTCGCTGTGTGTTTGTTTTCACTCAGACTGACGGCGCGTCTGCAGTTTTGATCATGTCAGAGGAGAAAGCTCTTGCTATGGGTTACAAGCCTAAAGCATATCTCAGGTACAAAAACAAAAATAATGCCTTGCATTTAAAAACTATCACCAGCAGCATCTCACTGACATCATCTGTATTTTCCTAAACAATTGAGCTGATCTGTGCAAATTTACCCATGAATCATGGGTATTTGTTGAAATGCATTTATAGAATTTAAAGGTTAGTTCACCCAAAAATGATCCCATAATTTCATCAAGCCATAGTGAGAATTTCTCACTAACATCAGTGTTTATTCTTTTAGAGGAAATAAACCATAAAACGTTTGCTGCACATTAAATTGGTATAGGGGTATTTTAATTTTGGGAAAGGATTAATTTTATCTTTAAGTAAATCTGATGTTTTCCTGAAGCTGTTGAGTGATCAGTGTTTATAGTGTCCCATTACAGCAGACAGACGTCATGTGCTCCTCTCTACAGCACACAGCGACTCGTGGTGCTGCTGATGTTGATATTACTGTATGTGTGTGTGTGTGTGTGTTTTTACCTTCAGAGATTTTGTGTACGTGTCTCAAGACCCAAAAGACCAACTGCTTCTCGGGTGAGTTCCTGCTTCTTTTCTTCTTTTCTCTCTCTTTCAGGCCTGTGAGGTTTTGTGCTGTGGGTTTTGTTATTGTTGTGGTTAAGGTGTGTTGTGGCGTGTGAATTTCTGACTAACATTCATTCAGTCTGCAGAAAAATGAGACACTCTGGTACAGATTCTTATTTGAAAGTTTTTGTGTAGGTTTACATTTACGCATTTTAAATTTTTCGTTCAAAAGGTTAATTTTCTTCATATTCTATCTATATACTTGTAGTCATTCTTAAGATACAGGCTTCTAATCAGTTAAGCAAGTATATTTGACCAATATTGACACTTTGACTTTCAATTCTACTTTGGTTCCCGCACAAAGCTTAAGTAATTTATTGCTTACATCAATTATTTAGCTTTTTACATGTTTTTTTTTTAAATGTTTTTGAAAGAAGTCTCTTATGCTCATCAAGGCTGCATTTATTTGACCAAAAATACAGTAAAAACAGTAATATTATTACAATTGAAAAAACTTTTTCTATTGGAATATATGTTAAAATGTAATTTATTCCTGTAAATAAAGCTGAATTTTCATTATCATTACTTCAGTCTTCAGTGTCACATGATCCTTCAGAAATCATATAAATATGATAATTTGATGTTTAATGAACTTTTCTGATTATTATCAATGTTGAAAACATTGCTAATCTTAATCTCACTTTTGATCAATTAAATGCATCCTTGCTGAATAAATTTCCTAATTTCCTGACCCCAGACTGTTGAACACTAGTGTAACTCAAGTGCTAGTTAGATCACAAAACAATTTTGCATAAATATTACAAATAATTATTGTTGTTGAAGTACATATTTTTACTGCTGTAGTCTAAAATATATATTATATTGATTATTGATCATTATAGTGTCAAAAAGCAGAAATAAAACTAATTTAAAATTGGTTATGCATATTGATTATGAAAAATAGTAGTAATCTGTGTCAACTCTAATATTAAGTGAGGTTTAATTTTAATACAATATGTAAATGTGCTGTTTTATTCCAGTGTGTGTTTGGTGTTTTTATTCTCTGTTTCTATGTCTGGGTTGTTTTCTTTCTCAGGCCGACCTACAGCACACCAAAAGTCCTGGAGAGGAGCGGACTGACAATGAACGACATCGATGTGTTTGAGTTTCATGAAGCTTTTGCTGTAAGCTTCACCTTCAAGTTTTCCATTGACACTGCTTTAAATATCCTTTGTTCTACAGAAACGTACTCAACAGTTATTAGTGAGGGAATGGTGTTAATGTTCAGTTTTATTGTTTCTTTTTACAGGGTCAGATCATGGCAAACCTGAAGGCAATGGACTCTGACTGGTTCGCTCAGACATATATGGGCAGGAAATCTAAGGTAGGGGTGTGTGTGCTCACACTAGGTGGTGTGAAAAAGTGCTTAAAGATTGTCCCATAGGTTGTGCATTCACAGTCTAAGAGGGTTTGATTCATGAACTATCACCGTCGTGCCCTTGAGCAAGACACTAAACCTCAGGATACTGAAGGGGGATTCGAGTGGTAATAAATGTCACATTGCGTAAGAAAGCATCAGATGAATAAAGAATAATTATTGAAACCAGGGCCCTCATTTATAAAGATGTGCGTATAATGATCTTAAATGTGAATGTATATGTTCAGAAACTATAAATGATTTATGTATGCAAATGTTCCTAAATGCATTGTAGTAGTTCATTTTAAATTCAAGCGCAAGTGCATCAGCTCCACCAAAACGCCCATGCAAATCTCCTAATGGTTCAGAGGAAGTATGGCACTCGTCATCAATGGGCAAGGAAAATGTGTGTGTGTGTAGATATTATTATTATTTTCAGGAAAAATAATATAAATATTATAAATATGAATAATATAGAAATATAAATGAAGTAATTTCAGTGATGTAATTATTAAAAAAGTTCATTTTATGCTTATTTGTGCACATAATTATATAAATGCATTTTGTGATTTGTCTATTTATATTACATTTTCCTAAACAGTTGTTGAATTAATTGTATTACTTTTATGCCAAAATGTTTGTAGGCATGGTCTTCCGTTGACGTACATATAAGAACATTTTCACATCCGTTTCTACCTTTATAAATCTTGAATTGTTCCTCACTTTTAGGGCCCTATGAAATCCGTTTTATTTTTTCCCAAATTCATTTTTTTCCACTTTAATTTTTTTTTTAAAATGTTTTTAAAAAAAATTTAATTTACTTTTTTAAACTCAATTTTAATGGTTAAATTAAATTTGAATAAATAAAAAACATGTCTAATTAATTTTAATTATAAAACGTACACAATTTGGCAACAATTTATTAATAGTTTTACCAAAAAAAAAAAAAAAATCTCAAATTATTATTATTTTTTTAACCAAATTCTGTGTTTTCTGTTTTAAGTTTTCTGGATTCCATTTGAATGGAAATAAAAATTTTGACGTAGTCCACGTTCAGTTTTTAGGATTGGATTCTGCAATTCTGTCCACGTTTTCCTCATCGCAGAAATCATAGGGTTCTATTTTTAGGATCAAATCCGATCATATGATGCGTTTTATAAATGAGGATCTAGGTTTTTTTAACTTTCTAAAGAAAATGAGTTGTGTTTACCATGCAAAACTCACTATTTCTTATGCATTGATTTATGGTTGCTCAAGATGTTTGCTCACTAGCCGACTCGAAATTAGTTGGGAAACCATTTGTTGATGAGCAATAGTAATGATGAAAACTCATGCTCATTATTTTCTCAGGTCGGTGTCCCTCCAATGGAGAAGTTTAACACATGGGGAGGTTCTCTGTCTCTTGGGCATCCATTTGGGGCCACCGGCTGTAGACTGGTGACCACCGTAGCTCACCGACTGCAGAAAGAGGGCGGTCAGTATGGTCTGGTGGCAGCGTGTGCCGCTGGAGGACAGGTGTGTGACACGATCACTTCTACAGCGTACTGTACAGATTCTCACACGTGTGGAAATATCCTCATAAGATCCTCTTGTATGTGTGTTGCAGGGTCATGCTATGGTGATTGAAGCCTATCCTCAGTAATCTGCGTACTTCCACACACCGTAATGCTCTGTACATGCACACGAATAGTTTTCTGTAAATACTAACGTGCCGTAATGCCTTGAAAGGAAATGTTCCTGAAAGTTATCTGGAGGTTCTTCATTTGAAATGATGCTTGTGATGTGGATGTCAATGTTAATGTACGGTAGCCTTATTTGGAAAACATGTTGAGGATAATGTTTTGCATGCTAAATACAGCACTTAAAACAAGGCCAGTTAGATTTTGACATTACGTAAGAAGGCTACAATTCACATTTGATTTTGAAAGAGGTGATATGGAATCTAGAATTCTAGATTTTTTTTTTTTGGTTCTAATTCTAAGCGTTGTAATCTCCAGATAAAGATCATTTTATATATCAATTTAGCAGCTGGATCTCTTATTGCTGCTTATATAGCTGGGTCTGATATTGTTTCATACAGCAATATTAGCAGATCCATAGTCAGTTTGTGGCGATTAGCTCTTAAGAAATGGATTGTAAGAAGGACTGATTCTAGATCGGCCATAAAGACAAAGGTTACGTACTTAAACATGCGTGTGCCTCAGATTCAAGCAGGTGAACCTCTGAACCTTTTCTAACAGTTTGTACAAATAAACATAATTTGAAATTGCCAGTTGCGTTCATGTTTTTCATGTCACATTTTATAAGATGTGTGTGTTCTATAACATGTTGCTTGGTAACACTTTATGGGTCATCCCACAAAAGGGATTTTTCATGTCAATTTATTTAAATGTTTACAATTTAAAATGTTTTAAGCATTAATAATGCATTCTGACCTTTGAGGATATATATAAAATGTACAATTCATCAAACATTATATATATATATATATATATATATATATAATATATATATATATATATATATATATATATATATATATATATACGGTGGCCGAGAGAGTTCAACGTGCTGCAACCTAAAGAAGACGCATGCAAATAGAAAAAAATGCATGCAAATAGAAAAAAACGCATGCAAATAGAAAAAAACACCCGCAAATTAAGAAAACATCTTCATCAGTTTCACAACACACGTGTGCTCCAAATACTCACAACACAACCAAATAGAGAAACGCGCTGCAAAAGTTCACAACACAACCAAATACAGAAACGCGCTGCAAAAGTTCACAACACAACCAAATACAGAAACGCTGCAAGTAACACAGACCACAACGGAAATGTTTCCGGGGAACCAAATAAGTGACGGACCCGGCTGGGACGTGATAGACAGGACGTGCTTACAGCAAAGAACGTATATTTTTTATAAATTAACTATAATTTTAAAATAATATTGTAATATATTGTATATATAAACAATATTATAATATATTGTAATATTATACTTTTTTATAGTTCTTCTATACTCTTTGCTTACAGCTCAAAATTCTACTTTATTTTATTTTATATATAAAAAAAATCTTTTACCCCGCAAAACACACAGAGATTAATTTTTTTATGACATACAACTTGTATACAGTATACAAAATGTATTAACAATATGTTCAATGTCATCAGAATACAAATGAGAAAAGAACAATGAGCTGGAAACTAAAATATAAATAAAAAAGATAGAGAAGACGAACATGAAGGCAAGATATTAATCTATACATCAGTTACACTATACAAATTGTTTCATGTTATTTTAAATTTTCATAAAGAAAAGTTTCATAAGAAATGTTAGTTAATGTAGGGTCCAAAGTTTAAATAAACGCATATTGTAACATTTATTTTTTGTAAAGGAAAAATAAACAAATACATTTATTTGCAACCGTTATATTAACAGCAATATATTTCTGTCGTCAGAACAGCAGTTCAGCTGATGGACAACTGCTGCGTTGTCATGGGAACATCCCAGGTGAAAATAATTACGTTGGAAATTACGTTGTCTTTCGTTGCTCCCTTCATCAAGTGCGTTCTAAACGGCTACATAAATGGGACTCTAGTGCCACGCTCACTCCAAAGTCCCACTTGAAAAGCTCTGCCATCTGCCCTTCGAAGGGAGTAGGGCATAGGGATGCTCACGAGCAATAAGCACGTCCCAGCCGGGTCCGTCACTTATTTGGTTCCCCGGAAACATTTCCGTTGTGGTCTGTGTTACTTGCAGCGTTTCTGTATTTGGTTGTGTTGTGAACGTTTGTAGCGCGTTTCTGTATTTGGTTGTGTTGTGAACTTTTGCAGCGCGTTTCTCTATTTGGTTGTGTTTGTGAGTATTTGGAGCACACGTGTGTTGTGAAACTGATGAAGATGTTTTCTTAATTTGCGGGTGTTTTTTCTATTTGCATGCGTTTTTCTGTTTGCATACGTTTTTTTCTAATTGCATGCGTCTTCTTTGGCTTGCAGCACGTTGAGCTCTCTCGGCCTCCGTATATATATGCTTAATAAATTGCACATTTTAATACTGGTAATGGTTATTTATGATGGGTTGAAAGTTGAAACACCTTGGGGACACAATGAGTTTTACATAATGCTAAACAGCTCATGTTCTAGTTCTACTTTTGTAGCGTTTGGATTTTTTTGTTTTTTTTTATAGCAAACAATTAACATATATAAAAATATATTTGATGATATTGTCATGAAACTTATAATAATATAGCCCTCAGTCATATGAAGAAGAATAAAGGCGCTCGGATTGCCTGATGTTGACGCAGCGTTACGTCACGTGCAGCGCAAGTTTTTGCGCACATTCATAAGCGAGGCGCTGTTTACTGAGTGTGTAATTGTATCATATGCACCCAGAGGATCATCCTACTGCGCCGTGAATCCCTTGGTGTGTAAATACGAGCGTTTCAACTCCTCAGAAGATGAACTACAAATATAGCCGTTGGACTGAATCGCTATGCCGTCACGATCCCAGATGAACGAAGAAAAAAAAATATTCCTCACAAGTCCGCGCGACACGGATCCGTTTCATCCCGCCCCCTTCACGACACACAAGTTGTTTTCCTTCAAATTGCTCGTTTGCCATCATTTCACATTCCGCAATACGTCGGCTTCATTAAATTATTTTTAAACGAATTAATTCCAATATTTATCACGCCTCTAGCCTACTTCTATATTTGCGTATTAATGTTGTTATTTGTGCAGAAAAGTTTTTTGGAGCGCTTCAGAGATTTTGAACAGGAGTGAGGTAGAGAGAGAAAATGTTTTTATCCAGATGCAAAACGGAGTAAAATGTAAATAGCGGGTTGCGTGTCGTTTTTTTTTGTTTTAACCTTCAAACGTCGTGAACCCGCGAGACGGGCGCCGCAGCGCGCGCTTTGATCAGCCGCGCGCCTTTTATGCCGTTTGACTGGAGAATGCGCGCGGTGCTGTCGGTACAAATCTGCCTCACACTCCTCACCCCGTCAAACGGAGAGATGGAGGTGAAAGAGAGAGAGAGAGAGAGAGGTGGAGGGAGACACTTTAATCTCGTCCTTCTGCTCGCGCTCGCACCTGCAGAACCTCTCGCGCGCGCTTTAAAGAGGAGCGCGTGCGGCCCCCGCGCGCCTTCACGAGTTTAACGGTTACCGGCTGCCGCTGCGAGGCCATAATGACAAACACTGTGAAGAGAATATTATAACATTTTAAAAGCCTCCTGCTCAGGCTCCTGGGAACCGAAGGTAATTGTTGAGCCGATATAGGATCAAATCTGTATTCTAAACTTCGTTTGGGGGGATTTCCCGTTAGTAAACAGGTGGAGAATATAAAGAAAATTGTTTAGCTCAGATGTTAATTTTGTAGTTTCATGACTCACTTTCTCAATAATATTTGGTTTGGATTTGTTTTGGGAGGGTTTCGCTAACTAAGTACCAACATGGCATTCTTTCAGGTAACTTGGGATAAAATCTGAATACCATAAATGAGTAACTTATGGTAGGCCTAATTATCAATACCATGGTGAAGCTTATAAGTTATCATCTGCTACCATTTTTTGTGAGGTTTTCTCATTTTTCATTTTGGTGGGGCCAACATGAATTCACAACCTGGCTGCAGTGTGTGAATTATTCAATGACCTTTGACCCTTTAAAGTAATTTATTGAGGTTTGTCTCACACAACCCAGTGAGCTCTTTGGCGCCTCTAGCGCAATGAATTTAGCTAACGTTAACGTTTTTGGTTACTGAAACATTTAAACAATGTACTATGTATGTACATAAAAAGCTGCTTAATTTTAACACCCCCCAACTTTTGGCTTTTCTTTGCAGGGATTGAAGTCTTAATTGGATGGATCTTTTGTTCAACAAGACTGGTTAGTGTGAACTATAGTGATCCTATAATCAGTTTTTTAGTACACTTAAATGAGGGAAGGAATGCAAGATCAGTGCTTTCTCGCTCACTTTCAGAGAAATTTGGTTCTTTAATACTTTTCTTTTATATCAGTGGTACATGGTGTGTACCATGAGCACATGAGAAACGCTTTTCCTGCGAATATTTCAGCAGTTATTTTGTGTGTCCCATATTTATGTCTGTGATTTGACCAAATGTGTTTGCAAAACGGCCTGAATCGATTTGCATTCATTCGGACCGTTCTCTCAATTAAACATCTGAAGCGGTTTCAGTAAAACAAAATGACAACACCGATATAGGCTACTTAAAGGGATAGTTCACCCAAAAATTTAAATTCTGTCACCATTTACTCACCTTCATGATGTTCAAAACCTGTATGAATTTATTTCTTCAGCTAAACACAAAACAAGATATTTTGAAGAATGTCGGTAACCAAACAGTTGATAGGCACCATTTACTTCCATAGCATGGAAAAAAAGGTAGTTTTGGGTGAACTATCCCTTTAAGAACACTAAGTGTTGGATGAAGTTGATATTTTCCTACAAACATTGAAACAAAAGGCTACTTTTGAGAGGTAACTGAGAAAATTCAGTCATGTAAATTAGCGGCCATTCACACCTAAAATTTTGTGTGCGTCCACTCTGTTTTTCACTTGTTTTCTCATGTTGACATGCGGTAGATGGATGTCTTTGACCATTTTTTCCCTTTTTGCCGTGGTTTTCGTGTTGTAAAATGTATAAAACATGTCTAGACTAGAGACACATTCATTCTGCTCAGGTGTACAGTTGTTCTCACTGATAATTTGATCTGAGGAATCTGAAGTCTTATAGAAATGCTAGTTACATGAATGCTAAACATACTAGAAAATTAGAATTTTTCTCAGAGTTGAATTTTTTATGTGACCCTGGACCACAAAACCAGTAACATGGGTCAATTTTTGGAAATTGAGATTTATACATCATTCAAGTCGAATAAATAAGCTTTCCATTGATGTATGGTTTGTTATGATTTGACCATATTTGGCTGAGATACACAACTATTTGAAAAATGTAAACATTGAAAAATTTAAACATTGAGAAAATCGTCTTTAAAGTTGTCAATTTAGCCTATGTTTGTGATTGTGCTGCATTCACTCACAAAAATAAATGTTTTATATTATATTTACGGTAGTAAATGTACAAAATATCTTCATAGAATGTGATATTAAAATACTAATGATTTTTGGCATAAAAGAAAAATCGACAAATTTGGCCCATACAATATTGTTGGCTATTGCCAAATATACGCGTGCTACTTTGTGACTTGTTTTGTGATCCAGGGTCACATATATAGAATTTTTGAACTTTTTAGGGTTGTTTTTGCCCCCCCAAAAGGCCTTTCTGAGTAAGCCTTTCCTGCAGGCGTCGCTGTTATCTATTAGTATAAGATCAGTTCCTTCTTGTCCACATATTTACCACAATTAGGCCATAAAAGTCCATAATTCTCCGTCAGTCTCATACTGCATTTTTTCCCACAGAATTGGTACACCCATCATTATATCCTCCGTCCCTCGCTTGTTAATTTTTATTTTTTGGCTAATTGGTTTGGATGTCAAATGCACAGTCTGAGCTACATTTAGATATTGATTTTCTTTCCAAATCCGCACAGAAACTGCATAAAATGTCCACAGATTCCTATAAGCAACACGGCTCAACCAAAACACGGATGAAATTTCTAGTCGTTAAAAATCTGCTCCGTCTCTAAAAGCATGTAGCCTACTTGTATCATATTAATGTTATTTATGCCAATTTTATTTGAGGTTGTAAAGTCTATGACATGTACTGTGTCTCATGTACATTTATTTGTGGTTGAAGTGCAATTCATTCAGAAAATGCAACAAATTTCCTCATTTCCATCTGTCTCTATTCAGATTTCTTCTATTAACAACTAGGCTCAATCAGAATGCTGATGAACTTCCTAGTTATTAAACATCGGTGCCTAGTTTTGCCATTTCTGAAAACATTTACTTTCCACATTAATATTATTAATACCAATTCCGAGAGTCTGTGACATGTACTGTCTACATGTACAGAAGTAGTCCTGTACATTTTATTTTTTTGCGTATTGTTTCGTTTTTCTTTTACTTTGGAACTTTCTGTCTTCAGCATGTTTGCTTTAAACACCCCAGAGAGGGAATAATTTTCCCCAACTCTAATTTGTAAATTGCATCGATCGTGGCTGGCAGGAGATTTGCCGGTGGATTCATACAGAGCGAAGGATTTTTTCATTTTTAACAGGACACTGACACAATTCTCATTACCGGACAAAAATCATTAGCAGGTCCACAGCTACATTCAGACAAATCGAGCAACTGTTAATTTTTTCCGCCGAGGAGCCATGGGATCCATGTGTGTGTGTGTGTGTGTGTGAGAGAGAGAGAAAGTGAAGAGGGGGGGGGGGGGGGTGGTTGGTTCTGGTGCACAAAAAATATAATAAATTAAAATGGACGACATGAATTGAGCGCCGAATGTCAAACACTGTCAACAAGATGGCTCTCTGTCACGGGGAGAATTTGAGACATTAACAGCTTCTGTCATTCTGCTGACAAAATGGTAGCAGAGATTTCCCAGGGTGCCGAGATGACTGCTGGCGTTTGTCAACAAGCCGCTGTCAGCGCAGAGAGAGAGAGAAAGAGAGAGCGCGCGCGAGGGAGAGAAGGCATACACAGTGTCACTGACAGCTACCACACCAACATCCCATGAGTCCTCGCCACCCAGAAAGAGAGGGAGAACAAGTGTGAGGGGAAAAAGACAAGAACGGATGGAGGAGAAGAGGGAGAGATGGATGGATGGATAGATAGAAGGAGGGGTGCAGGTCTCTGGTGCACCTTTCATATAAAATTGCAGGAGGAAAATGAGCTGTCACTCCAATTCCCAGGATGCTTTGCTGTTTAGCATAAGTGCGCTGTGTGGGCTGCTGTCGGACAGACTGACTCAGAGAGATAATTAACTAAAGCTGCAGTTTTCCTCCTCTCCTCTCCCTCCCTCCGCCAGACGCCTTCTCCAGTGCTCATCTGCATTTTTGCCAGAGGCGAGCGGTTAGCACAGGAGCCGGGTGGAGAGAGGGTAAGAAGCCAATTAGTCAGGTGGATGGATGAATGATTGACAGCAGGCTGCTACCTGAGTCCCACTCTACATTAATGCTGCTGTGCTCGGCTCGGCCTCAAACATGCGCCAGTTCTTGTCTGTGTGTGTGTATGCGCGGGCCCGGCGTCGCACGCCATGCCAAGATCATCCTGCGCCCCGGCGGCTTTGTGCGCTTCCCGTCCTGTCTGTCTGGCTCTCATCTAAACCCTTTGTGACAAGTCCGAGTCTTCTTTTGAACCTTACACCCTCCACCCTTAACAGAAAGCAAATCGAATCTCGGCTACTTCCCCGGATCTGTTAGTAGGCATCGTTTAGGATGCCGATGGCCGGATGAGTTGTATGGTATGTTCCTGTGATCTCACACAAACAACTGCATCAGTCTTGACCATCTCTTAACAGTTGATGCTGATTCTTAATAGGCCGGAGAATCAGCTCTTTTGAATTCATGTCGAGATCGTATCCTGGTGCGACTTTCACTGAACCACAGGCGTCCTGCAGCGGTGTCCTGACAGCATGAAGATCGGTGTGATACGATAAATCACATTGTGTCTCATGCTCCACCACCCTTACTTGAGATCATTTCAGCCACATTTGTATCAGATGACTCCAGCGTGATGCCAAGTCCTGATCCGGTTAGAAAAGGTTTTTGTCTGTAGGAATTTCCACAAATGAAAACAACAGTCTGTTCAATAGGTTGTATTGTGTTAAGGTCCTGTGGCATATATCATTTTAGTTTTTCAGAACAGTTTTTTCAAATAATCTGTTAACTAAACCATGGATTGACTGCTCATCCAAACTGAAAAGCAATCGGTCCAACTAAGCTTGATCCGAATTAGCATTTGATCAGATTGGAAAAATGTAAGCTTGAATCCAACTATTTTCTTACAGTGCCGTGATGCGTATGTTTACATACATTTTGTCTTACAAATGTGCGGATGTTTATTTATATCTTACATCAAACTGGTCAGACTAAATATTTCCTGGAAATGATCTTCTGGCGTATTTGGCAGCTTTATGTTTAGGTGCCATCAATGCAAAATCGACAACATACTCACTGGTTGCTGTGGTGACATTATAACGGACGAATTATAAATTCATTGCAAAGTTTACATAAACAACTTTATATGTGAAATCGGTTTGGATTCATTCTGATTGACAAAAAGGATGTCAGCATGCCTAATTTTGGATCAGCTGAACGTTTGACACCAAAATATCCCTTTTTTTCACATCAAATGAAATATGGTGTCTTTATGAATCTTGATTTGTAACCCTAGACTGATGGATTCAGTTCCAAGAAAACAGGCCCGTGTGTAATTATTAGCTGTGACAATTTGCATGAATGACACTTGCGTGAATTTATGCAATGCTTCTTACTTGTCCCACAAAAAATATATATATATATTTATAACGCTCATTGCAAAGCTGCATGATTATATTCACGATAGAAAAAGTGCAAATTACTTTACTTGTGGTAAACATCCGATCTAGATTTGATTTATTAATAAGCAACCTGAAAAGCTTTTTTTTATGATAAACAGCTGAATTTTGTGTGTAGATGTACAGTATGTACTGTTCAGTTGCAATCAGCTTTGAGTAATCATAGAATGCAAAAAAGCTATAGTATAAAATTGATTAAATGCATTAATGAAGTCAATATTTAATCAATTGTATGTGTTAATGCATTAACTTTGACAGCCCTAGTTTTGATCAATAGCAGTGTTACATAATGTACACCATGTCTTCAAAACGAGACATTTCTTTTTAAGCACCCCTTCCAAATGTGAAGTTTCACACACAAAGAGGCAATTACTTCAAAAGAGCATTTTTGCTGAGCACAGTGAAGCATGTCAGCAGAACTGACAGAGCGCAGGTCCGTGTGAGGTCTGGTTTAAAATGGCTGTCAGAAAGGGAGACCCAGCGTTTAGTGTCTGTTTATAGACGTTAAGCTAGTGAACGGAGGGAGGAGTGCGGATACTACACCTTAAGGGCATTTTTCCCTCTGGCATTTTACTGGCTGTGGCGTCATACTGCTAGCAGCATCAAAACACCGGCAGCCTTTCTGAGCTGACAAGATGAAGGGAATAGAGAGGGCCGGTGTGTTTGGTGAGAGAGCATCACCAGCGCAGGAGATACTCAAAGATGCAATACTGCGCTGGGCTACTGGCAAACAGATGGGCCATCGACAGACTTCCAAGCTTGAAAAAGTCTTTTTATGTGTAGTTTTTAGAGGCAGGGTTCAGATTTGAATGAATGAAGTGCTTTGGTATATGAGGGAGAGAAATACCCTGTGTATACTCTCAGAAATAAAAGGTTCATTGGGGTTGTATATAGAACCCCAGGGTTCTTGAATCGGTTTTAAAGAACCCTTTAAGCCAAAAAGGTTATGTTTAGGTTATGTATTAGAACTTATAAAACCTTTTTTTGTAGGACTGTCTTGGTCTCCAACCCCAAAAGGCTGTTTATAGATCGTCTGATCTATGCACACAAAAATGGCAAGAGCTTTCTGAAAATGCTAAGGGCCAATCTGACTTCACACAATTTTCCAAGATTCAGATGCACAGGTTTTTATCAGTTCGTCAGAAAACAAAGTCAAGTTCCCGGGCTTCTTCAATGAGCCTTCTGAGGAAGATCTTCTCCAGGGGTTAGTAACTGGTTAATATTTACATTATTTAGTTGTTTATTACAAAAATTTAAGTCATATGCCAAACTCTTCTCTTGCAGTAATTGTTCCTCATCGTATGATTTGTATGAAGCCAAAGTGTGGCGAAACAAGCCAAGAGGAAAGTGCTGCACTTGAGCTGTAAGGTACGGCTTTTCTTGATGTATTTTGTTTTCAGAAAAAAACTCAAGTTGGGGAAATTATGAAAACTTGCTGATAGATTTAGCTATTTTTAAAAAAGAAAAACAAAAAGTTGTTTGTTTGTTTTATAGCACAAATAAGGCTAAAAAAGCAACTGCTTTTTCATTTCACCAGTCAGTTGAATAAAATATGCTAAAAGACTGTGAATGCAAGCAGTTCAGTGACAAGGTGATAAGAGACTGAATTTGTCTTTTTTTATATTTTATCTGTAATATAATCTGCAAAACAAGATCTGCTCCAGAAGTACGCATGTTTAGATGTAGGTTTCCACAGGCTTCTCTTATCATGTTGTCACTGAATTCCTTGATTCCACTGTCTTATTAGAGCTTATATTATTCATTGTGTGTATTCATATGTAGACATGTTTCTCTTTTCAAAAACAGCCAAATCTATTGAAAATTTCTGTCATTTTTCACATAAATGAATTGTTTATGATAACAGGTATTTGTGTGTGTTGTGTGTATTATATATATATATATTATACTATTGAACTTTGTATTCATCAAAGGCCCCATTTACACTGCATGGTTCAAGTGACGCAAATCCGATTTTTTCCTCTCATGTGGCACAGATCGCATATGACCCATGAACGTGTAAGCAGAAAGAAAACGCATGGATTCCGATTTTCTCAGATCGGATTCAGGCCTCACTCATAGGGGCTGTTTACACCTGGCCACTTCATGCGTTTTCTGTGATCGGATAGCTATCCGATCGTGAAAAGACCAGGTGTAAATGCCTTCCGAAACGCATTCGAGACGGATTTAAATCCGATCGCTCAAACCACATCAGGAGGTGGTCTGAGCCGCATTCCAGACGAAACTGGACAAGTGTAAATACATCTGGTTGCTAAAACCACATATGTAAATTTTACTCCTCCCAAAAATGATTAAAAAATAAACGTGTGAGAGCGTGTTATAGGCTATATGTCATGTTATAGTTAGATATGACGACGCTACTGCAACACTATACCGCAGATGAGCAGCTGAGCGTCTATTCATCAAGTCACGACCGTACGTGCAAACCATCGCAAATCAAAGTGAAAGTAAGTCGCAGACGCTTAACACGCAATCATCTTCATTAAAAGTAAAGAAACGAAATGATCTTACCAGGGCTGTTGCCGCTCTCTCTTATTGCTGTCTTTGATTTTGAAATTAGCCGATGAACAATAAAATGCAGCTCATAACTGTTGCTTTCGGTGACGTGCACTCCTTTAAATCTGCATATAGCGCGGGAATTGAAGATCGGATTTATATCCGTTTCGCAAAAAACACATTTATGTGACCAGGTGTAAATGGAATCGTTTTGATAAATCGGATATCTATCCGATCTGAGAAAACGCATGAAGTGGCCAGGTGTAAACAGCCCCATATGTGGTAATAAATCGGATATGAATCGGATACGTGCATTTGCGTGTGCCATGTAAGCAGACAAATCGGATATTCCCCAGTAAATGCGAGTCGTACGTCATTAAAAAAGTGATGTCAACTCAGATGGACACCACCAACTGAGATCACATGACTTATTATAGGCGCGATGGAGGACGAAGGATACACACAGTGGAGCGATGCGGAGGTTTCATGTCTTTTTAGTGTTTGGGGCGAAGAGAGATTGCAGGCAAAAATGCAGGGTTGTTACAGAAATAAATCCGTGTTTGAAGACATTTCACGAGATATGGGGAGGCACGGTTTTAAGCACTCGTGGCTACAGTGCCAACGAAAAAACGAGACCAATGTTTTGCTGACTTTTTTTGATGACCTTTTAAAATATTGTGGAAAGCAAAACACTGGATAATTTTATTCGCATCTGCATCCATTGCATTTCGTGCTGTTTTACTTCCTTTTCCGGGTCAGAACGTCTACATTTGGTAGTTTCCAGGTGTGTAAATGCAAAAATTGGATACGGGTCACTTTTAAAAGATGATGTAAGCGGGTCGTCAAAAAAATCGGATATAGTCAGAAAATCGGATTTGGCATCAAGACCTGCAGTGTAAAGGCAGCCAGAATCCTGAAAAAAAGTATCACGGTTTCCAATAAAATATGAAGCAGCACAACTGTTTTCAACATTGATAATAATCAGAAATGTTTCTTGAGCAGCAAATTAGAATGAGTTCTGAAAGATCATGTGACACCGAGTAATGATGCTGAAAATTCAGCTTTGATCACAGGAATAAATTGCATTTTGAAATATAGGTAAACAGAAAACAGTTATTTTAAAGTGCCCCTATTATGCTTGTTTAGATATTACCTTTCATGCAGCGTGTAATATCTGTTTGTGAATGTAAAAGGTCTGTAAAGTTTTAAAGATCCAAAGTGCATGATACATTTATTGTCTCTCAAAAGAAAAAAATTATTCTGAACTGCTGAAACAGGTTGTTAGTAATTCCAGTCCTCTGTAACATTCATACGCAATGTAACAATGTAACCAATTTGCATAATGCCCGCCGATGATCTTCATTGGTTGCGGGCGAACAGCGTCTACTTTGACCCGCCCTCAAACACTGTAGCTGGTTTGTGTTGTGTGCATGTCGAGAAGACACTGTTTTTATTTCATTCCACTGCCAGTGATTGCGTTCACACACAACCCGTAAAAATCCTGTACAGACACGTGACTTCGATGTGACGTAGCAGCGTCTTAAGTTTGCTAATGAGCTGCGATTTCTCTTTCAGAAACCACGCTTGTTCATTTTTTTCTCTAATTCGATCATAAACGCTGGTGAACGATCCGCTTCGCGCTTCAGCGCCGTCATTGATTACGGCTTTTGTTTACACAGCACGCGTTCCGGGACTGAACACGCCAATATTACTAGGTCCCCAACCCGGCTTGTCTTGTTTGAGTTCAAAATGATGGTCCCTAGCAATTCCAAAAAATCATTGGTGTGAAAGGTGCTTATTAAGATCAGACAGCTATCCGAACTTCATTTGCAAATTGCAAACACACATGTAAGTAAACAAATTAATTGAGTGAAACTCTTTTTTTAGCCTGTAATTACCATCACACTGCTACATTCGGGTGCCTCATAACATATTGACGTAGAGAACAGGAAATATTGAAAAAGGTCTTCCTTGCCATCGCGGAGGCGTGTCTGAGGTTTAAAATCATGTGTTGAATCGGTACATTATGTTATGTACTAAATTTATCCAGCTCAGTCCGCTCAACTTCCCTGCAACATGCTTAAACAATTATATGCAGAAGGCACATTTGAAATACGGTATGTGAATCTGCTTTTTGTCCATTTTTCAAATATTGAAATCCTATTCTAACCACGTTACAATCGGTGTCTAAACAATATTGAATGAAAAAAGCAATTTATCACTGAGAACGGGCAGACTAGAAAAACACTTCTAGCCATTATTTCCAACGACTAGATGTCATGAGGTGGGATGTAATCATACAATCTACGTTGTAATACCCTCCTCCCCAGGGTACCTCGTCACCTGTTTGAAATGTAAATTTAAGAGCATCATTTGTTTCGTATTTTCTTCTCCTCTGATTTTCAAATCATCAACGCCACCTTTAAGTCTGCTAGAAAGAACACAGAGATCGGTAATATTTGATAAATTAAACGTTTACTCAAAACCTGTCGGGAGTAGGGCCACACATCACCTCCATTCAAAATGTTTTCCAAACACTCTTCTTGTTCCGTCCTTCAGTTTGGAAATACCGGAAATATTCTCCACAACAGAGCGAATTGCGTCCTGTGTCTCCATATCAGCGGGCGTTTTCGATTTCCCCAATCTCAAACTCGGCGCTTAGCGTCTACGTCACGGCTCTCAGCCCGCCCTCTGTTCGCTGATTGGCCGGCTGTTTTCAGCCCGGAGGAAAACTGAGAGACATGTCGATGTCTCAGACTAAGTACAGAAGCGAAATAAAATTGAGTGGAAGTACGAAGTCTGACGTAGTCAGGCTACTTTTTTCTACTGGGTGTCAAAATACGTAGTTTTATATTTTGTTGGTCTCTGGCTAACCAGCTAACTTACATTATTACTGTCTTACTGAAATACATCTGCTAAGCAACTGTGGGCCACTATTAACTAAAATGGTGTCTATTTATGCGGATTGACGTTCTTGAGTAATGACAAAGAATGGAGCAAGATTTTTATACAAACTAATGTTACATCAGTCATTCACTTTTAGTGCTCGGCTAACGTATGCGCAGTTATTGATACAGTTCCCACATATGGACCTCAATAAATTAGAAATACACATCTAGCTTGTTGATGGACATACACTTGTTAATACTGATGGTGAGGATTTACAGTGTGCAACATCTCATAATGTATGACAAACTGAATAGCATATCACTGAGAAACGTCCTGCTCGAGTCGTCCTTGCGATGAAGGTTCAGGTTGAATAACTAGTTCTTATAATGTTTCATCATCGGACTCGTGCTTGGATTGATATGGTAAAATCAACACCATCGTTACTGTCTTCACAGTGTGTACAATCACTGAGCTTTAGGAAGCCTTCCAAACTGAAATTCAGTTATGGTAAGGGGTGTTTGGTCTCGTAGACGCGCTGTAAGCGATAGACCAATCACAACAGACTGGGCCGTCTGACCAATCAGAGCAGGCTCGCGGAAAGGAGGAATTTAGAGAGAATTAATCATTGGACGATTCATTTTAAGGCCCCTATATATGTACGGCAAGCTCTTTTTCGTCCTTTGCTTAGGGGTAAAAATAAGTTTAAAATACATGAGCAGCACCAGCGATATACTGTTAGTGAACATCCAACGCCACACACACTGCTGACTCTGAGAGCGGCTTTAGATGAATATTGTAAATAGGTGTTTACCAGCCAGAGACAACTTTTCTGGAAAGTTCTATGGCAAGTCCAAAAATAAATTCCAATCACACTTCGTTTTGGCCTGATTTTGTTCGAAAATACGTCATTTCAGTTCGTTCTTCGATTTCACTTAAAGTATATTGGGGCCTTTGGAGTCTTTGAGAAATGAGGTGATGTGCAATGTATACGAGAAAATCTAAGTTTTTTTTTTACATTTGATGCATGTATGCAAACTGTATAGGGGACCTCCAAAACAAAACCAGGAACCTTTAAAATAGCATATAGGGGCACTTTAAATTGTAATAATATTTCACAATATTACTATTTCACTGTATTTTTGAGCAGATAAATGCTCTTGGTGAGCAGCGGAGACTTCTTTTTTTTTGTTCTTTTTTTGTTTGTTTGTTTTTTACATCACTTTGCTGCTCAAGAAACATTTCTTATTATCAATGTTTAAATCATTAGACAACCGTGTTGAGAATTAAGAGCCGAGAACGGTTTGTAATCATGCCGTGCCGAACCAAACTCAAGTGGAAATATAACTGGGATCGCTGCCGTTCTTAGACCCAATCGGCCCAACAGTGGAAAAGCAGTTTTAGATTTGAATAGGCTACTGAAATTATGAGTAGCTTGTGGCCTGGCTAAATAGTTTCAGGCTTTTTTCCATATTTGGTTCAGTGTCTTGGTCCTAAGCTTGATTCCACCCCCGGTCCCTATTGTACCGCTGAGTACCACCGTGAATACCAGTAGAAGCTTTTTACTAGGGTAACCCCTCAGGACGAGATGTCAGTGTCGCTGTTTTATTCATGGTTTGCAGCTTTGGTTTTACCACAAGAACATTACACGCACTAGCATTTTTCTGACGCTGCTGTATCGCAAGAGGGCAATTTATTTGACATTTTCAGCTTTCAGAAATGGCTTATTATAGTAAAATAACATTTAAAATTTTAAATAAATAACAAAAATTCTGGCCTGGAACATGCAATTAAGAAAATAGGCATAATAGTGGTGCATTATAGTAAAATAACATTTAAAATAAAAATAGAATTAAAAAAAAGTGTGGCCTATACATGCAATTAAGCAAATAGTAATTTCCACAGTTGAGGATGGATTGCATTCAAACCATCTGTAAACTAGTTCAAAAGTTTTTACAAGTTTAGAAAACCTGAAGCCTTCATCTAAAGATTTAGTGTGAAATCGCCCTAAAGTAGCTTCCCCAGCTCTGCTTGAGATGAGTTTGTGTGTGAATTGCCAGTTGGTTTTGGTTTATGTTGTACATACAGTATCTTTCAGTAAATGGGAGTTTGAGCCCCGGTGAAGGAGATACAGTCACAAGAGCCGCGAGCTGTGAAAGCCTCCGTCGGGACACACACACACGCACATACACACTGTGCTGGGACACGGACACCTGCTCAATAACGAGGGAAAGGGAGGAGAGGATGGAGCGATGGTGGATAGACTAAATCCTTTTTTCCATCATTACCTCAGTCCCGGCCCAGCGATGGCTTCTCTTCAGAACACTCTCTGCCTTCTGCTCGTTTAATTAGTCTCAGAGCTGCTCTCTCTCTCTCTCTCTCTCACACACACACACACACACACACACACACACACACACACACACACACACACACACACACACACACACACACACACACACACACACACACACACACACACACACACACACACACACGCACTTTAGCTCTCAAATACACTTCCCGATCACTCCTGTAACCTTGCTTGCTGTTCTGTTAACTCAAAACCCTTCATATGTTCCCCACATTTTCTCCATTTCTCTGTCTCCCTTTAGAAGTCATATTATACTGTGGGATCCAAAAGTCTGAGACCAAGTTGGAAATGGGGGATTTTCTGATTATTTAAACCTGTAAATAACAGAAATAGGATTTTGAAAGATTAGTAAAAGTTAAGTAATGACAGAAGCTCAAGATCTATCTATCTATCTATCTATCTATCTATCTATCTATCTATCTATCTATCTATCTATCTATCTATCTATCTTCTATCTATCTATCTATCTATCTATCTGTCTGTCTGTCTATCTATCTATTTCTATCTATCTTCTGTCTGTCTGTCTATCTATCTATCTATCTATCTATCTATCTATCTGTATGTTAATCTATCTATCTATCTATCTATCTATCTATCTTATCTATCTATCTATCTATCTATCTGTCTGTCTTCTGTCTGTCTGTCTGTCTGTCTGTCTGTCTATCTATCTATCTATCTATCTGTATGTTAATCTATCTATCTGTTCTATCTATCTATCTATCTATCTATCTATCTATCTATCTATCTATCTATCTATCTATCTATCTATCTATCTATCTATCTATCTATCTATCTATTTAATCTATCTATCTATCTATCTATCTATCTATCTATCTATCTATCTATCTATCTATCTATCTATCTGTATGTTATCTATCTATCTATCTATCTATCTATCTATCTATCTATCTATCTATCTATCTATCTATCTATCTATCTATCTATCTATCTGTCTGTCTGTCTGTCTGTCTGTCTGTCTGTCTGTCTATCTATCTATCTATCTATCTGTATGTTAATCTATCTATCTATCTATCTATCTATCTATCTATCTATCTATCTATCTATCTATCTATCTATCTATCTATCTATCTATCTATCTATCTGTCTGTCTGTCTATCTATCTATCTATCTATCTATCTATCTGTATGTTAATCTATCTATCTATCTATCTATCTATCTATCTATCTATCTATCTATCTATCTATCTATCTATCTATCTATCTATCTATCTATCTATCTATCTATCTATCTATCTGTATGTTAATCTATCTATCTATCTATCTATCTATCTATCTATCTATCTATCTATCTATCTATCTATGTCTGTCTCTCTGTTAATCTATCTATCTGTCTATCTATCTATATGTCTGTCTGTTAATCTGTCTAATCTCTCTGTCTATTCATCGATCCACTGCATACATTTGTTATAACTACAAACTAAGTTTCCCCCCTTTTTGTTTATCTCTCTATCTGTTGTTCTATCTATTCTGTTTATCCATCCATCCATCCTCCGATTAATCCTCTTCTCAAAGTATTTTTCTGGCATGATTTATTTACATTCAGTTATCATATACATACAAGAATAATTACTCACACAAACAAATAAAACAGTGACAGAAAATAATTAGGCGCTAGTAGTATTAAAAATAATAAAAGCATCTCTCTTTCGCTCTGTGTATGACCCTGTGGTTCTGACCCGTCCGTACCCTCTATCGAGACGCTTTTCTTCAGTCGGAGTGTCTTCTGCTCCGGGCCTTCTGACCGTTCACCCCGCATCGCCCGGCCTACACCTCACCACCATCTCTCCAGTTCATCCCTCCATCCGCTGTCATTGCTCTTCAGAGGCTTTGTTTTCTCGCTGTCAGAAATGAATAATTTTGAAAGTGTTTTGAGCTGTTTTGAATATCTGATGTTTTTTAGCATATTATTAGTGCTTGGCACACAGAGCAAGTGCAGAATGTGAATTTAAATGAGTTTAAAATCTGATCTGAGATCCTGTTTACTGTCGACTGTGTCGAGCTAAAACATTTAGTGCCTGTGTTCGCTCCGGCACTGCGAGGAAAGTTTGGGTAAATTGTTTAATGTGCAGGGCTGGAGGGAAAAGATCGCGAGCAGAGCGAAAAGCAAACAGAGAGACAGAACTGCACTCCTTCAGTCTGTCTGTCTATCCTCTCTGTTCTCTGCGTCTGAAAGAGACGCGCTGGTGTGATAGAGTTCACGCTGACAGCCTGACACCACTCATCTGTCTCCTGAGAGTCAATCATTCCAGACAGGTACCATTACTCAAACACACACACACACACACACACACACACACCAGCCAGAACATGCACGAGAACGCACACCGAACAGGAAAGTCACTCTTTAGCATCTCACACAATCAAAACAACATACATGTGTGTATGTTACACACAACTCATTTTAACACACACATAGAAACACATGAACACATCACATTTATGACACATCATGTAAATCTTGTGATTCAACTTCATTAACACACCATTTTATCAAATTAATCTGTTTAAAGAGGCTATTCTTGGTTTCATAAAAATGTGAATTAAATTTTCTTCTGATTCTATTAATGAAAGTTTCTCCACAACAGCAGAAGTGTTCACAGGGCCAATGCCTTCCAAATTGTCTTAAGCTGCAATCTCGAGAAGATGCATTTGGATCTTGATCAACTTTGCATTGGGACACTGATGACTGTCCAGCAAGTCAGTTTTCAACAATTCTGTACACACCAGGATCAATATGGTATGATTTTATTATTGTTATTATTATTGTGCATATTTAAAGTGCCATGATGAAATATCAGATAAATTTTCTTAATATAACACTTTACAAACTGCTTGACAGTAAATATCAGTATAAGCACATGGGCTTGTCTTCTACTATAGTTTAGCAGCCGATGATCAATGATTTTATGTTAAATTGTGGGAGTTTTAGGCAGTTTTGCACCCTTGAAAGCACTGCAGGAAGGGCGTTTCTCGAAGGGTCGTTGTAAATAAAAGTAACTAAATCACTTCTCACAAAGGGCCTGTTCACTTTGTTAAGGGAGCGATCATCATTTTGAGAAAGTATTTTTGTCTGGTATTTTTAAAAGTATTTTGGTGGTGCATTCTTGTAAATCAATTTGAAGAAATTTCTATTCCCCCAAAGGAAATATTGGTTTTACAACGTGCCACAAGCACAGACAGTATGCAATATATTTGTAAATTTGAATTAAAGATATGTACATTATATTGATGCAAACTTAACTGATTTTTAATCATTTTAATTTAATTTTTTGCCACATTACCACGAGGTAGCATCCCACCAAGTGTTAAGGTGTAGGCTACTTTATTTTCTCAGAGCGAAATTTGTCTTGGGCTCAAAAATAGCCTACAACCACTGCATCACATAAAACAAAAAATGACAAATGAAAACAATACAATAACACCATAAATTAGAAAGAGGACAATACTATTAATATATTACTTAGGCTAGTCTTATTTAGTAGCTAAATTGCAGAAGGAATGGCTTCATGGTGTTCAGACATATAAAAGTAATGAGTAGGGCATGTATGGTGTACACCATACAGGAAAAATGAGGACCAGGAGAACATATGCCCTACTCATTACTTTCATTTGTAGGCTAATTTAGCATAACTGAAATGCTGTATTGACCAGTAAGGTTAGTGTGAATTGATATCCCTTCAACATTAGCCTATACGATTTCAAAATGTTGGTCATTTTATTTACCAATTTTTTTTATGATTCTACTAAATTACTACAGGTTTTATTGTAGTAAAGGTAAATATGGTGTTTTGGCGGGAACTATGGGAAAGGGAGAGTGATCAGTTCTCAGCAGATGTCGCTGTTGCCACAGTAATACTGACCGGCCGCGCGTGTGCGCGCTCGTTTTCTCCACGTTCATTAACTTGTTTACCAGTTCTGCTGGTGGACTTCCCGGTAAAGTGACTTAACATCAGTTCTGAACGGTAGAAACGGCATCAGTGCGGCGCGCCACCGTGAGCTTCACCGGGCCTCACCTCACCTGTCTCGAGCCCTCGCGCGCTCTTCTAACCCGGAAGCTGCGCGAGTTTAATTATACCAGAGCTGCGGTTCGCGCCAGCAGGGGGCGTTACGAGCACACTGTCATCAAACCAACTGAGCTCTAACAAAAGTACTGTGGTAGGCCTATTATTGTATTTTCTTAAGTAGATTTAGAATCTAAGTAGATTCATAATGTTTTGTCTATAGCTTACCCGGATCAAAACTACAGACAATATTTATATAATTTATATATAATATTTATAAATACAATATTTGAAGACATTGTAACATGATAATGCCATGTTTATTTTGTTACTTTTGACAGTTGCGCTATTGTAATAATAGCCTACCATCTTGGTTTTAAAAAAACATGGTGCCACTACCACAGTAGATACTATTTGTAAAGGATGACGTCAGATGAAAATACAAAGTTACTTTGATAAATAGTCTACTTCCTCACATTACTCCTAAGGTCCTTAAGGTTCCTTTCAGTTTTTCTGTTGAATATAGCTCCCTTTGATTGTTTTTGTAGGTATTTGCATAGCCTAGTAATCATAAAATACCATGTCTGATGATACCATTAGCTACTCTACCATGTTTCTGCAGCCTTTGTTACACCTCAGTGTCTTTACAGTCCCCTTCCTCTGTAGACTGTAGTTCTGAATTTCAAACTCATTGATTAATGTCAAGAATAAGCGTTCACATATTTAACTGGCTGAAATAACGAGACAAGATTCTCTTCCTGCCTCCAGGTGTAGATAAACACCAGTACATCCTTTCATTTGACTTTAACGCCCCACTCGCATCACATAGGCCTATAAACGTGTAATTTATGAATCTTTTTGTTGGTAAGTTTGAAATTCAGTGCAGCCAATCCTGTAGTTGTTTGTAGAGCCGTGTTCATTAGCCCCGGAGTCAATAGCAGCTCTTAACGTATCTCGACTCAGATTAAAGGTTTAGTTTAGCTTTCAAAGTCTATCGCGCGGGTCAGGACTCGTTGGCTGTCTGGATTACAAGGGTTAACCGGTGACTTAACCGCATCAACTTAACCAGATAATGCAGAGGATTTATTTCTGCCTGATTATTCTAATATGCTTTAGACTGATGACGACTAGTGTGAAGACTCTCACGCACGCGCGGCACTAGAAGACATATAAACTTCCCTATTAGCTGCTTCAGTTAAAATGGCATTTGTGCAGTATTTTATCAGGCAGTTGACAAGTGAATTAGAGTTGGCTGTTAGCGCCGCTGAGCTTTATGACAATAGCCTTAGGGTCTCGCTAAAGATCGCTTCACCGCCCTGCTCAGCCCGCGCCGCGCGCTACCGCTGACGCTCAAACCGAAGTGACATGCTGTCATAACAATAGTTTACAAAAACGTGAAGTTCTGCGTTTGGGCAGAAAAAGCCACAGAGTTTTAACTTCTGCGTCTGTCTCTTTTTTCCCCCCTCCCTACCGACATCCCATTTGCGCTCTGACAGATTTGAATGTTTTTAACTGTGCTAATCTCTTCTCTCTCTCTCTCTCTCTCTCTCTCTCTCTCTCTCTCTCTCTCTCTCTCTCTCTCTCTCTCTCTCTCTCTCTCTCTCCCTCCCTCTCTCTCTCTCTCTCTCTCTCTCTCTCTCTCTCTCTCTCTCTCTCTCTCTCTCTCTCTCTCTCTCTCTCTCTCTCTCTCTCTCTCATTTGCCTCCCATACATAAAATGCTAATGGAATCGTCATTTGTAAACTGTGTGTGTGTGTTTGGCCAGAATGTTGCTTTCACAGAACTGTCTCCCTCTATGACTTGTTGTAAAGGTAAATATAGTGAAATATTGAACAATCCGGCTGCCCAAAAAAATGTACGCGCACTGAAGAAAAAGTTTTTCTAGCTCTCACCAACACACAAAATACATCAAAGAATTGTTCTTTCTTATTGGTATTCTCTGAACGCATCTGAAGGTAGTGAGGTCGCAGTGAGGTCTGTAACCCTACACACACACACACACACACACACACACACACACACACACACACACACACACACACACACACACACACACACACACACACACACACACACACACACACACACACACACACACACACACACAGTCCAAATGAATTCACACACTGTCATACACAAAGACAGACAGATGTATTGTATATTGTGTGTGTGTGTGTGTGTGTGTACCTGGCTGCTCTGTGAAGTCTTTAATGGGATTTTGCCTCGGGCTGTTTTATTAAGATGTTGCTTTCTGCTGCCTGTGCAGCTGACACCATTCCCCCCACCCCACCCCACCCAAACACACACACACACACACTCCCCCCAGACCCCACCTCCAAATGTACACACACACACTCACACTCACTTCATCCCTCTGAAATT
>CM070829.1:35460965-35646716 GCA_036326025.1 Chrosomus eos | reverse complement strand
TCGTTATTTTTGTGTTTTTTTTGCACGCAAAAAGTATTCTCGTCGTTTTATAAACTTAAGATCTCGCCACTGTAGTCACTTGGACTCTTTTGACGATTTCTTTAAGAACTTTTCGGGGCTGTCAAGTTTCAATCATTTAGAAGCCTATGGAGGAGTGATCCAGCTCTCAGATTTAATCACAAATATCTTAATTTGTGTTCCGAAGATGAACGAAGGTCTTAGGGGTTGGAACGACATGAGGGAGAGTAATTACTGACAGAATTTTCATTTTTGGGTGAACTATCCCTTTAAGAGGCCCGCCGTGGAGTCAGCAGTAGCTATGAATGTACAAACTGTTGAGGGCGAAGTAAATAAAAAGAGAAGGTACTTTTCGAAAAAGTGGCACATTAATGACGAAGGGAAAAGAGGGAATGGTTAGCCTACCTTCCCGTCGAACAGTCCATGCACTGTACTTACTGTGTATAATAATACTTTGTAAATTTGAATTCCGGGAAAAGTGGCTGGTAAAAAATATAAGTGGCTGGTAAAATTGGGCATCCACCAGCCACTGTGGCTGGTGGGCAAAAAAGTTAATTTCCCACCCTGCACACACACACACACACACACACACGACAAGACCGACTGTATAGTGCAATAGTAACTATTTTTTAGTTGCTTTGGCTCTGAAAGTATTTTTCGCTTTCAATTTCTCTATAGCAATTCAAAGTAATAATCCAGACCAACCAGACATTACGAACAAACTTGCAAGTATTTGAAAATCGTAGGGAAAACATATTTGAAGATGCAATCGACTACTCATCCCATATAAGCACTGATTGAGTTGAAAATGACAGTAATTATAAAAACAATTTTTGCAATTTTAATTTATATTATTATACATTTATATTTTAAAATAGTTTTTTTAAATCATAAAAGTCATATGACTTGGGGTTGTTTTAATATTGATTTTATTTGAACACTTTACTATAAGGTTTAATTTTTTAACATCAGTTAGTTAACATTAATTAATCTTAGTTAATGTTAATCTAAGCATTTACTAATTATTAAACTCGAAAGTTGTATTTGCTAACGTTAGTTAATACCTAATACACTGAACATGAACAAACAATGAATGACTGTATTTTTATTAACTAACATTAACAAAGATTAATAAATACTGTAACAAATGTATTGCTCATTGTTAGTTCATGTCAGTTAATACATTAACTCATTTTAACAAACGAGACTTAATTTTAAAGTGTTACCCTAAATGGCTTAATAAACCAATGAAATTGATGTAATGAAAATATAAAAATGTGTAAGTACAGAATATTTTAATTTAAAATATACAAGTGAGTCAAATTTAATTAAAAAGGGTAAAATATACAAAGAGGGAAGAAAAAGTAAAGTTCACGGCTTAGACATTAAATTTTTACGCCCCTAAACATGACGCGGATCAAAAAGAACTGTGATTGGTTGCTTTACATGTCAGTCAAATGGCCTCTGATCCTTAGCCAATGAAAGCTCCGATAGAGTCCCACTGCCATCAGTCTGAAGCTCTGGCTACACGAGACTATGCAGTAATTCACCTGGGAGAGATTGATTGACAGGCTGAGGGGTGGAACTTTAACTGATTGACAGGCATTAAATGCTATTAAGAGCAATTAGCAATTAATATAGAAGTTGCTAATCCCTGAAACAGCTCACTAATGAGAGTATGACAACACACACACACACACACACACACACACACACACACACACACACACACACACACACACACACACACACACAGTGACTGGTGGAGACCAGGGGAAGAAATGTCAGTCAATATCGATTGTGCTTTAATTTCTGCAGTCAGCCTTAGGCCTCAATCACACGCCACGTTTACAACTAAAGACACACAAACACATACATTTACACAGGAGCTCAGCAGAAACACACACACTCATGTAGTGTGTCAGACTTTGTATTATGATTATTCAGTCCATTACTTTCTTTTTGTATTGAACTGCCAATTTTTTTCAGAGTTCCTTGATGAAGAAAAGTTTAAACAGAAATTATTTTTAAAAATCGTACAGACCCCAAACTTTAGGACAATAGTTTAATATAATAATAATTGTTTTTATTGTACCATGATTTATATCTACTGTATGTACAGTATATGTATAGTTCAAAAGTTTGAGGTCAGTAAGATCTTTTTTACAATAAATTGATCAAACGTGACGGTAAAGACATTTATAAAGTGAAAGATTTTGTTTTAAAATAAATGCTGTTCTTTTGAACTTTCTATTAATCAAAGAATCCAGAAAAAAGGGTTTCCACAAAAATATGAAGCAGCAAAACTTTTTCAACATTGATAATAATATTAAGAAATGTTTCTTGAGCAGAAATGATTTCTGAAGGATCATGTGACTGGATTAATGATGCTTAAAATTCAACTTTGATCACAGGAATAAATTATATTTTAAAATATATTTAAATAGAAAACAGCTATTTTAAATCTATTCAATTCTGGCTGAATTTGGATACATATACTGATCATACTAGTTATGATATATCTTTATATGGCAGAAATAGTAAGAGTAGTATGCTTAGCCAGTCTCTCTCACTTTATCACTTTATTCTGTGTCTTTGTCTTCCACTTTGCCTTTCCGCTAGTTTCTGTCAGGATGGTGTGAGCGAAACGGAGGGACGAGAGGAAGAGATGATTACAGCGGTGTAACTTTGGAGCAAAAGGACAGCGAGAGACGTTTCTGAAGCGTTGAAGGAGATACGCGGAGAACGAGCGAGAGAGAGAGAGGATGCGAAGGGTCGATTTATCTTACATCGACGGGAGCGGCTTCAAACGATGACCTTGAGGACTAATGAGTGTAAATGAGTGAAATATTTTTCACTTTTAAAAAGTGAAACTATAATCAAATGGAAGCCTGAAAGATGGACTAATGAGCTTCAGCGATGATGAAAGCGTGCGAGAGAGCGAGCGATACGGACTGATAGAACGAAGAGAGAGAGAGAGAGGGAGGTAGTCATTTGGCAGAGCCTGCAGTGTCAGGCCCTCACTCCTGCCATCTCATTAGCTGACCTGACGACTGCCTGATTAGAATACGTTTGATGAAAATTTCAAGGATTTTTCCCCCCACTCAACATTACATTTCTTTTGGTGTGATTTAATAAATATTGCACAACTTTATTTTTGAGACACAGAAACTGGGAGGTAATTCATTAAGATTAAAGCCATCTGGACCAAGTTGATTTACCGTCATTATTTGCTTTGAAATCAACAAATAAAACACAGAGATAGCAATGGACATAGAAACGTGTTGAGCACACAAGTCACACACTTGCATGTCAGACGTTATTTCACTCAATTTGTACCCTTCAAAAATTTATTTAACATCTTATTTCAAGCAGTCCAGTTTTTTCCAGATGCTTCGTTCTTTGGTGTTTAATACTGGTTTTGCTAAACCGCTTTCTGTGCATAGCGCCACCAAATGGCTAAATGCTTCAATCTTATTTGTTGACAAGGCCTTGAAGCAAACATCTTGCTCAAGTGTGTTTGATGATATTTTGTGGTGATTCTCGTCGTTGTGATTATGTGATGGTAAAAACGAGGAACTTTGTTGCTGTCTGATTTTTAATGCTCTCTTCTGTGAAGTAAAGACATGCCTTGTTCGTAATAAATAAAGTTTTAAAGTTTAAAATCCCATAGAATTAACTGGAAAGCATTTTTTTTCTCTTTCAGATATTTCTTCTTTGCCAGAAACGTCAGGCTTCCCCAACCATTTGAAACATCGGGATTGGTCTGTTATTTTGGTAAAAATTTTATATATCCACCTTTAAGCAGAAAAGTAATCAATATACACATTTACACTATTAAAAGTTTGAATAGAACATTTTACAAATTAATCATTTTAATCAGCAAGGATGTATTCAATTGATCTAAGGAGACAGTAAAGACATTTCTAATATTACACACTATTTCAATTTTTAAATACATTTCATAATAAGATTTTTTTTCTTGAACAGCAAATCAGCATATTACAATGAGTTCTAAATGATCATGTGACACTGAAGACTGGAGTAATGATGCTGAATATTCAGCTTTACCATGACTGTATCCTTATAGTGAGCGATAGATAGATAGATTAATGTTAACTTTCAACAAAAGTTTAATCCAGATTGTTTCACCCAGGTGCTGTTGAGTATCAACCCTGAAAACCAGAGGTTAGTCAACTATTTCTTCTTTATTGCCTAAGTGTGTCTTTTCTATGTAAAAATATTGTCATTTTTTGCACTGACACTGGTTCAACCATGGCGTGAGTTTGGGGGGCGACTGCATCTGAAAACTCTGACTTGTTGCTTTGCTTCCTTTTCAGGCAATGACTTTGAAAGTGATGTGAAGGCCAGGTATGGTAACCCTCTGCTTTTAACCCATTCACGTTACTCCCCCACCTAAATTTCTCCTGCCGGTATTGAGAATCGACCCAGCAGATTAAGGTATTTCAGGAGACAGAAAGTGAAGCTAACTTCGGATTCGTACGTGCCTTGATGCCTTCCTACCTTGGAATGTATTCTCCGAAAGCGGCATTATTAAGCTTTGGACGCGTGCAGAAATGTCACGCTTCACCTTTAAATCTTGATCTCAATCACTCCCGATTTGTCCACATCAGCGTCCCTCACTCTGTTTCTGGTTCACATAAATGGTTTGTTTAACCGGCTGCTCTTCGAGAGCTCAGTAAGCACTCATTCTGTGGTCCGATTCATTTGTGCAGAGTCAATTCCCTGTGGAAGATCTAGGAGGAGCTGTTTGTTGGGCTGGAGGAACTGCCCTGTGGCGGCTCTTTGAGAGGTTAAGCTGGAGATTGTCATTGCCCAAGGTGAACTGGCTTTCAGCGGTAACCCGGTGGAAACTAGAAAGGCAGAGTTCAGGTCAGTTATAAATTATAACAGCTCCATGCAGCGTCACAAAAAAAAACAATTAATAATAGAAAATATTCTCTCTAATTGCTGGACTTTATTTAATGAGTCCTAACCTTTGGAGAGAAGGAATTATTTATGTATCCGGTCAAAAGTATGAATATGCAAATACAGATTGCACCCCTAGAGGACAGCACACAATGACAAACCAATGTCTATATTTTCATATTTTCGTGGGTTTTATTCATCCTCCCCTAGATGCGCATGCGGAACCGCATGAAAAGCCATCAGTGAAAACAGCCACAGGTGACGGCTAATGCGCAACTTCCCAGCCAATCCGAACCGTTCGTTGCCTTTTGCTTTTTTCATCCACATCTATAAGTCGTAATTAAAATCAGCTTTGCATAAAAAATAGTTTCCCTGCGTGAGACGAGGTTGAAGTTAAAACGTGACCCTTTCTGGCCCGAGAGGACGTGCGTAGTAATGAACAAACTATCTGACACGAATGCATCCAGCAGCTTACGTTTACATCCACCGACACGGGCGCTTCTACAAACACGCACTTGCTGTTTACTAATTCATTTGCGGGAAGAAAAAATTCTCTCTTTACTCTCTGGCTGCGGAGTTAAATACTCGGCCTTGAGAAATCAGACCATCAGCCTCTGAGCTACAGCAGCTGCAACTAAATTAGTATGCCATTAGCATGTTTTATTTCTTTAGTGAGAATTACATTTGAATATTAATTTGACTGCATGTTTAAAGCAGTGCTTACCGGATCTCCATAAATTAGCTTTAATATGTGGATTAGCCCTTAGCATCATACGCCAGTGCAAGGCAAGAGACAAGACATCGTCTGAAGTGAGTGTGTTTTTTCCGTCTCGGATCGCCACGAGCGCGACGTCGGGATCGTGACCCGTCAGGCCTTGTGCCCTAAAGCCATGTATGATTGTAACACAACAGGGTCTGTGTAGCGGTTATGTCACTGATAGCAACAGCATTGAAAGCGCTGCTATGGCTGGAATACTGTCACAACTTCAACATGTCTTTCAAGTAGGCATGAATGTTTTTACATACTATATACCCAAAGCATTTATACACATGCATTAGTGACAATAATGGTAACCAAATATTCTTTAAAAAATATTAAAAGTTAAAGTTTATTAAATATGTTTTAATTTTATTTCAGTCTTATTTTGCATAGTTTTTATTAATATTTTGACAATTTATTATTTTTCTATATCCATTTTAGTTGAGGTTTTAGTAATTTTGTCGTGTTTTCTTGTCATTTTATTATGTCATGTCTATATTCATTTTTATTTTAATGCATCAGGTTAAACTAAATTAAAATGAGAAATATTGTTTTGGCAATAAGCTGAAATTAAGTTTTACGTTTTTTTAATTTAATTTAATTGAGTTTTAGTTAACTGTAACAGCCTGGGTTTTTTAATTTGATATTTCTTCAATATATTTTGTGTTGTGACTACAAACTGATTCAGAGCTGATCTGAACTGTGAGTGCATGGAAAAACATTATGTTTGTACAGTAACATGATTTATTCTTCTGTTGAACTCAAAATAACACATTTTGAAAGTCAGTGGGCTCCAAACTACATTGAAACGTTTTTCACAACTTATTTTTGTGCTCCACAGGAGAAAGAAAGACAAACAGGTTTGAAACGACATACCTATAAGTTATGAACTATCCTTTTAAGAATGTAAATGGATTGACAGCACTAAAATAAATGTAAACAAATAAAAAAGCGGATAAAGAAAAATAAACTGGACATTAAAAATTCTTTATTATTGTGTAGTGCAGCAGACATCTCTTGCATATAGTGATCAAAGCGATTGGTTTGTGTTGGGCGTGCAGCTCAAAAATGAATTTGGCTGCAACAGATGCACAACTGCCCTTTGCATTTGATGATTTATCTGATAAAATGGAAAAATGTGGAAGGAGGATTTTTTTAAAACATTTTCTGTCTCTTATTTTTCTAAACTTGTCATGTACATTTTTCCTCCAAAGACACACATCTGTGTAAGAGCACGTCATTTCATTCTGTTTGAAGCGTTATATTTGTTTTGATAAACTTCTTCAAGAGAGCAGACATATTCATAAGCTTTGTATTTGCCTGATATTCTTCAAACATTCAACAGTCCACATTTTAGCAATGTTTTTCATATAAACAAACACTTCATAATTAAATTAATTAAAGTTTACAAGACTATTAGTATCTAATAGAGGCAAATGGCTTTAATGTAAACTAAAGGCTTTAAAAAGAGCCTTTTATGTGCACTTTTAAAAATAAAGGTTCTATATTGGCATCTATTGTTCCATAAAGAACCTTTAGCATCCATAGAACCCTTTTCAATGCACAAAAAGTGTGTCAATGGAAAAAGTTCTTCAGATTATTAAGATGTTATTCACACTAAGGAAAACAAGGGTACCTATCATGGAATTTTGAAAATTACCTTTCATGTAGTGTGTAACATAGATCTAAGTGAACAAAAACATCCTGCAAAGTTTTAAATATGAAAGTTCACCGTATACAAAGTTATTGTCTCTCAAAAGTAAGAGTCGACTCTGAGTCGCTGATATGAATCGATAGACGAACGATGCACTTTCGTACGTCACTTGTACAAGTTATTTGAATTCGACACGCCCACTCAGTGCGCGCGCCGAGCAGACAGAGAAACCTGACAACAACATGTCGACGAGACTCTGTTCTGAAGTGCGAATCAAAAGCAAACTTTTTTTTCACTGCCCAGGGACAAGCATGTGAAGACTCAGTGGCTAGAGTTTATATTTACAACTATACCACACAAGTATAACCCACCTTGAGCTGTGTTCGCGTTATTTTAATGACGATCGCTTCACAAACACAAATGCTTTCAAGTGTGGATTCGCGAGTCGCCTGATACTGAAGGAACGTTCAATACCAAGTTTATTTGGATCAGCTTCCTCCTCCGAATCACAACCTGTAAGTACTATTAATAATTGTTGCTTTTATGTGTGTGTGTGTGTGTGTGTGTGTGTGTGTGTGTGTGTGTGTATGTGTGTGTGTGTGTGTGTGTGTGTGTGTGCGTGCGTGCGTGCGTGCGTGTGTGTGTGTGTGAGAGAGTGAGAGTTACGCTCAGCAGCTTCTCAAATGTCATTTTTTTTGTTTTTTGAAATATGTGAAATTATGTGAAGCGTATTGTAGTACTGCAGTGCTTTATCAATATGTTTAAGCTTTGGGCTAACGCAAAATATAACTGACTGGGTCATCTGACCAATCACCGCCGATTAGCGTCACGCAAAGGAGGGGTTTGGACAAATGAGTCGTCAAACGAATCATTAGGGAGTCGGTGAGCAAATCAGGTAAAAATAAATGCATATTATAAGACAACAAAAGTGTTTTTTGTCATTGCATGCATGTAAAACTGTTGTTGGGGGCTCCCAGAACATTATTAGGAACATTTTAAATGCCATAACCCTTTAAGAAATGTTGACTGTAAGATTCTTTGTGGAACCAAAAATGGTAATCCAAAAATGGAAAAACCCCTTTTGGAACCTTTTTAAGAATCCAACTATTGAAATACGTCAATACAGAATAATGTAAATAACTATCAGTCTTTACATAATCATGGCACCCATCAGCATGCTGCAAACCATTTACTTGATCTGAAGGGATCACTGTGGTCAAGGGACAACAAGTGGTAATAGCTTTAAAGGAAGGTATAATTGGTTATAAAGAAAACAGCAAAAGAGAGAGGGAGATGAAGAGCGGCAGACAGTAGAGGGAGAGCTGAACTAAGGGATCGGAGATGTGTCTGGATGAGTGTGTTAGAACCGAGGCCTGGGGCCATTCTGTGAGCGAGAACCATAACCTGCCTAAGGGAAGAGGGACTAGCCTCTGCTAACACAGGTGAGCGAGCGCATGCAGTTTTAATACAGCTGTTGTAAACATCATTATACACCCTTAGCACAGGCTTCAGATGCATTTACAGGACGCTAAAGAGCATCTTTCGTGAGGCCTTGTGAATGGCTCATGATATTGACTTTTTGTGTTGTGAACTTTGATAACTTGTGAAGTCTGTATTTATAGAGCAACATGCATATGCTACTGTTTGTAGTTTCAGGTTTTAGTTTCCTGCATGCAAATGTGTAAAATGATGTAAAGACTGATAGTTAAAGGGAGATTTCACCCTCATGTTGTTCCAAACCTGAGTTTAGGGTGCAACTAAATTATGACAGAGTTTTCATTCTTGGGTGAACTATCCCTTTAATGCACTTTGGCAAATGTTTTTCTTTCCTGTGTTAATGTATTTCCAAGTTTGGTTGTAACATGTGGAAGCCCTTGTAACCCTTTTTTAAACTTTTTTTAAATGGTAGAGCATGCTTGCAACACCAAGAGCATGGGTTCAATTCCCAGAGAATCTGGTTTTAGTTTTCGTCATGCAAATGTGTAAAATTATGTAAAACTAATAGTTAAGCTCTTTTGCAAATAAATGTTAAAAGTAATTATCATTAAAATGATTATGTAGAGAGTGAAAATAGACACAAATGAATCAACTGTTGACATATAGTATAGTGCAGAGGTAAAGGCTTAGATCATTTTGCGAAAGTTTGTTAATGTTGAGATGTCTGACTTTAGATTGTACAGTTGCAATATCTTCCTTAATTTGTTAGTGAGACATTGAGAAACTTGTGAGTTTTGAATTAGCTTTCGTTTTTATTTTTTTATTTTAATTATAGTTTTATATTTTAGTCATTTTAGTTGCCAATCCAACATTTCATATATAAATGAGTTTTTTTTTTATTTTATTTCTACTTTATTTCAATTACCAAAAATGTTAATAGTTTTAACAACACCAACACTGCTCTCCAAATGCTCTCTATTGAGTTTCATTGCTGTGTAATAGAAACAGCTGGGATATTACAGAGATCACACTATGACATCTGTTAGTTGATATGGTTATGTGGCTCATAAATACATGTTTCTCCACAGGATGAGCTCTGGGGCTTGGGTTGATGTTGTGGTTGAACTGGTAAACCCATGAGGTGAGCAGATCCTAACCCAGCACATGCACAAGAGACGCTTGTTTATCTACCGATTCGTCTGTGAGCCTTAAGAGAGCGTTATTTGAGAACTTCGCTGGATTGTGATCTGAAGCAGGTAGTTTTTATGAGATAAACACAGGATTTCCTCAAACCAAACAGGTTTGATTTCAAACATATTTTTGACTGTCGATTACAGAGATCTTAAATATTGATGGATAATCCAACAGTAAAGTGTGTCCCTGAGGAAATCTAAGCTCTTGTATAAAGGCCTAAAGCAATTTTTTAATTCACATCTTGATATTCTTCCTGTTTTTAGTCAGACTGTCTCTGAAATCTCCCCTACACCACAATGTTTGTTAGCTTTAAAGGGAAACTCAGGCACAAACATACTATAGATGGGGAAACATTAATTTTTTCAGTAAATCCATCCAATAAACACATGCACTCATTATTTAGTTATTTGTGGGGCTTGTTTAGACTATAGCATCTGTTGCTCCTAATCCTAAGTGGTTTAAACAACCTCCAAAATGTGTTCCTAAGTGTTAAACTTTAACACACAGTGGCTTTTACATTTACAGAAATGCACAATTGTACCATTTGTTTATATGTGCAATAGATAGATTGATTTCTTAAATTATTTGCTTTTACTTTTCTATGTGATTTTTTTGCCTGGTGAACAATAAAACAGGTGAAACATAGACTTGTATGTAAGACCTGAGACATATGTAAAAACTAGAATATCATCAAGTGCTTTCATAAATTTGTCAGCATTTTTCTACTTTGTAGGTAATGTGTTCATCTGTAAACAAGGCATGGTTTTAAAATGATTATCAGCACTGAGGAAAGAAATGTCAAATTGGACGGTTGCTGAACAAAATAGCGTCTCCATCTGAGCAGATAAAGAAATTATTTGCTAAATTATAGAATACAGCATAAATTATCTTACTGTATTTCCATTTTTATCAATATGTATAAAAGCAAGTTGTTGCATCGGTTGGGCATTTTTACTGCACTCTAAAGAATGCTGGGTTGTTTTAACCCAATTTTGGGTTTAAAAATGTAATTTAAACATTTAACCCAGCGTCTGAGTTTGTCCATATTTGACCCAAAGATGGGTTGAAACAACCCAGCATTTTTTAAAGTGTGTGAAAGTAGTTATTGAGACTTAAAGAGATGACAATTTCATTATGTGTTCCAAATCTGTAACTGACTTTCTTCTGAGAAACAACCCTCTTTGATTTCTATTGTTTGGACATTTTTCAAAACATTTTCTCTTATTATCCACAGAAAAAAGAACGTCATACAGGTTTGAAGCGAGTAAGTAAATGATCCCTGACTGTTAATTTATTTTTGAGTGAAATATCCCTTTAAGTGACTTAGCAACCATTCAGAACACAGCTCAGATTTGTTTGGCCAAGCACAACTCGCATTTCCCTCTGAAAGAAAAAAAACCCCATAATGCTGGCATTTTTATGCACTATATAAAGTGTGAGATATCAGACATTCAGATGCTGTGATTGTGGAGTCAAGGTCTGAACCCTCCCTCGACAGACGCCCGCTCTGCCTGTGCCATTATCATAATGAGCACACACGCATAATTTATAGCTTCTTTAACTAATTAACACAACCACAAATAATAATATGAATAATAAATAGCTGGTTTGAATTTAATATCCTGATGTAGAGCTCTACTTTTACTTTGACTTTTTCAGGAAATGTTTTCCTCTTTTTGGTCGCATCCACCAAAATGCGGCCACACATATATTGCTATATTGCATATGTGTATGTGGAATATCTCCTGCATGTAAGATTTATTCTGGCATGTATCTTTAATTCCTCCATCAGAGCAGAGTGCTGTTTGAGTTGAGAGGGAGGCAGGCGGCTCAAAGCAGACGTGTCAAACCAAAGTAACAACCTTAAAAAACGATTTCTCATCAAATTAGGCTGCAGTCCCGTGTCCCACGGTACCTCAAATAAAAAGCAGCCATCAATTATGGATATGGCCCTCCTTTCAGACTAGAGTTATATATACAAGTGTGTGTGTGTGTGTGTGTGTAGCATTTAGAGTCTCTCGCTCATATTAGCTGCAGCTCCTCCCAGGTGTGCTGCTGAACATTTAATGACGTCCTCAGGGCAAAACACTTAAGGGTTAACCAGTCCGCAACATCCCAGAAACACACTCACACACACACACACACACACAACACACAAACTCCCTTAGACACAAATTGACCCCTCTAGCTTCCTTGGGTCAGTTTTCCCTGGATTGGATATCCGTAGGAAATTCAGTTAGGCAGTTTCAACCGATTTTCTCAACCACAGTCTCCATAACTGAGGCCTTCATGGATAAATCAAGAAGGTTATTTTCAGAGACTGCGGTTTATTCTGATCATATTCATAGATGGTGATCCACGTACATTTGCGTATGGACAGATAAACACAGAGAGTTTCCTATATTAAGTACATTTTTTGTCTTAATAAACTGGATACAATATTAAAATCACAATTTCACAATAAATCATGTTGATGACAGTCATGGATTTAATATTATTTCAGTATTTCTAAAATTACATTGTGTATGTTTTTCTTATTTTATCTTTCTTTAATTAAATCAATCAAAATCTATAATTGTTTTGTTTTTTTAAAGTTGTAATGTTTTTTTCTGTCCTCAAAATAACACTTTCCATTCTGTTTTCTCTTTCCAGTCTTGTAAAATAATTTGAACAAACAAACAAAATGTCATCCTATAGGAAGTGACATCATTTTGGAGGGAAATCAAAACATTTGTTTAAATTGTACAAAACTGAAAAGTTCCTCAAATTTAATTTGATTAGCTTAACCAATTTTTATTTTATTTTATTTTATTTTATTTATAGAATGGCCCAACTGGTTTAGATGTGCAGCGCTAAATCTGTTACTGGCACAAGATTATTGTTGCAAGTAGCAGGCCTACATACCGTAACCTACCGAAATGATGGATTTAACTGGTCATTTAAGCTGGTCACTAGCAGGTGTTACTCAGCCGAGTGAAGCATTACAGTAGTTGATTAGACGCTGATTCTCTTAGACATAAACAGACCATACAAGCTGATCTTAGTCTCTGTCGTGCATTTTTCAAACTTCACCAGTTTTCAGGTTTTTATAAACATCTGCATCAGATGTCCCATGAGGGCAGGGATGTCCAGGAAAGACCAGAACACACACATCCACACACACACTCCGCTTGGCGTGGCCGCCCCCCTTTCCATGCTTCCTTCCGCCTGAGTTTCCATAGCAGCATGCAACGGCCAATCAGATGGCAGGGCCGTAGCGCAGACTGGCAGATTTGAGCGCCTGACGCTGACACGGCCCGTCACCGTGGAATCCCCCCCAGGCACTGTAGCAGTGGGTGTGTGTGTGTGTGTGGGGGGGGGGGTGTTAGTGAGTGTGTGTGTTGTCTGGGTGAGCTGGATGCTAAATGGCCTGCTGTCTGTCAGAGCGTTCCCATCATCCTTTGCACGAGTTCAGTGTTTTTAGTGTCACGATGAGCTTCTGAATGACATTTCACATAGTGAACAATATTTATGTAAGTAGTTCCGAATCATTCTGTAAATGTGTCTCGACGTGTGTATTTGATGAATCTTATGAAACCTGTCAATATCTTGTCATGTTTCACCCCCCAAAATACAAAGAAATTTAGAGAATAAGATTCATTTTCTTATTTTAAGGACTATTCAGGTCAATATTTTCATGAGGGCTAAACATTTTCCATAATGCAAAAATAAACTTCTAAAATTATAATGATTTTTTTTATTATCATACTACAGTATTTTTGACAGTAATACAGTAAACAATAACATAATATAATTAGAATCTAATGACAATCATCATGAGAATAATGGGAATTACAAAATAATATAAATAAATAAAAATGGTAAATATTTTCAATTTATGAAATTGGGAATTTGGTCATTAAAATACGAAGACTATTTCATTTCTGGGGATATTAAGGATATTTTCTCTCTACATTTGTATTACTATGATACAAAAATATGTAATTCTCATTACTGTAATTTTGTGTAATGTGTGTGTGTGTTTTTGTGAGTGTGTGCGTGCATGTGTGGTGTGGTGTGTGTGTGTGTGTGTGTGTGTGTGTGTGTGTGTGTGTGTGTGTGTGTGTGTGTGTGTGTGTGTGTGTTTGCCCACACGGCTATGGAACAGACTACATTGGCTATTCATTAGAAGATACTTCTTATCAGATTCAAGCCCTCCAAGGTCTTGCCCCCGTATATTTCTGATTTGATTCCGGTCTGTTGTTAGTCCTACGATACAAACTATTGTTTAGTGGAAGGGCCTTTTGTAACACATCCACGACCTCTCCTCATTACATGTTTCCAAAACCCACCTTAAAACATATCTTTTCGCTTCTTGTATCTAAGATCCCTAACTTTATAATATGTTCATTTTATGATATGTTATGTACGTCAGTGTATCTGTATTGTCTATTTGGAAAACGACTTTGGGTTTGCAAAAAAGTGCTAAATAAAATGAACTTATTGTTTTTATTCTTATTAACTTATTACAGTAATGAGCATTTGGGGTGAAAATGTGCTTAAAGTAACACCAAGTAAATTTTCCTCTTCGGTCGCTCTACTGGTTGGAAACTAAATTGTCCATTGCCGCTGTCATAAATAATTTAGCCTACCGTCGCACGCACGCTCGCTGTTTATCCAGCACCGGCTTTAGAATGAACGATGTCCACAGACAAGGTAGAGTATGTTACATGATTTCATGAAAGGATGATGTATTGCGACAGGAATGAAGAAAAACGAAATAATGACTATTGTAGCGCTTGACGTAAAGCAGACGAATTCTGTAGTTCTTTTTGTGGTTGGGTTACTACCCGAAACCCGAAGTTACATAGTGCCATTAAAAGCGATACAGACCACCCTCAGGCTATGGCAGACGAGTCATTAAACTTATTTTAAGTCGATGTACCATCACAAGGGTCTTGGAAATATATTATGAAGGTTGAAAAACTACTTAGTGTTACTTTAATTGTCATGAAAGTAATGTCACACAATACCCAAAAAATTATATGGGTCCTCAAAACAGGCTTCATTTTCATCAAAAAAATTATTTCTTTTATTTTTTATCTAGATTTTTGCATGAAATGTGACCTTTATATGGTTTCATGAGATTCACAGGACTAGATACGTGGTGTGTGTGTGTGTGTGTGTGTTTGGTGTGTGTGTGTTGTGGTGGGGGTCTCGGAGATGTCAATAATGTCAGTTTTTCAGGTGATCGAGGCATGGTGCCGTTCCACCGGTTCTGCTCATACACTGCGCTCGTCTCTCTCTCTGCCAGGATCACTCTCAGCTCATCCCTGTCTCTCTGTCATTCCCTGTACATCTCCTCAGCTCTATACGTTCACTCTATATCGCTTCCCTGCATTAATTCAACTCGGCTTCATTAAACCTGACCACTGGAGAATAAGAGTCGTTCTGTTTCTGGCCCTGTGTGTGTGTGTCCCTCAGTCTGAGTGTGAGGAAGACCGAATTAGTGTTTGCATTTATGTGAGGATTGAGAAAATAATTCATGTGGATACAGTAGGAATGTGTGCTTGAGTGTGTGTGTTTGGCTCTTGGCAGCTCATTACAGCTCAGCAGGTAATTGGGCAGACAGGTTGCCCCAAGGAACCCTGGGAACAGAGCTGGGGGGCAGGAAATGAGCAGTGACCGCAGCAGACCACTCAAACACGAGTTGTGTGTGTGTGTGTGTGGTGTTGTGTGTGTGTGTGTGTGTGTGTGTGTGTGTGTGCAGGAGTGTCATGACCGCGCTGTTAATCGTACGGTTAGCGTTCACTAACCCGAGTGCAGCCGCCGCAGTGACCACTAACAGACCTGTCTGCCAGATGCATATTACACTCTCTTTAACATGCGCACACACTGTTCAGAAATCAGTTTTGCACTAATGTTCATTGGCTTGTGGTGTAACGGCACACAAAAATTATTATTCAGTAAGTACCTCAGTTTTGAAGTCACGACTACACGATATAAAATTGCTTTTTTTCTTCTTAATTAAACAGTGCTTTACTGAACAAACTGTCTATAAATAAATATCTGTTAATACTCCTGCAACCAGCTGCAAAACACTCCTTTCTGCAGTTTGTGGTGCTGTTGTAAATGGGGGAAGAGATTTGAAGCACTTCCACCTTTGGAAAAAATATTTTAGGAAAATGTATATTTACTTAAAATATACTTAACTTGATTATTGCGCTCACATTTTATTGTCTGTTAGGGCTTCTTTAGTAAAGTCTGTGAAGTTTAAAGGAGACTGGCTTGGGGTCAGAATGATCCTTTATATACAAAATGGAAACTTTTTTTAACCTTTACAGATAAAAATATAACCATGATGCAAGTTATGCTTGGATTGTGCACTTTTCCCACAGAAGCGCACTATGTCCTACGTTTCAGATGTGTTCGCAACATCAAAGTATATCGATATACACGGGGGCTGCGTCCGAAATCACATACTCTATTGAGTACTTATTTTGAATTAGTAATTACTTCACAAGCGCTTATAAAGTATGTAGTATGGCTGTAATCAGGATGTGCTACATTCGCCATGTTGTCATTATCATGTGACCTACCAGTGTCAGTTACATCGCTTCACTGTCATTCACAACTCCTCTCTCGTGGCCTCATGGGATAGTAAATTGTCCTTCATATGCACACTTCAGAATCTCACCGGAAGAAGTAGGTCATCCGTGTACTTCTTGCCTGATCTTTGAGTATTGTGAATTCAGACATACTTTCTTTTGTCTCATACTGCTTTCCGCCTACTGTATAGTAGAGAAGTATGTGATTATAGATGCAGCTGTGCAGTGGTTAAAATAACACTGCATTCGTTTAAGTGCCGAAACAAAAGACACATTAGTGTGTAATATAGAGCGTTATTGTTTGTCACAGTACGCTTTATGTTGTGTTGTGCGCTTGTTGTTCAGCTACTTGTATATTTCTCTTCTCTTGAAAGAGCTTGAGGGTCATTCACACTGACGTCGATTTGCAGCGACAAAACCACTGGAAGTCATTCGTTTTCAAAGAGTTGGCGATTTGAGGTGACAGTGAGCGACAGCAACTGTTAGCGCTGCAACAAAGATGAGCTAACTGTAGTTTAAGCAAATAAATGCTGATGAGATTTGGCAGCTGTAAATGGGAGTTAACATGACCTGATGCTGATACCCAGTTGAGCAGGAACAGCTACTTAAAACCAGTACATCCAAAACTTACTACAATTTAATCGCTGCCAAATAGCTTTTATCCAAGGAGATCTTTTGATTTGTCTTGACTTCTTTTAGTGAGTCTGCTTGATTGTTATTGTTCTTTTTAAATATTTCATTTGTTGTGAAAAAGGCTTTAACTGCAACACAATGCCAGTGTAAAATATACACAGTAAGATTTTAAAGAAAGAAAGTACTTTTATTCATCAGGGAAGCATTTAATTGATCAAAAAGGATATATGAAAAGTAACAAAAAAATCCACTTTTTAAATAAATGCTGTTCTTTCGAACTTTCTATTCATCAAAGACTCCTGATAAAAATGCATCACTGTTTCCACAAAAATATGAATCAGCACAACTTTTTCAACATTGATAAGAATGTTTCTTGAGCATCAAATCAGCATATTAGACTGATTTCTGAAGGATCATGTGACACTGAAGACTGGAGTAATGATGCTAAATATTCAGCTTTGCATCAGTGGATGTGATTTTGATCAAATAAATGAAGCCGTGTTGAGAATAAGAGACTTTTTTTCAAAAACATTTAAAAAAAAAATCTTACCAACCCCAAACTTTTGAAGTGTCCATTTGTGGATGAATCTTATAATGAAATGTCTGGGTCATAGGTCACTAAAAAGTCAATGAAAACAACAAGTTGTATTTAAAAAAAAAAGAAATTAAGGGCCATTAGCATTTTTTGCACTATATGGTGAAGTGCAATTTTCATATATTATGTGCAAAGCTCTCATTCTCATTTCTGTAATACAGTATGGACACAATTAAAAATCAGCATAAAGGCAGTATGATGAATATTTACAATATTACCTAAGCAAATTAAATAATACAAATTTTCTAATTGCATTAATTGGAATGAGATTTTTTTTTTTCACATTAAATGAATGAAAATGGCCATTTTCTGTATTACAGTAATGATTGGTTTCTGATTTTAGCCTGAATCATGAGATTCAGTTTTCATGTGATTCACCTTTTGGCCCAGGTGAGCATACTAACATCATTTGAACCATAGTTTATATCTTTTTTTTTGGGCAATATGTTCTTTGGAAATATCCCAGTACAACTTGTTAATGTTGTGAATGCATCAAATATATATTTAGTTTTTGTACCTTGTTTGCTACAGCAGGTGGTCTGAAATTGCAATACTAAAAATAGAACATGACTTTATTGACTGGCATAAAGCTTCAGTTATATGTGTAAATATTCAGATGGCCTGTGAGAAATACCTGCTCAGATGTTGAACAAGCATCTGAAAGTTCACGGAAACTATCAGAGTACAACTACAAATTTAGTTGTTTTCTTTCTTGCTTTGAAACCAGTGTAAAGTGCTCTGAAACGCCTTTAGGCATGTGATATGAAGGTCAGGGAGGTGTCAAAACAGCTAAAAAACTTAATAACAGTAAACCAATGTCAGCTCTTTAGAAATGTTATGAAGGGCCTTTGGTCTAGTGCAGGTCATTATTAAAGCGCTTGTAATTATTTGGCCTGTTTATGGCTCACAGTGAATGGGAGAGTGACGTGTGAAGTTATGTGGCGGTGAGAATGAGATGATAGCGCCGCTGAGAGACTGCGGAGGGTGACGGCTTCACATTTAATGAAGTTGAACGGCTCTCGCCCCGGGTCATTTGACTGGGTCATTGTGCTCGTATGTTAATGTGGTTAATTAATGGGAGTGTGAGAGGAGCTGCTCTCCTGTGTGTGTATGTGTGTGGGATATATATCCTGGGGCAATGAGGTCGAGCTGTAGTTTTGGGAATGACTGGTGGTGAGTAGTTAAACTCAGGCAGAGTCTTGGCTTAAATTAATGCATTCTGTGTGTGTGTGTGCATGTGTGTGTGTGTCCTTTTCCACTAATAATGAGACTTCCAGTTTTTCAACAGTGCATTATTAGAATTCAATCCTTAGTTCATTGGCCAGAAAAATAATAGCTTGTTTAAATAAATAAAAATTTAAAAACTTTTTCAAGTACAACACTTTTTAAATGTATTTATTAGTTTTTTTTTAATATATTTGTCTTTTTTAAATATTTATATTTTTGTTTGATTTAATTGAATCCTTAGTTTATTTGCCAGACAAAATAATATTTTTAAAAAATACTTTTTCCAAATATAACACTTTTAAAATTATTTTTAAATGTATTTATTAGTTAATCTTATCTATATATTTTTTAATACATTTAAGGCTTTAAATTTAATTTTGATTATATTGAATCCTTAGTTTATTTACTTTTTAAAGTAAAACTTTAAAATTTTAAATGTATGTTTAGTTTATTTTTATATATTTATTATCTAAAAATGTTTGAATATACATTTTATTGAATCCTTCGTTTATTGGCTATAAATAATTATATATTTTTAAAAGAATACTTAAACACTTATTTTTTTTATGCATTCATATCCATCTATATTTTTATAAATATTTTAATGCTTATAATTCTATTTTCATTTGACTAAATCCTTAGTTTACTGGACAAATAGAACATCTATTTTGATAAAATTTTAAATGTATTTTTCATATTACTGAATTCTTTTATAATATTTATATATCTAGGCCTATATTTTATTTTGTAAACATTTTTAATAGGCTACTTTTACTTAAGCACTGATAATGATGCGTTGTTCACAGAAATGTTTAAACATGAGGAGATCATGTTTGACTACCCTAATCCTAAAGACCTTGGGTTTAATCAAATATATTGATCTGTAGAGAGAATTCATTTGTTGATTTTAGTAGGTCTCTATCACTTTAAGAATCAAATGCAAATGATTTACATACAAAGAGTTTCATTTCACTTAGTAATTGCAGTAACTAATGTTACTGTTTTCAATCAGGTTTGCGGGAACTTCCCTCTGCCATCCACGGATGGTCCGGCAATGGTTGAGCCAAGGTTGCTGTGTCAGGCTAGTTGGGACAGACTCCGCACATTAACCTGGGATAGAACAGTGTTAAACAGTAAACAATGACATATTTCAGCTTTAAAGGAAGCACGTAAGTAAAATACTCACACACATGTACATTAAGCATATACTGCTAATTCATCACAATCCGGACGCTCCCCCAAACACACACACACACACACACACACACACATACACACACACACGACCTGTCTTGAGTCTGCTAATATTGCTAAGTGCTGTACAAAAATCCACTTTCCATGTGTCCACCCGGATGCTTCAGGCAGAATTCCTGTGCGTGTGTGTGTGGGAGACAGATGAAGAGTGACAGGTTGGGTAGATTGGCCCATGAGCAGTAGTCGCCTGTGGCACTGACATCACACACACATACAACACGCTCACCCTGACTGTGGGCGATTGTGTGTGTCGAGTGGGAGGATTTGCCACCACACCAAAAAACCACATAATGAAGCTTGACACTGCTGTCGGGGAGGGGGAGGAGCCTAAATATTTTGGTCACGCCCACTGGTGTACAGAGAGGGAGGGGCCTCACTTAGACCTGCCCACTGACACACTGTATCTGATAACTATAGCAGTGGTGTTGTTCATAGGCCTAGTTTATGCAAACCCCATGACTTATTTTTAAGGTTACAAATACAAACATTTTTTTTCTTTGAAATAAGGTGCACTGATGAATCGTTCCCAATAAAACCTGGAACATGTATGAGGTATGTATGAATGGGGTGAACATTGATGATTCATTTTGGCTTTAAGCTTTCCTTGTGCTACAAACATGAATGATGCCTCCAATTGTGCAGCTTGATATGGATGTGAAATAATTTTTCTTAGCAACTCTAAAAGTTTTTTTCAGCTGGTAGACGATAAAACAGGTGAGATTATAGCATATGTGTCATAGAGTTACATACCAGTGCTACATCATAGAGATTTTAGATAACAACCCAGAAACCCATAGCTACTGCATGGCAACATACTACAGCATAAAACATGCAGAATACCGTAACAGCTGCATAGCAACTCCTTGGTGACCACTCATAACACTACATCAAGCACATAGAAATACAAAATAACACTCAGAACACCCTAGCTACTGCATAGCAACACACGCAACCACTCAGAACATCATTGCAAGCACATGGAAATACAAAATAACCCTTAGAAAACCTTAGCTACTGCATAGCAACACCCTAGAAACCAGTCTGAACACCATGGCAAGCACATATAAATACATTCTAACCCTCAGAACACCTTAGCTACTGCATAGCAACACCCTGGCAACCCATCAGAACACCTTTGCAACCATATAGCTACATAACACTGAAAACACATTAGCAACTGCATAGCAACACCCTGGCAACCACATAATGACATACAAAAAACACTCAGAACACCTAAGCTACTGCATAGCAACACCCTGGCAGCCACTCAGAACACCTTTGCAACCAAATAACACCATACTATATAACTCTGAGAACACATTAGCAACTGCATAGCAACACCCTGGCATCATGGCATCGAGTTTTGTTCAAGTAAAATAACATGTAACCTAGTAGTTTGTTAGTTTCTTAACCCACCTGACCCAAAATGCGGTGTCTCCTTAGTTATATGATCTCCGTGGATACAGTGGCAGGTGTTCTCATGATTATCGCTGAGGTCGTCATAAATAAGGAGAAAGAGAAAGCTGGAGGAAGGAGTGAATTAGGTACAGAAGAAGAGAGTGAGGCAGAGGTTGCATGTAGTGCCTGAAACTCGTCCCTGAGCCGAGTTCGAGGCGTCGTGTAAAACCCCTGTCACAGCATCACTGGGAAATACATGGCAAACACACGCACTCTCACGATCCGCTGATCAGAGCCCACAGACGTGGCCAATTTGCACTTCTAAGCATCTGCCTTAAACCACAGTGTGTGTGTGTGTGTGTGCATTTTAAAACTGTTTCATGAAGCAGAAAATGTACCTGTTAACCTGTTTGACACATCAAAGCGCTTCGCTAATAGCCAAACATTTAGCTTGTGAAATTAGAGTGAACAGCTATCGTAGGGTCTGGATTCAGATATCAGCTGCTGGCCGTTCAGACAAACACGTATTACATGACTGCTTAAAGCATCCGCGCACCAGGCCCTTCACGCCAGTTTAATGCTAAATTAAAGCAGTAGTTCACCCCAAAATGAACATTTAGTCATCATTTACTCGCTCACATGTGCAGTTCTAAATTATTTGACTATCTTTCTTCTGCAAAACACCAAAGGGAAACATAAGGCTGTTTTCCATGCTTTTTTCCATGTACTTAAACAATGAATGGGAGTCTAAATGACTCATGCAATAGTTGCAATGTTTTTGCCACACAAAGCTGTGGTATAAGTCTTATAATATTTAAGTTGAATGGACTATTTTATGACACATGTATGGTGCTTATGTGTTCTTTTTTTTCTTCATTTTACTTGCATGTAAACTCATCTAGTTTTCTAATGTTGTGTTTAGACTGAGAAAGATATGCGTTTGGAACAAAGGGTGAATAATTGATGACAGATTCAATTTTAGGTGAATCATCTCTTTGGCTGCATTTACACTGCAGGTCTTGATGCCCAAATCCGATCCGTTTTTTTTGACGACCCGCTTACATCATCTTTTAAAAGTGACCCGTATCCGATTTTTGCATTTACACTTACACTGCTGAAACTACCAAATGTAGACGTTCTGACCCGGAAAAGGAAGTAAAACAGCACAAAATGCAATGGATGCAGATGCGAAAAAAAATTTGTATTTGTATTTGTATTTGTTTTTTAAGCTTTTTATCTTACGTTGGCTCTGTAGCCACGAGCGCTTAAAACCGTGCCTCCCCATATCTCGTGAAATGTCTTCAAACACGGATTTATTTCTGTAACAACCCTGCATTTATTGCCTGCACTGTCTCTTCGCCCCAAACACTAAAAAGACATGAAACCTCCGCATCGCTCCACTGTGTGTATCCTTCGTCCTCCATCGCGCCTATAATAAGTCATGTGATCTCAGTTGGTGGTGTCCCCCTGAGTTGACGTCACTTTTTTAATGACGTACGACTCGCATTTACTGGGGAATATCCGATTTGTCTGCTTACATGGCACACGCAAATCCACGTATCCGATTTATTACCACATATGAGTGAGGCCTGAATCCGATCTGAGAAAATCGGAATCCATGCGTTTTTTTTCCTGCTTACACGTTCATGGGTCATATGCGATCTGTGCCACATGAGAGGAAAAAATCGGATTTGAACCATGCAGTGTAAATGGGGCCTTTAAGAACACATAAGACTTCTTCTTCTGTATTCTATCCTACATCCTTTTATCCTTATTTTATACAGGTGGTTATTTTTATTTATATCCGTTTATGTATGTTGAATTATAATTTTGTTCGTATACACTCTTTCAAAAGCTTAGGGTCAGTGAGATTTTTTTTTAAATTAATACTTTTATTTAGTAAGAATGCAGTAAATTGATTAAAAGTGACAGTAACGACATTTAATGTTACACAAAAGATTTTCTTCCAACATTGATCATAAGAAATGTTTCTTGAGCAGCAAATCAGCATATTGATATGATTTCTGAAGGACACTGATGACTGAAGTAATGATGCTGAAAATTTAGCTTTGATCACAGGAATAAATTACGTTTTAAAAGAAGCATGATGGATATATTGTGATTTGTAACCTCATAATCTTGTTGTATTGATTATTTGAATTGTGAATCAAAGCCTAAATTTGTTCCAAATATACTGATTCACGTCATAGAGAACTAGAGAACAGAATCAGATCTCATCATACAGCGATCAGTCTAACCAAAACCTGACCGCATCCCGTCATCCAAACATCTATGACGCTGTGCATATTCCTTTTGTTCTCCCTAGTTTTCTCTCAAACCACCCAAAGCGAGCCGGACAGATTGAGTCCAAACGCTTGCGCTGAGGCCTTTAAACGGTTACCTGTGCTCAACACAAAGGCACCAGACTAATTGACACAGACAGCAAGAAAATAGGATGTGTCTTAGAACATCTCTCTTCCACCGGCTCCCTCTCTTTCTCTCCTTCTCTTCTTCGGACGGATGAAAGGCCATCATTCCATCATGTGTGGTTAGCGTTTTCTTCGTAGCCTGAAGTGAAACAGGAAGTTCTTAACTGTTCAGTGGCTTTTGCTTGAGGCAAGGTTCTACCCTGTTCTCTCTTTCACTGTCTCTCGCTTTCTTCCCCCACCCTCTAAAACACACACACACACACACACACACACACACACACACACACACACACACACACACACACACACACACACACACACACACACACACACACACACACACACACACACACACACACACACACACACACTTCTGTTCGTAGGGCATCTGCCTTCATAACCATCTATGCCTAATACAGCACATGGAAGAGGAACGGCTCAGTAGGACCTGCTTCACTCGATGTTGTTAAACTCCGAAATGTAGATGTTTTTAGTTAAAAACACAGCTGTGATTTTATAGAAAAACATGCTTGGATATCATTACATTTGATAACAAAATATCAAAGCAAGTGTCATCAGTGTGCTCAAACTCTGCTGGAGCTTTTCTCAGAACTAATTTCACTTTTCTGAGACGCTTTTTTCTCGAGATCTCAAGATCATTTTTAGTGCATGTATAAAGCCAGTTTCCCTCAAATTTCACAGTGGTTATGATTTTCTGATTTCCTAATAAGACTTTGTTTCTGGATCAATGTATTTTTATTATTCCTGGAGCAACATTTCCTATTAACCAATCAGATTTTAGGGTTTGGTCTTATGGGGCTCCATTAATATTCCTATGAAACCGTAATTTTTTTTTTTTTTTTTTTTTGTAGTAGTTTATACAGTAGTAAGTCCTACTCGGCAACATTTGGAAACCAGAAACATTTTGTTTTCACATTGTTGCATATTATTTATAATTGAGTTCAGCTTTATTTCAATTAAAACTATTGTTAATAGTTTTAGTTATGGTTAGCCATAACAACAGTGATGATTTGAGTATCCAAATTTTCAGTTTTGTTATGATTGATGGACAGACAGACAGACAGATATAGATAGATAGATAGATAGATAGATAGATAGATAGATAGATAGATAGATAGATAGATAGATAGATGATAGGCAGATAGACAGACAGACAGACAGGCAGATAGACAGATAGATAGATAGATAGATAGATCGATAGATAGATAGATAGATAGATAGATAGATAGATAGATAGATAGATAGATAGATAGATAGATAGATAGATAGATAGATAGATAGATAGATAGATGGATGTTTGAATGGAGGGATAGGTAGGTAGAGACAGGCAGACAGACCTATTTTACGTTAAATGTTGAAAATGCACATCCTCTAGTCTAAGACACAATTATGAAAAAAAGAGAGTGTGATAAATATGAAAGTGATTGTGTCAAACACTAGTTTTAAAAGAAACAATAAAAGACAGATAAGAAAATTGCAGAATTGTTAAAGGGAGTGGAGGCCACAGGGTGTAGAAAAGCAGGAGGAGAGAGACCGTGTGTGTGTGTGTGTGTGTGTGTGTGTGTGTGTGTGTGTGTGTGTGTGTGTGTGTGTGTGTGTGTAGCTGCATTGAGATTCTTGGCCTGTATCTGTTGGCAGTGGGGTGTGAGCTGAGATCTGCTGCATAATTGTGAAACCACAGGGACTGCAGCTCTGACCAGCCTGTCAAAACATCATGACAATCGTCCCTCACTGCACAGCACAGGCCAGAGAGAGAGACAGGGAGAGGGTGTCAGCGTTTTGACTGATATACCAGCTGAGAAGTTATAATTACGATCTCTATCTGACATTTGTAATCTAGGCGCGCACACACACACACACAGATCGTGTGGACTGTGGTTCTTGGGGAGCTTGTGGGGGTGTCCTGGTCTGTACGCGAGTGCTTTAGCTGCTAGGCTGGGTAGCGATTCCACGCCGCTGCGTTTTGAGGCTAATTAGTTTGGATATTAACGGGACGAAACCCCAAGCAGCTTCTAAATGTCACCCGCTCTCCCCACAGACACAAACACACGCCGGTTCACGCTCTTTGCCCCATTCCACCGCCCCCCAGAAAAGCGCCGCGGGGAAAACCAAGAAAAAGCCAAGAAGCGTCGGCGCCGGGTCACGGCAACGTGCGGAATAGCAAACCCGTGTCGCTGCACTCGGAAGACTCGTCTGCTGTTTTTTTTTTTTTCACTAACCACACATAAACATAATTTTCTTAAATATACATACTTTTAGCGTGCGTCAATATGTGAGTTAGTTCTGAATACAGTGTATTAGCCTTAGCCAGTTACAGTGACCTTAGCCATGAAAAGTAAAAGAATGTCAGGACATGTCAAAACACCTCCAGGGCCCAGAAAACACCTTAAAGGTGGATTTTTCCCAAAAATCTAATTCCTGGATTGTCTTTGTTGATGTGTTGAGAAATCAGTTTCTGTCAAAGAATCACAGTGTGAAGCCCAAAACACTTCACAACGAATCTGAACATATTGCTATTGTATGCATCAATATTGATAAATGCATATACAAATGTCTGTCTGTGGGCCTGATTGTCTGTTCTTTCTATCTATCTATCTATCTATCTATCTATCTATCTATCTATCTATCTATCTATCTATCTATCTATCTATCTATCTATCTATCTATCTATCTATCTATCTATCTATCTATCTACTATCTCTGTAATATAAGCCCTATAAATCTTCAAATATTAAGGCTTTTAATCTTCCAAACAAGGCTCTGTCAAGACAAATTTAGCTTTTCAGTAAAAAAGGTTGCTTTACCTAATTTCTAATTCACTTCAAATGAAATTTTTTTAAAGACATTCTCAGTTCAAATCTGAATGGCGCACGCTGATTGATTCCACTCTTTATTTCTCTTGACTTTAGAAAAATAATAATTTTCTTTACATATGAATGGATTGCTTGTAATTATATTTTTATATATTTGGCGTCTGTCTCAAAAGCAGCTCATAGTGGCATAAAGATGCTCTCAATACCACGAATAAGACTTTTAAACACAGATTGCAGTATGCCATGCTTGTTTGTGGGCAAGCTCAGAGCAGCAGTCACTTACAGTAGTTTGGCAGTGGAAAAAGCGATATGTGGCGACAGAGATGAAGGTGACGAGAGAGAGCGAATGCAGGAATCCTGAGACACTGTTAGCATGTGAATGCACTGCTGTAACAGACATAAAGACACTCTGTCTGTGTGCATAAGTTATTTTGATATATTGAGGTTGGAGATAGAGAAAGAGCGTTTGACACAGAGGTCACCTTCATCTCATCTGGGGAAATCGTCTTCACAGGGATCCTCTGCAGCAAGGGATTGTGGGTGTTGTGGCCATCCAGAATACTGAATGTAGCAGCACAAACCTTGAAACGCTCCTAGAGGAAAGTCTTATTGCTCAAAGGTTGCTCTTTCACATCTCAGAAAACTTCAAGTTAAAGTTTCATTTTAAGGATCAACTTTGTCCAAAGATGTTTCTCCGACCAGGAGTTGAAATTGTTGAAATACAGAAAAAATACATGTAAGATATAAAAATTAAACTGGAAAAATAGATTCTTTAGAATTGCAGAGAAATCTCACATGTTTCTTCTATGAAAAATACATGCAACTCCTCTAGAGTTTGAAAAGAGTTTACTTTTGAAAGTTTTCCTGGACCCTAGATATCCGGAGTTGCACAGTCAGAATTAAAAGTCACATGTAACCACAATCGGAATGAATTGGACAAACCGGATGTAAATTTCACTTTGGATTGTAAGGGGTGTTCTCTTACGAGAGTATCTCTCGTACTGCGTAATATCTTACGCTATGGGGAAAACTCTTTTCCACGAGATATTGAAGCCAAAAATTATCCTTAATTTTTTATTAATGTAAAACGCTTTGCGGCAGCAAGCAGACATAGGCGAGACAGCTCGCGCGCCTATTGGCTGCCCTGCGGCAACAGCAGCAGCCTATCGAGAGTGGCTCTGCGTGACGTCACGACGAATGGGGGCCTTTCGCGCCCATATAGTCACGTCCCGCCAGAAAGGGCGTGGTCTCGCCCTATAACCAGGCTCGATAGCTGCTCTTACGTTGATTTTCATCTCTTCAGCGAAGCCTCACGCATCGCTGGATCCAGAGTGAGAAGCCGCGCCGTCGACCTGTAGCCTTCAGCGGGACGTGCCATTGAGCCTGGAGTCGCTGGCCTCGCCGCCTTCAGCCGCCGTACCTGCTGTGCTTTCCGGCGTTATATCCTTTCCTCTGCATAGAGTGTGTGTGTGTGCTTGCATATCTGCTTTTTTCCCACCCCCTCTAAAAGAGCGGCGTCTTTTTAAAGATGCCTTCCTGCGGTTCTTGCCGAGCCCCACTCAGCGACGAGGACCGACATGTCATCTGCGTGTCCTGCCTGGGTGAGGATCACGCGGACATCGCGCTCGCTGACGGCGGATGCCATCATTGTGAACGCTTGCCTATGGTGACTCTGCGGACTAGCCTAGCTTCGTTCTCCGAGCCCGCATCCCAGCCCGCCGTGATGCCGCGCCGCAAGAAGCGCCGCGCCCAGCGCGCGCCCGAGCTATTTCCAGCCCGCCAAAGCTCGCCGGTTCGCCCGCCAGCTTCGCCGGCTTCGCTCGAGTCGCTCCCAGACGGACAGCGGCCGCCGTCTGCCGCCGCGTCCGCACTTGAGCTCGACGAACTTACCGGAGACGGCATTGAAACTGAGCCGATGCGTCCGCTCTCTCAAGCCGTGGATTACATCGGCCTCGACTGAAAGGCGCTCGCGCAACTAACGCGCAGTAGGCTGGACGGACGCTTTCTCGGGAAAGACGAAGCTCCGTCACAGTCGAGACCCGCGCCTTTCCCCCCTGAATGGTGAGAGACATTTGTGGTTAACGCTATCCGAGATGACGGAAGCCGAGCGCTCCGTGTTCCTCGACGTTCTCGCTCTGCTGGACGCCGCCCCCCTCAGCGCGGGCCCCGGCCGAGGATTGAGATAAAGCCCGAGGTCTCAAGGCCTTCCTAGTCTCTCTAGGAAAGCGACGGTGTTCAGTTCCCGCTGCGGCCGGATTTACACCAAAACTTCTCGCTCGTTCAGTTCCAAGCAATGTGACTGTTCCAGTGTATTTCGCAGTGAGCAAGCTGGTTCCACAGCCCGCTTGCCTGCGCACAAAGGCCGTCGTTTCGGCTAACTAGCAGCGCCGCCAGGCCCGAGATCAAACACCGCGCTCTCGCTCTGCTGGACGCCGCCCCCCTCAGCGCGGGCCCCGGCCGAGGATTGAGGTAAAGCCCGAGGTCTCAAGGCCTTCCTAGTCTCTCTAGGAAAGTGACGGTGTTCAGATCCCGCTGCGGCCGGATTTCCACCAAAACTTCTCGCTCGTTCAGTTCCATGCGTTGTGACTGTCCCAGTGTATTTCGCAGTGAAGCAGCCGGTGTCTCAGCCCGCTTGCCTGCGCACAAAAGCCGTTTCTATGGCTACCCAGATAAATCCAATAAAGAGTGCATTTTCTGGTGTTCCGGCCACGGCCGATGGTGTTATGAGTGTTGTAAGAATGCCCACGTCCCAGTGCCCATTCCCACACCCAGACACAGCCCGCCACGGTGCAGGGCTAGCACAAATAAAACCAACTCATGTTGGTTGTGCAGAAAATGTAGTGAACGCGCCCATACATGCCCGCTTACACTACACTATGCGTGTCCCTTGGTTTCTGTAAAAACGAAACTAACACACATTTAGTCGGCGCGAGCCGACAGTGTTCTCAGTGCAGTAAATGTGCCCGCTGTCCCGCATTTCCTCACTGACACGCCGAATCCCACGGGATTCACCCCCGCTCGCTTTCTATGCACAACCCGTCACAGAGAAGCTGAGCGCGGCCAGGCTGCCCGCTGTGATTAGCGCGCACCTCGCACGCTGTGAACACAGCGTTGATTCAGTCGGCGCGAGCCGAGTGTTCTCCGTGCAGAAAATGTGCCCGCTGTCTCGCGCCAGCATTTCTCACAGACACTCCGAATCTCACGGGATTCGCCCCCGCTCGTTTTCTCTGCACAACCCGTCACAGAGAAGCTGAGCGCGGCCAGGCTGCCAGCTGTGATCAGCGCGCGCCTCGCACGCTGTAAACACAGCAGTGATTTAGTCGGCGCGAGCTGACAGTATTCTCAGTGTAGTAAATGTGCCCGCATTTAGTAAATGTGCCCACATTCCCTCACACGCGCCGAATCCCACAGGATTCGCCCCGCTCGCTTTCTCTGCGCGTCCCGCCATAGAGAAGCTGAGCGCGGCCATGCTGCCCGCTGTGATCAGCGCGCCCCCCGCCTCGAACGCTGTAAACACGGTGTTGTGTTCCCAGTACACAGGGGCTCTCGAGCCGCCGTCCTGCCGCGGCCAGAGCCCAGATTTCATTCTACCCCTAGCTATTCACGCAGATGCGTGGTCAAGGCTTCCCGGGGTATCAGAATGGGTGTTGAACACTATAACGAGAGGCTGTTCGCTACAGTTCGCTCGACGCCCCCGCCGTTATACGGCGCGAGTCGAAACTACGGTGTAAAGCGAAGTGTTTCATCTACTTCGAGCCGAGATAGCGAAACTACTGAGAAAAGGGGCTATAGAACCTCTATCTCAGGGCGAAGGGGGCTTATACAGCAGATATTTTCTGGTACCGGAAAAAGATGGTGGGCTCAGACCCATTCTAGATCTGCGACTGCTGAACAGAACGCTCGTGAAGCGCCAGTTCAGAATGCTTACGACCAGGAAATCCTCGCGCAAGTGCGCCAAGGAGACTGGTTCATGTCAATAGATCTGAAAGACGCCTATTTTCAAATACAAATAGCGTCCCATCACAGGCGATTCTTGAGATTCGCCTTCGAGGGCCAGGCATATCAATACACAGTCCTGCCGTTCGGCCTGTCCATAGCACCCCGTACGTTCACGTAGTGCATGGACGCGGCCCTCGCCCCCCTGAGACTTCGGGGCATGCGAGTTTTGAACTACTTGGACGATTGGCTGATTCTAGCTCGTTCACGAACGGAGCTCATAGAACACAGGGCCGCATTACTCGAGCACCTCGAGGAGCTGGGCCTTACAGTCAATTGGGCGAAAAGCTCACTGCTCCCCAGTCGGAGAATTTCCTTTCTGGGAACAGTGTTAGACTCGCTATCCATGACAGCACGCCTGTCACCGGAGCGCGGATTGAATATTCAGCACGTCGCGAGATCCTTCCGCCACGGCTCTATAGTCCCGCTCAGAAGGTTTCAGAAAATGCTGGGTCTGATGGCCACAGCAGCCTCCGTACTCCAGTTGGGCCTGCTCCGCATGCGCCCACTGCAGCTATGGCTAAAAGCACGAGTTCCCCCCAGGGCGTGGACCGCAGGTCTATTTCGCCTCAGGGTCGACCTTCAGTGCATTTCGGCTCTGAAACCATGGAAAGCAACCGACTGGTATCAGTCAGGTGTGAGTCTGGGGATCCCCTCGAGTGTGAAGGTGGTGTCTACGGACACCTCCACTTCGGGGTGGGGAGCGCTGCTCGAGGGCAGACCGCTAGCTGGCCTATGGTCAGCGCGGGAGAAGCTCCTTCACATAAACTGCTTGGAATTAATAGCAGTCGACAAAGCGCTAAGGCGCTTCTGTCCCCAGACAATAGGCCACCACGTATTGGTCCGGTCGGACAACATGTCAGTGGTGGCGTACATAAATCGCCAGGGCGGCGTCAGGTCCCGAAACCTTTACAGGCTGACGGAACGCCTCCTGGTCTGGGCTCAGCACAACCTGCTCTCGCTGAGAGCGGCGCATGTGCCTGGTCACCTAAATGTGGGGCCAGACAGGCTGTCCAGAAATAACGTCCCAGCAGGAGAATGGTCTCTGCACACGCAGACGATCCAGCTGCTGTGGGAAACGTTTGGCAAAGCGCAGGTGGACCTGTTCGCGTCCCAAGAAAACGCTCACTGCCCGAGATTCTTCTCGAAAAGCCGGGACGCGCTGGCCCATGTTTGGCCCCGCCGCCCCCTATATGCTTTTCCCCCTGTCTCACTCCTGCCTCAGGTGTTGGAGCGAATCAGGAGGGAGGGATGCCCAGTGCTACTCATAGCTCCGCTCTGGACAAACCAGTCGTGGTTCCCTGTCCTGATGCAGCTGACCAGCGCTGCCCCATGGCCTTTACCGTTGAGGAGAGACCTCCTCTCTCAGGCGGAAGGCTCGATTTGGCATCCTCGCCCGGATTTGTGGTCCCTGCACGCATGGGCCATCAACGGGTACCCGCTGACCTCCCAGAGGGAGTGTTAAACACGATCGCGCAGGCTAGAGCCCCGTCTACCAGACGGCTCTACTCCTCGAAGTGGTCTGTGTTCTCTGCTTGGTGTCAAGCGCAGGGCTTTTCACCTGTAGACTGCGGGGTTACGGAAGTGCTTTCCTTCCTTCAGGAGCTACTGGATAAGGGCAGGTCCCCTTCCACGCTCAAAGTATACGTGGCGGCCATAGCAACGTTTGCAAAACCGGTGTCTGGCCAGTCACTAGGAAAGAGCGACTTAGTCGTGCGTTTCCTTAGAGGAGCTCGGAGGCTAAACCCTCCCAGGCCCCCTTCAGTCCCGACATGGGACCTTTCCACGGTCTTGGAGGCCATGAAAGGTGCCCCATTCGAGCCAATCCAGTCGTCAGACATGAAACACTTGTCTTTCAAGACAGCGTTTCTTATGGCTCTCGCTTCAGTGAAGCGCGTAGGGGACTTGCAAGCGCTCTCAGTAAGCGCGTCATGCATGGAGTTTGGACCTAATGACTCAAAGGTCATACTCAAACCGAAGCACGGCTATGTGCCGAAATCCCTCAACACACCGTTCAGGGCCCAGGTGATTTCCCTGTCTGCCCTTCCGGTTCTCAATGAGGAGAAGGACGCGAGTCTCCTTTGCCCTGTCAGGGCACTAAGGGCTTATGTGTCCCGCTCGTCTGGTTTCAGACAGACTGAGCAGCTTTTCGTTTCGTTTGGCGGCCGTGCTAAGGGACTTGCCGCTTCGAAACAGAGCCTATCCAGATGGATAGTCGGTGCCATAGCGCTGGATTACACTTCTAAGGGCCTACAGTGCCCTTTGGGTGTTAGAGCGCACTCCACAAGAGGCATGGCCTCCTCGTGGGCATGGTCTAGCGGGGTTACCCTGCAAGATATTTGTATGGCCGCGGGCTGGGCCTCGCCGTCTACATTTATAAAATACTATAACTTGGAGGTTCCCGCCTTACAAGCTAAGCTTTTGGCGGTATAAAATTCAGTGCTATCTGCCCGCTGTGCGGCTCGGATACTGAGTTTGACCTGCGTATTGCTCACTGACCGGTACAGCAGCTCATTAAAATGTTGACACACTTGTGGCCACCCAGTTCAGGCTGAATGTTCACCCTGACGGTATGGTCTATTTGTCACATGATTAGCTCCTTTCGGATGCTATTTACAGGGAATGATGCTTCTAGCCTCTCTTCCCTCACTCTCTGTGAGTGTATGGTGATTATGCACTATATGCGCCCCGGGCTTCGGCCCCTGGGACTTTGGTGTTGGATCCCTACCAGCACGGCGTGTTGCATTGTGTTCCCCATAGCGTAAGATATTACGCAGTACGAGAGATACTCTCGTAAGAGAACGTACTCGGTTACTAACGTAACCTCGGTTCTCTCTAGAGAGGGAACGAGTACTGCGTATCTTGCCGTGCTTGGAATACGCTCTGGTTCGCTTCGGCGATGAAAACCAACGTAAGAGCAGCTATCGAGCCTGGTTATAGGGCGAGACCACGCCCTTTCTGGCGGGACGTGACTATATGGGCGCGAAAGGCCCCCATTCGTCGTGACGTCACGCAGAGCCACTCTCGATAGGCTGCTGCTGTTGCCGCAGGGCAGCCAATAGGCGCGCGAGCTGTCTCGCCTATGTCTGCTTGCTGCCGCAAAGCGTTTTACATTAATAAAAAATTAAGGATAATTTTTGGCTTCAATATCTCGTGGAAAAGAGTTTTCCCCATAGCGTAAGATATTACGCAGTACTCGTTCCCTCTCTAGAGAGAACCGAGGTTACGTTAGTAACCGAGTACGGTTTAAAGCTGCAGTAGGGAGTTTTGAGAAAACGTTGACTTAAGGCCATTGCACACTGAGTCCGAATTTTTCGTATGCGTTTTTTCGTGTTCATCAGCCTAAAAATTCGTCACGCACAGAAACCTTGCACACTGAGTCCGATGCGTATTTATTAAACCTTTGCGGAAAAAAAAACGCAAAAAATACAAAATGGATTCGTCAAGCAGTGAGGATGATTTTGTTGCCCTCTCTCTTCTTTAAAAGAGAAAAAGAGTCCATCCAATCTTGTGCCGAGAGGAAGGAGAGTTTCAGCTCCTTATCAAGGAGTTGCGCAATTATCCCGAGCGATTCAAAATTTACCTCAGAATGTCAATGGAACAGTTTGATGCTTTGCTAGCGATACTGGAGCCACATATTAAAAAGAAGACCACCAAAAAAGACACACATACACACACACACACACACACACATGGCCGGCAGAAACGCTGGGCAGACAGAACAGCTGTAGCCTATACAGGTTTGTTTATCATACAGTACTTTGTGCTGCGAGACGAAGTGTATCAACTTGGTCAGATGCTATTCTGGATTGTGTCGTTCGCTTGTATGGTGGATCTGAATTGTCAAAAAAAACCTCTCAAAATGGTTTCTCGAACCTGATCCGAATTTTTTTATGACGGACGAAAGTTTCGGAGGCAGTGTGCAAGCATGATTGACATAACGTGAGGTCGATTTTTTTTTTTTAACGTGCGAAAATTTCGGATGCGAATTTCGGACTCAGTGTGCAATGGCCTTAAGCCTGAAAATTTGAACAAGCACAACTTACAGGTCCCACCCCCTTGCTCTCTCCTCTCCCTCCACAGCTCGTCCTCCACAGCGGAGCTTGCCGTGAACGCGCAGGCTAGTAAACAGGGCCACCGATGATGGCGGATAAAAAGTTATACGGCACATTCACTAATAGGGACTAAACATCAACAATATGCTTTACATTGACTATGGCCTGCCCATACTTTGACTACAAACTTGGTCCTCAAATCATTATGTGTTTTGCAATACATGTAACTTTATAACGTTGCACTCTTTCTATAAGTTCTAAATAGCTAGTAAGATAACGGCAATATAACGGTAACTAACGTTACAGTATGTAAGTAATTATTCTAGCGATATATAATGCTAGATAAGGTGTGCTAGTACATTATTTCAGCAACATGACAAGCCAGTGAATTAGCAGGTTTGCTTAGCAGAGAGAGTGCGTGACATTTTATCTACATGTTATGTGGCTAGAGTTTTGACACCGAATCAATGGGCTCTGTCTAATTCTTTTTTTTTCGCTTGTTTATCGTCATCGGTCTTTTTCCTTTTACCTCTTTGTTTTATGAGCAGGCGTCACTCGAGAATTGGCAGTTTAGGTTGTTTCTCCGTCATAAGCACAGGCAATCTTGAGTTTGAACGACGGTACGCGCTCCGGCGCTCGCACTGTGCAAGAGAGAGGTGTGATCAGCGCGTACACGAGCGTGATTGACACTGCTAAGACACTCCTCCTGGCTCTGATTGGTTGTGTCTGACCGGCCGCGTGTATTTCTGCAAATGGCAATAGGACCACTGGGAGGAGCCAGAGGAGCTTGATTTTTTCACAGATTATCTGTCTCATATTCTACTGTCAGGACATAATAACAGTTTTAACAAATGATGTAAAAAATATTTTTTACAAAAGTTACCTACAGCAGCTTTAACCCTCAGGTTGCGTTTGGTTCATTTTGACCTGGAGTGAATTGTCCACCTTGTGGTCTTCCCTGTCAAAAATGCCTACAAAAAAAAAAATCTTATTAATCTCTCATTACTGTATATTATCACCAAATATTAGATTAAATATTTTGTCAACTTTGTTTTTTTTTTTCAGTTAGCACAGGTTTTGTATTTCTTTTTGGATCCGATTGATCATAAAAAAAACATGGGTAATTTTGACAATATTGAATACAATTTAAAAAATATTCTTAACAATTTATCACACTACCCTGAAACCACACGTACATCTCAGAGATGTCTTTTTTTAGAGTATCTGCAATACGTCTCTAGGACACTTCCTGTCAGATGTTAAATAGACATTTAGAAAATATGGATGTTTATGATTTAGAACGGATGTAAAACTGACATTTTAAAGACGTCTCTCAGAAGTTTTTACACGGCACATGCTTTCCAGCTGAAGCGCTCTTTAACAGAGATCTTGCCGATGTATTTGTGCTATCTATAGTGTTTAACCTGGACGTTTTTAAAAATATATATTTTACAAAATGGCACAAAGTCACACTTGTTTTCTTTCAATTAGGACAGGTTTTGTATTTGTTTTTAAACTGACTGATTGTAGGCCTCATTGATCTGAGCTTATGAAAACCAAAACTGTATGTTCTGTATGTGCAGTGACTTAGAAATGGTGTAATGACGTATGACGCACAGAACAAGCTGTTGTTGATGTTGAATTTAGTGTCATACAGTAAATGACTGTCACGTCAGTCTGAAATTCTCCTGCCACTCACACATCGTGAAGAGTTTCAGGACAACGTCCCGTTAGTCCTTGCTTTGGACTCTCAAACACAGAGCCTTGGTTTGTGCGCAGGATTTACTGCTTGATAAATATAAGCACAAGGCTTCATGTGCTCCTCTTCTTCTAATCAGGACCCGAAGTACATTAATGTTAAGTCTGCTTTTTAAAACAAAGTAAAGAAGCAATGGTAGGAGGAAATTTTTCTTGCAGTGAGCGTATGTCTTAAGATCAAATCGTACTCGGTTACTAACGTAACCTCGGTTCTCTCTAGAGAGGGAACGAGTACTGCGTAATATCTTACGCTATGGGGAAACACTCTTTCCTCGAGATATTGAAGCCAAAAATTATCCTTAATTTTTAATCATGCAAAACGCTTTTGCAGCAGCAAGCAGACAAGGGCGAGACAGCTCGCGCGCCCATTGGCTGCCTTGCTGGAAAAGCTGCAGCCTATCGAGTGAGGCACTGCGTGACGTAATGACAAATGGGGGCGCTTCGCGCCCATTTCGTCATGTCCCGCCAGTAAAGGCGTGGTCTCGCCCTATAATACCCTCGATAGCTGTATTTCCTCTGATTTTTCAACGCTGAAGCGAACCAGAGCGTATTCCAAGCACGGCAAGATACGCAGTACTCGTTCCCTCTCTAGAGAGAACCGAGGTTACGTTAGTAACCGAGTACGTTCTCTTACGAGAGTATCTCTCGTACTGCGTAATATCTTACGCTATGGGGAACACCATGCAACACGCCGTGCTGGTAGGGATCCAACACCAAAGTCCCAGGGGCCGAAGCCCGGGGCGCATATAGTGCATAATCACCATAAACTCACAGAGAGTGAGGGAAGAGAGGCTAGAAGCATCATTCCCTGTAAATAGCATCCGAAGGAGCTGATCATGTGACAAATAGACCATACCGTCAGGGTGAACATTCAGCCTGAACTGGGTGGCCACAAGTGTGTCGACAATTTAATGAGCTGCTGTACCGGTCAGTGAGCAATACGCAGGTCAAACTCAGTATCTGAGCCGCACAGCGGGCAGATAGCACTGAACTTTATACCGCCAAAAGCTTAGCTTGCAAGGCGGGAACCTCCAGGTTATAGTATTTTATAAATGTAGACGGCGAGGCCCAGCCCGCGGCCATACAAATATCTTGCAGGGTAACCCCGCTAGACCATGCCCACGAGGAGGCCATGCCTCTTGTGGAGTGCGCTCTAACACCCAAAGGGCACTGTAGGCCCTTAGCAGTGTAAGCCAGCGCTATGGCACCGACTATCCATCTGGATAGGCTCTGTTTCGAAGTGGCAAGTCCCTTAGCACGGCCGCCAAACGAAACGAAAAGCTGCTCAGTCTGTCTGAACCAGACGAGCGGGACACATAAGCCCTTAGTGCCCTGACAGGGCAAAGGAGACTCGCGTCCTTCTCCTCATTGAGAACCGGAAGGGCAGACAGGGAAATCACCTGTGCCCTGAACGGTGTGTTGAGGGATTTTGGCACGTAGCCGTGCTTCGGTTTGAGTATGACCTTTGAGTCATTAGGTCCAAACTCCATGCATGACGCGCTCACTGAGAGCGCTTGCAAGTCCCCTACGCGCTTCACTGAAGCGAGAGCCATAAGAAACGCTGTCTTGAAAGACAAGTGTTTGATGTCTGACGACTGGATTGGCTCGAATGGGGCACCTTTCATGGCCTCCAAGACCGTGGAAAGGTCCCATGTCGGAACTGAAGGGGCCTGGGAGGGTTTAGCCTCCGAGCTCCTCTAAGGAAACGCACGACTAAGTCGTTCTTTCCTAGTGACTGGCCAGACACCGGTTTTACAAACGTTGCTATGGCCGCCACGTATACTTTGAGCGTGGAAGGGGTCCTGCCCTTATCCAGTAGCTCCTGAAGGAAGGAAAGCACTTCCGTAACCCCGCAGTCTACAGGTGAAAAGCTCTACGCTTGACACCAAGCAGAGAACACAGACCACTTCGAGGTGTAGAGCCGTCTGGTAGACGGGGCTCTAGCCTACGCGATCGTGTTTAACACTCCCTCTGGGAGGTCAGCGGGTACCCGTTGATGGCCCATGCGTGCCGGGACCACAAATCCGGGCGAGGATGCCAAATCGAGCCTCCTGCCTGAGAGAGGAGGTCTCTCCTCAACGGTAAAGGCCATGGGGCAGCGCTGGTCAGCTGCATCAGGACAGGGAACCACGACTGGTTTGTCCAGAGCGGAGCTATGAGTAGCACTGGGCATCCCTCCCTCCTGATTCGCTCCAACACCTGAGGCAGGAGTGAGACAGGGGGAAAAGCATATAGGGGGGGGCGGCGGGGCCAACATGGGCCAGCGCGTCCCGGCTTTTCGAGAAGAATCTCGGGCAGTGAGCGTTTTCTTGGGACGCGAACAGGTCCACCTGCGCTTTGCCAAACGTTTCCCACAGCAGCTGGATCGTCTGCGGGTGCAGAGACCATTCTCCTGCTGGGACGTTGTTTCTGGACAGCCTGTCTGGCCCCACATTTAGGTGACCAGGCACATGCGCCGCTCTCAGCGAGAGCAGGTTGTGCTGAGCCCAGACCAGGAGGCGTTCCGTCAGCCTGTAAGGTTTCGGGACCTGACGCCGCCCTGGCGATTTATGTACGCCACCACTGACATGTTGTCCGACCGGACCAATACGTGGTGGCCTATTATCTGGGGACAGAAGCGCCTTAGCGCTTTGTCGACTGCTATTAATTCCAAGCAGTTTATGTGAAGGAGCTTCTCCCGTACTGACCATAGGCCAGCTAGCGGTCTGCCCTCGAGCAGCTCTCCCCGCCCCGATGTGGAGGCGTCCGTAGACACCACCTTCACACCCGAGGCGATCCCCAGACTCACACCTGACTGATACCAGTCGGTCACTTTCCACGGTTTCAGAGCTGAAACGCACTGAAGGTCGACCCTGAGGCGAAATAGACCCGCGGTCCACGCCCTGGGGGAACTCGTGCTTTTAGCCATAGCTGCAGTGGGCGCATGCGGAGCAGGCCCAACTGGAGTACGGAGGCTGCTGAGGCCATCAGACCCAGCATTTTCTGAAACCTTCTGAGCGGGACTATAGAGCCGTGGCGGAAGGATCTCGCGACGTGGTGAATATTCAATCCGCGCTCCGGTGACAGGCGTGCTGTCATGGATAGCGAGTCTAACACTGTTCCCAGAAAGGAAATTCTCCGACTGGGGAGCAGTGAGCTTTTCGCTTAATTGACTGTAAGGCCCAGCTCCTCGAGGTGCTCGAGTAATGCGGCCCTGTGTTCTATGAGCTCCGTTCGTGAACGAGATAGAATCAGCCAATCGTCCAAGTAGTTCAAAACTCGCATGCCCCGAAGTCTCAGGGGGGCGAGGGCCGCGTCCATGCACTACGTGAACGTACGGGGTGCTATGGACAGGCCGAACGGCAGGACTGTGTATTGATATGCCTGGCCCTCGAAGGCGAATCTCAAGAATCGCCTGTGATGGGACGCTATTTGTATTTGAAAATAGGCGTCTTTCAGATCTATTGACATGAACCAGTCTCCTTGGCGCACTTGCGCGAGGATTTTCCTGGTCGTAAGCATTCTGAACTGGCGCTTCCCGAGCGTTCTGTTCAGCAGTCGCAGATCTAGAATGGGTCTGAGCCCACCATCTTTTTATGGTACCAGAAAATATCTGCTGTATAAGCCCCCTTCGCCCTGAGATAGAGGTTCTATAGCCCCTTTTCTCAGTAGTTTCGCTATCTCGGCTCGAAGTAGATGAAACACTTCGCTATACACCGTAGTTTCGACTCGCGCCGTATAACGGCGGGGGCGTCGAGCGAACTGTAGCGAACAGCCTCTCGTTATAGTGTTCAACACCCATTCTGATACCCCGGGAAGCCTTGACCACGCATCTGCGTGAATAGCTAGGGGTAGAATGAAATCTGGGCTCTGGCCGCGGCAGGACGGCGGCTCGAGAGCCCCTGTGTACTGGGAACACAGCACCGTGTTTACAGCGTTCGAGGCGGGGGGCGCGCTGATCACAGCGGGCAGCCTGGCCGCGCTCAGCTTCTCTATGGCGGGACGCGCAGAGAAAGCGAGCGGGGCGAATCCTGTGGGATTCGGCGCGTGTGAGGGAATGTGGGCACATTTACTAAATGCGGCACATTTACTACACTGAGAATACTGTCAGCTCGCGCGACTAAATCACTGCTGTGTTTACAGCGTGCGAGGCGCGCGCTGATCACAGCCGGCAGCCTGGCCGCGCTCAGCCTCTCTGTGACGGGTTGTGCAGAGAAGACGAGCGGGGGCGAATCCCGTGAGATTCGGAGTGTCTGTGAGAAACGCGGGCACGAGACAGCGGGCACATTTTCTGCACGGAGAACACTCGGCTCGCGCCGACTGAATCAACGCTGTGTTCACAGCGTGCGAGGTGCGCGCTAATCACAGCGGGCAGCCTGGCCGCGCTCAGCTTCTCTGTGACGGGTTGTGCATAGAAAGCGAGCGGGGGTGAATCCCGTGGGATTCGGCGTGTCAGTGAGGAAATGCGAAAACAGCGGGCACATTTACTGCACTGAGAACACTGTCGGCTCGCGCCGACTAAATGTGTGTTAGTTTCGTTTTTACAGAAACCAAGGGACACGCATCGTGTAGTGTAAGCGGGCATTGTATGGGCGCTTTCACTACATTTTCTGCACAACCAACATGAGTTGGTTTATTTGTGCTAGCCCTGCACCGTGGCGGGCTGTGTCTGGGTGTGGGAATGGGCACTGGGACGTGGGCATTCTTACAACACTCGTAACACCATCGGCCGTGGCCGGAACACCAGAAAATGCACTCTTTATTGGATTTATCTGGGTAGCCATAGAAACGGCTTTTGTGCGCAGGCAAGCGGGCTGAGACACCGGCTGCTTCACTGCGAAACACACTGGGACAGTCACAACGCATGGAACTGAACGAGCGAGAAGTTTTGGTGGAAATCCGGCCGCAGCGGGATCTGAACACCGTCACTTTCCTAGAGAGACTAGGAAGGCCTTGAGACCTCGGGCTTTACCTCAATCCTCGGCCGGGGCCCGCGCTGAGGGGGGCGGCGTCCAGCAGAGCGAGAGCGCGGTGTTTGATCTCGGGCCTGGCGGCGCTGCTAGTTAGCCGAAACGACGGCCTTTGTGCGCAGGCAAGCGGGCTGTGGAACCAGCTTGCTCACTGCGAAATACACTGGAACAGTCACATTGCTTGGAACTGAACGAGCGAGAAGTTTTGGTGAAAATCCGGCCGCAGCGGGAACTGAACACCGTCGCTTTCCTAGAGAGACTAGGAAGGCCTTGAGACCTCGGGCTTTATCTCAATCCTCGGCCGGGGCCCGCGCTGAGGGGGGCGGCGTCCAGCAGAGCGAGAACGTCGAGGAACACGGAGCGCTCAGCTTCCGTCATCTCGGATAGCGTTAGCCACAAATGTATCTCACCATTCAGACCGATGTAATCCACGGCTTGAGAGAGCGGACGCATCGGCTCAGTTTCAATGCCGTCTCCGGTAAGTTTGTCGAGCTCAAGTGCGGACGCGGCGGCAGACGGCGGCCGCTGTCCGTCTGGGAGCGACTCGAGCGAAGCCGGCGAAGCTGGCGGGCGAACCGGCGAGCTTTGGCGGGCTGGAAATAGCTCGGGCGCGCGCAGGGCGCGGCGCTTCTTGCGGCGCGGCATCACGGCGGGCTGGGATGCGGGCTCGGAGAACGAAGCTAGGCGAGTCCGCAGAGTCACCATAGGCAAGCGTTCACAATGATGGCATCCGCCGTCAGCGAGCGCGGTGGCCGCGTGATCCTCACCCAGGCAGGACACGCAGATGACGTGGCGTTCCTCGTCGCTGAGTGGGGCTCGGCAAGAACCACAGGAAGGCATCTTTAAAAAGACGCAGCTCTTTTAGAAATGGGTGTTGCGTCACGTAAGCAAACACACACACACTTAGCAGAGTAAAAGGATATAGTACGCCGGAAAGCGCAGCAGGTACGGCAGTTGAAGGCGGCTGGGCCAGCGACTTCAGAAGATGGCACGTCCCGCTGAGAAGGCTACAAGTCAACGGCGCGGCTTCTCACTCTGGATCCCGCGATGCGTGAGCTTCGCGTGAAGAATGAAAAAATCAGAGGAAATACAGCTATCGAGGGTATTATAGGGCGAGACCACGCCTTTACTGGCGGGACATGACGAAATGGGCGCGAAGCGCCCCCATTTGTCATTACGTCACGCAGTGCCTCACTCGATAGGCTGCAGCTTTTCCAGCAAGGCAGCCAATGGGCGCGCGAGCTGTCTCGCCCTTGTCTGCTTGCTGCTGCAAAAGCGTTTTGCATGATTAAAAATTAAGGATAATTTTTGGCTTCAATATCTCGAGGAAAGAGTGTTTCCCCATAGCGTAAGATATTACGCAGTACGAGAGATACTCTCGTAAGAGAACCGATATGAGTCTTGTGGCATATATACACGCACATCAACCCAATCACTTTATTTAGCGTTCATGTAAACACTATGATTCATCAATCTAATCGATTTCATTCCGATTTAAACAAAATGTGTCCATGTAAACGTAGCTAATGTCTCAGACTGTACTCTAAACTCTGAAATCAAAGCTTAATATGCACACTTAAATGGCACAAGATTTTCCATTTTATGTTTTATAGCTTACTGTATTTCAGCAATTTCAGTGTGTTGAGAAACACTTGAGAAGCAGGAGATTTCGATTTTCTAGTCTTAGTTTACTCTCCATAAAATCTCATTGCTGTCGAGGAGCAACAAGTGAGACATTAAAGAGATCTTGTGTGTTTGTCTTTCCTGTGGAGACACACACACACACACACACACACACACACACACACACACACACACACACACACACACACACACACACACACACACACACACACACACACACACACACACACACACACACACACACGTTCTGTCTTACGGTGTGTGTGTGTGTGTGTGTGTGTGTGTCACACACACACACACACACACACGTTCTGTCTTACTGTGTGTGTGTGTGTGTGTATGTGTGTGTGTGTGTGTGTGTGTGTGTGTTCGCACTGTGTGCTGTTTGGATATTGTAGATCGGTGTGTTTTATAAGCTTGGAATATAAACACAGATCTTGTGGTTTGTTTTTATTTGCGAGAACGACGGATGATGAAATGATATCATAAAAGTGCCGGTGTGTGTGTTAGAGAGTGTGTGAGGCAACGATCAGAGCTGGAATGGCTGTTTGTATTAATATTCCCTCAGGTGTGAAAGAGAAGAGATAAAATCAGATGTGGCTCTGATGTTACGCCTCCTGATAAACTGATATAATTAAAAATAAATATAAACCTTCTATTTCCCTCCGTGCCGCAGGCCATGGAAGTGTGAGGTAGATTTCCTTTGAATGCAGGGATGGTAATTTCTCTAAAATCATCAAATCTGACAACAAAGAAATGAAGATCTCCAGCGCTGCACACGGGTTTCTCTCTCTCTCTCTCTCTCTCTTTCACAGTTACTTTTCTCTCTCACACACGCACTCAAACATTCACAGAAGCCTTGAAACGCTTTCAAATTGGGCTATAAAATCACAGCTCTTAAAATTAGGGTCAGAAATTTGAAATTTTAGAGAAACTTCCCCCCAAAAAACCCCATGTCTTTCCAAACCTGTTGACTTGCTTTCTTCATGCATAACACAAATGCATATTATTTTGTATTTTGATATTTTGTAGAATGGAACCAAACAACATTGACTTTCATTGTATGGACAAAAAACACTGAGGCATATACAAATATTTTCTGGTATGTACCGCAGAAGAAAGAGAGTCATACAATGTTAGAACAAAAAAATGAATGGTGATATTTTCATATATTTGTGGAAACGGTCATACAATTTTTTTTTTCAGGATTTTTTTCAAGCATTTTTTGAAATGGAAACCTTTATTACCATTATAAATGTCTTTACTGTCACTTTTGATCAGTTAAATGCATCCTCGCTGAATTAAAACATTAATTTGAAAACAAAACAAACAACGTATTGGCATGAAACTTTTGAATGGAAGTGTAAAATATAACATTCATTTTCTAGGTTTCTACTGTACATTATTATATTAAAATATGCTATTGTAAGCACTATTCAGATTGTGCTTGCTTGATAGGATGTCTGTAAAATCAGCATGTCATCCCTGTTTCTTTCTTATCATGGTCAACCAATGGTTTCAGGAGTGACTCCATACAGGAATGATAATTTAGGGACGTAGGCCTATTTAAATTCCCAAATGCTCATTACCTGCAAAAATGTCAGATAGCAGCCTTATGGCGTTTAGTAGTGGTCAAAAAAAAAAAAAAGATTCAATTCCTCCATGTTAACACAGAGATGGGGATTCAGGCAAAAATTAAATTACTGTTCCCTGCTGAATTACCTACCAAACAGATAATTCAGCTGGGAATTTGATCCCGGCTGGTGGAGAAAAACATCGGCTGATTCCCATTAGAATGGCAGAAACTCCGCTTATTATCTATAAATGCTCAAATTACATCATGTGCCTGTGTAAAACAATTACTGTCTGTGTTAACATGGCAAAAATAAATACTCTATATGTGCTAATTGCCATCAAAATGTAACCTGAAAAATCATGCACTCTTTCAAAGGTTCCAAAGTTGTTGTTTTTTTGCAGCGATGCAGAACCGTTTTTGGTTCCCCAGAGAACATTTCAGTGATTTTTTTTTTCTTAGTGTGAAGAACATGTGAATTAAAGAACCGTGTGTGGGATGTTAAAGATTCAATGGAATCATTAATGCCAGTAAAGAAAATTATTAGGGTGCAAATATTGGTCCTGAGAATTAAATACAGTTTAAGATAATGTAATATATTTTTGACCTAGATCAAATTTTCTGATCCAAAATTCCACAACAAATTGGTTCTGGCTCAAATGCATTTAAGCTGCTCATTTACATGCGGTCTCATTTAAAGCTCCACTCGTTCTCGTTCAGGCCGATCGCGTGAGCTCGCTGTCCGTCAAAGGCATCTCTGAGTTAATCACCCACTCCGTGCTGGTTTCTTCTTTTTTCTCTCTCTTCTCTCGCTTTCTCTTCCTTCTCTGTTTTTTTTTCCTGCTTCCCTTTAGAGAAAGTTTCAAGAAGTTTCTATAAATTAATAAAGATCTGGTGCTGTATGAAGCCGATCTGGCTTTGAAAGGGAGCGTATTGATCTCACAGGTGAAGCAGGGATCAGCACTTCAAACGGAATGCGTTGTTCCAGAGGAGAGTTTGGAATGGCAGACGCACTCCCGAATGAAAGCCATAGGAACCGACCAAACCCACACAACGGGTCATACGCCAGAGACAATGGCCACATGTTGTATTTCACCTGTTATGGCAAAAAAAAAGAAAAAGAGTTGATAGGGTCGAGTGGCATAAATGAGAGAGATTTTGTTGCTGATATTTACTTCTGCTCTGTTCATTTAATTGGATTTCCAAGAGTGCAGATATTAACTTTTTATCACTTCACTTCTTTTTGGACCATTTTCTTTGGCGAAACAAATATAAACTACATTTCTAGCCATGCACTCTTACAACTAAAGGTTCTTTATGGGCATCAATGGTTTCATGAAGAACCTTTAACTTCCACGGAACCTTTGCATTCCATAAATGTTCTTTATAGTGAAACAGGGTTCTTTAATTTTTTTAATGTTTCTTGTAACTCTTATGCTCACCTATGCAGTTATAATGTTGTGAAATATAAATAATATTTATTTGATTATATTTTAAAATGTTTTTTTTTCCTTTGATGGCAATCATATTACTCCAGTGTCTCATAATCCTTCATAAATCATTCTTATATGCTTATGTGCTGCTCAAGACATATTTCCATTTAAGAATCTTCCCATTCCACAAACGGTTGTTTGGACAAGATGTTCTTCACGTTCTCTTCTTCACTGTTCACTGAAAGGTTCTTTGAGGAACAAAAAATGGTTCATTTATGACAAAACCCCCCTTTTGGAACCTTTCTTTTTAAGAGTGTATCATGTCTAAAATGTCAATATTAACCATGTGGTGTGATATTACTTAATGCTCTTTGTCTGTGTGTGGGTTATTAGTGAATTAGCCGATTGGTCTCTGAGGCGTGTAAGATGATGATTCTAATTAAAAGCGTAATGTAGGAGAGTTTACTCTGTTTGACTTCAGCTACAGGGAACAAATCCTGCTGTTAATCCAAGCCGAGCTCACTGCCAGCGGCCTCACAGGGGTGTGTGTGTGTGTGTGTGTGTGTGTGTGTGTGTGTGTGTGTGTGTGTTTCTCTCTCTCTGTGTGTGTGTGCATGTCTCTACAGAACTGAAAGAGAGGACAGTGACAGCATACACCTGATTCACCTGCTCTGTCACATGGTAAGGAGTTGCCTATGTACGTCTGATCTACATTGCATGCAAAAATGGCAAGCGCTTTCACAATCACAAGCTTTAATCTGATTGGCTGATTTGCACAAGTCGGGCGTGCATGTTTAAATCAGTCCGTCTGGAAAAGTATTTGCGAGTTCCCAGGTTGCTAAAACGAGCCTTCTGAGGAAGACCTACTTGCTGGATTTGCCAAAGTTTGCGGGGTTCACGACATCAAATCTTTGAAAGTTTCATTGGTGGCCCCTGTTCAGACAGCCGGCAAAAAATTCTGAATCTTTTTTTCAGTTTTTCAGTTTAGTTGGTTGTAGCTTGGAGAGCGATACACATGAAATCTGACCAGATCTGAACCACAAACATGTTTGGGATATCTATAACATCCAAGTGCACAATATTCTTTTGATTCTGAACTGAGTTAGTGCATGTATGATCTTTGATTAGGCCTGTTCAAATGATGTTGTTTCTATGTGATTAGTCATCAAAAATGCAGATAAAACACACACACATACTGGAACAGAAATGCTCTAAATGTCTGTTTTAAAACTGCCACTAAACAACTCTCACACACATACACACACACACACAGACACCTGGCAGTAAGCAACATGTTCCTCTACTGCTCTTGTGTGTGTGTGTGTGTGCGCTCGCTCAGATCTCGCTGTTCAGGTAACTGTTGTTTTGCTGCATACGCATGTTTACTCGTTTTTCTCTCCCTCCTCCTGTGGCAGGCCTGTCATCCCTCGCTCCGTGTTAAAAGCGCTCTGAGAGGCAGCTAATGCCGTTCAACAACACGCCTGAGCTTTGAAGAGCTGCGCCAGACACACACTCACGGCCCGGGTTACATCCTCGCTGCCACGGTTAGTCACACACACACACACACACACACACACACACACACACACACACACACACACACACACACACACACACACACACACACACACACACACACACACACACACACACCACACACACAGAGCTGTTCTCCAATTACTGCTTCCTCCATTGTTTCCTGTTGATCGGACAGGCCTTGATGGCGTGTCATGTAGAGATTGTGTGTGTGTGTGTGTGTGTGTGTGTGTGTGTGTGTGTGTGTGTGTGTGTGTGTGTGTGTGTGTGTGTGTGTGTGTGTGTGCATTTCTTCTGAGTTTGTGCTGACAGACAGCCAATTTATGCAGCAGTTACCCAGCATGCATAGGTGGATTAATCAGTATTCTCATTTGCATAAATCAGCGCTGGAGGCGGGACTTTGCGTAGCATCGTGCTCATGGTTGGCTGGGTGGATCTGGGTGGGGTCTGATTTGATTGGTTGATCTCGCTGTCAGTATTTGTGTTGCCCTGCAGGTCCCCCCTCCCTCACAGTAGTGTGCAAACCGCACACACACACACACACACACACACAGACAGACGGACGGAATAGGCCTCCTGTCAGAGGCTCGTTTGGAATTCCCTTTAAAGCCGGACGGAGCGTCTGTACCTGTCAGGATGCCTGAGAAGAGATCTCTGTGACTGACTCACACACACACACACGTGCAGGGCTGTACCTCACCCACCCTCCAGACAAATGCCTTCATCTAACACTTCAGAGAGAACCGGCCAGCCAGAGGAGAGGAGAGGAGAGGAGAGGAGAGGAGAGGAGAGGAGAGGAGAGGAGGAAGCACAAATCTAGTCTATAACGAGTTTAAATGAGTATTTAAATGAGTGTATGAATCATGATTTGTTCTGAAATGAGAGTACTGTAGAAGTGAGCAGTAGTTGGAGATTTAAAGTTCTTAGTTGTGTTTTGTTTAAACATTCATTTTGTTACAAATAAAAATATTCAGTCAAATATTATTTTATATTTTATTCAGCTTGGATGCATTAAATTGATACAAAGTGACAGAAAAGACATTTATAATGTTGCAAAATATTTCTGTTTCAAATAAATGCTGTCCTTTTAAACTTTCTGTTCAGCGAATAATCCTGAAAAAATGTATTACAGTTTCTACATTATGTAACTGTTTTCGACAGTTAATAATATTTTCTTGAGCATCATGATTTCTGAAGGATCATGTGACACTGAAGACTGGAGTAATGATTCTGAACATTCAGCTTTGATCACAGGAATAAACATTTTAACATGTATTCAAATTGAAAACAGTTGATTTTCACAAAATTACCTTTTTTTTACTGTAATTTTTATCTAATAAATGCAGCCTTGGTGAGTATTAATGACTTCTTTCAAAAACATTTTTAAAATGTCTTACTGACCCCGAACTTTTGAACAGTAGAAGTGTAGATCTACAGTATAAAATGAATGTGGATTGTTGGTCAGATTGTTAGCTCAGGATATTGAATTCAGTTCTTCTATAGTTATGTTTTTGTTCAGGGTCGACTTTGTTTTAAAAATCAATTGGTATTTGAATAATATAAGTAATTGACAGAAATTTAACAATTGTTGACATACAACTGAAATTTGGTATTGGAAGAATCTGAGAAGTTCAGTTATTTTTTTGTTGAAGTTTCAACTTCTCATAAAATGAATTATAGAAATAGAAAATGAACATAAATGAGACAATTGTTGATGTACTGAAAAGATAGCACTGTGAATAGCAGAATTTGATGAGACATTTGAGTTCATATTGAGATTTGGTTGCAGACTTTTGTAGATACAAATTTTGAAGCTTAACATCTACGACTCAGTGGATTTATGTTTCATTTGAGTTATGTTTCAGTATCTATTTTATAGTAATCTTTCTCATAATGTTCCTTAAAAATTATGAATATAAATAAATTTTAATTGAATCAGCTCATTTAATCTTATGGAAGTGCAAGGAGAAATGTTTGAGTTCATTATGAAGTGTCAAACATTAATATCTTAGTAAATCTGAGCAGAGTTTGTGACATTTTTGAGATCTGAGATTACTCAGTTCATTTTCATCACTCTCCATTAAATATTGCCGTTGAAGAGCAACAATTGAGACCTAGATGTATAAAGATGAAGATCTTGAAAGGTGTGAAAGGTCTTTCTATTTCAATAGACCCCGTGAAAGCTTTAAAATCAGGTGTTGTATGGGTTTGTTGTGCAGATTCTCACAATTAGCTGCTGTTGTAGACATCACTGCAGTAGGGCAACAGAACAAAGACTGATGCACTGTGGGATAGAAAAACACACACACACACACACACTGTGCCCAAATAAACACAGAACGTGTGTATCTCTGCACCAAAGGGAATGTTTTTCTTCTCTGTGTGCTTGTATTTGTGCCATTAAATGTGTATTTCTGTAAAGGGCCGATCACACCACCTTTCCTTCCATTGACTTCCATTACGCATGCGTAATTATTATCTTTTCAATTGTGTTAAAAGACTTTGACGTCATTTTGTGACTGTGATGGTGTCCGTACGACTGTGGCTTAACTCTGAAAGTAGAACTAGATGAGGAAACTGTTAGTGGTGTTTGCATTGCAATGATGTTGCTGTTATGGGTGGTTGCCAGGGTGTTGCTATGAGGTCTCCTGAATCATTGCCAGGGTGTTGCTATGAGGTCTCCTGAATCATTGCCAGGGTGTTGCTATGTAATTTATGAGGGTTCTGATTTATTGCCAGGATGTTGCTTTGTAGTTTCTAAGGTGTTCTGAGAGGTTGCTAAAGGGTGCTTGTTTACTGGCCCAAGTATAAAGAGTCCAGCATCCAGTCTTGGTGATATTTTATTTAATTTGTTCTGGCATTTTATCACCTGGAAGAAATAGTGCATCTGATCGTACCTTAGCAAACAACACTACTGAGACAATCATCGTAACAATGCAGCAAACACAAACTTTTCAATAAATCAGTGTCTCGTGTAGCTTTCGAGACACTTCACCATCTCCATGTGAAATTCGTACAGGTTTGGGCTGTAACAAACACTCGGGGAAACACACTGATTGAGTTTGCAGGTGTTTGGATTGAATTTGAAGGTGTTATTGCAAACAGAGATTTGAATTTACATCCAGAGCAGAAAATAGGAAATGAGACCAATAACCTTGACTGGCATTTACTCCTGTGTGTGTGTGCGTGTGTTTTATATGCATGAGGATTCTTTCATTTGTGTTTTATTTGCGCTCTTCGGTTGGGGAGATAAAGCTATTAATATATATGGCGATGAGAGGAGAGAGGCTGTGGCATATGCCTGCGAGCAAGAATATTAAAACTAAGAGAACTATAGTGATATCCAGCCCAGGAGCACATACACACACACACACACACACACACACACACACACACACACACACACACACACACACACACACACACGATTCATTTAGGAGACACGAACAATCTGGTGCTGGTTATTGTCGTGTGTAATCGATTTGCTCGGCCTTCTTAGATCTTAGTTCTTAGTTTTCCATAGGTCTCACATGATGCTCTCTCTCTCTCTCTCTCTCTCTCTCTCTCTCTCTCTCTCTCTCTCTCTCTCTCTCTCTCTCTCTACCAAGATAAAAGAAGCTTTATTGACATGGTTAAAAAAACTGTACATTGGCAAAGAACTATAACATTATAATACATAAAATACATAAAATAAATACATAAACATTCATTTGCATTTTATGCTTGTTGCTTTTTTTTTATACGTGTGTGTGTGTGTGTGTGTGTGTGTGTGTGTGTGTGTGTGTGTGTGTGTGTGTGTGTGTGTGTGTGTGTGTGTGTGTAATAAATTTACATGTAAATGTTTTAGTCAATGTATATTTTTATGATAATAATAATAATTTAAAAAATAAATTGATCTAAACATTTATTGTAACTGTTCTAATTGCACAATGTAATTAGATCATTATCATTTTTATTATTAAAATATATAATATTACGTGTAATAATTGTAACGGGACATTTAGTGAAACTCACTGCATTTAATAACAATAACAGTAATTCAGACTTTTATTCTAAACACACTGTCTTTATTGCTCTTGTTTACTCATTGCGTTAAACAATCATTAAATGTGTGTTTTATTTTGATCTGGATGATTGGGGTAAATGCTGTTAACAATCATAACTCACACTCACTAAAGTATGAGTGTGTGTGTGTGTGTGTGTGTGTGTGTGTGTGTGTGTGTGTGTGTGTGTGTGTGTGTGTGGTGTGTGTGTGTGTGTGTGTGTGTGTGTGTTATGAGGAGAGCATGTGGTGCTATAGAGGGATTAGTGTTTTAATGAGGGGGTGTGGCCAGGGTGGGCGGGGTCAGCCACTGCCTCAGGCTAAGAGCAGAGGGTCACACACACACACACACACACACACACACACACACACACACACACTGGGATGGACACACTCAGGGGGCCTCAATTAGGGGATGGAGGATAATTCCCCCCACCTGATACCTGCTGTCGTCCTGCACTGTCCCTTTCTGCCTTCCTGCCTTTTCGCTTTCTTTTACCATCTTACTTTACCCCTCTTTACCCCTTTGCTGCCTGTCTCTCGTGCTCTTTTTTTGGTAAAAAATGTCTAACTTGAATTAAAGCATTAGAAACATTCTCTCTCTCTCTCTCTCTCTCTCTCTCTCTCTCTCTCTCTCTCTCTCTCTCTCTCTCTCCTCTCTCTCTCTCTCTCTCTCTCTCTTATATATATATATATATATATATATATATATAATATATATATATATATAGTAGTCAACATTTGAAGTGGATCAAAGTTGTCCTAAGACAAGAACGGGTATTGTTCAAAAGGCATGTATAACTTTGATGAAACTCATGAAAGGTTTTGATCCACTAAAAGTCTTGACTACTGTATAAACACAAAATCACATTCAGATATGTTTAAGTGTAAATAAAATACTTATTGTGGCCACCAAAAATCAGGTGGTGTTTTGGTGATTTTTAGTGAAAATATAAAGTCAAGCTCACACAGGTGTCCTAGAAGAGTAACCACAGGTGTATTTCATCATAAACATGTTGATAATTTCTGTGAATGTGAATATGAATATTACGGATTACTGTACGAAATAATTAGGATGGATAGGTGACCTTTCATGAAGTAACATGCGACTTTGTGTGTATTATTTACATTATTTTTTATTTTATATTACATTTATTAATTACACTGAAAAATGTCTATAAACCTGTGTGTGTGTGTGTGTGTGTGTGTGTGTGTGTGTGTGTGTGTGTGTGTGTGTGTGTGTGTGTGTGTGTGTGTGTGTGTGTGTGTGTGTGTGTGTGTGTGTGTGTGTGTGTGTGTGTGTGTGTGTGTGTGTGTGTGTGTGTTTCCTCATTTGCATGTCTGTTATCTCAGGTTTCTTTGAATTGTTTCTGTCCCTCTGGAGTTTGTGTTTGAAACCCTCCCAGATTCAGTTTCTCTCCTTCTTTTATTCTCTGTCTCTCTCTCTCTCCTCTCTCTCTCTCTCTCTCTCTCTCCTCTCTCTCTCTCTCTCTCTCTCTCTCTCTCTCTCTCTCTCTCCTCTCTCTCTCTCTCTCTCTCTCTCTCTCTCTCTCCTCTCTCTCTCTCTCTCTCTCCCTCCGCTTTGCACCTGTTTCCCGCTCTGAACAGCTGCTAATTGGGTGAATCTAATTAGTGATTACCCATAAACCTCAGCGGTGTTTGATAGGTTTGTTCTCCGACCCGTAAAATAATCCATCACTGATATGTGTGTGTTTGTTTGTGAGTACCAGTCCTCGTATCTGCGTAATAAACTGCCATAGGAGAAATCATTTTAATCTCAAAACATCACGTACCAATTAGTATAACAAACCAGTCTCCTAAAATACATCACAGAATTGTGATCGTTCTGATTTTCTAATAGGGCCCTTTAAAGTTCAGAGGTCACCGAGAGGAAATGCTTTACACCGTCACATGACCCAACATTCCAAACTCCTGTAGATTCCAAAGTCATTTAAAGTCAATTAATCAAAGTAGAGAAGATATACAATCAAAGTTTACATAAAAGACACAAAATAAAAGAAAATCTATTTGATTGTACATTACAAATTACTTAAGAAGAATATATATAAGTAAAAAATAAAATTAAAGTATTATTATATATATATAAATAATATAATTAAACTGTATATATGGCAAAAATATAATTAATAAAAATATTGATGTGATAAAAATAATGATTTTCTTTTTATAATCTATGTAATTTATATTTTTTTGTTATATATATATACATTTATAGTGTTTTGATTTTTTTCTTAAAAGGTTTTTGTGTCCATTCAAAAGTCAGAGGGGTTCAGTTTAATTTGTATTGTTAGTGTTTCACAGAAGAAAGTCATACAGGTTTGGAACAACATGAGGGCAAGAATTTATTTCTAAATCCTTAAAACCCCTTTAAATTTTACACAAGAAAACGTTATATGCCCCATTGCTGCACTGTGTGCTACAGCATCAATCCGTGGACATGATCACACTCGTGTTCTTTAATCAGTATGATTGTAATATGATTAAACCTGCGGTTGAGAGACGCTGCAGCTTGTGATTTCTGTGGACAGAGTTGCGTTGCACAGCAGAGCATGATGGGACAGATAAAACAGACACTATTAATCCTGAATGCCCCAAATGAGAAGCAGCAAGAGTTTTAAAACTCGTTTTGCTACAGGAAGCTGTCACAGACATTTACTTTCGTGCCGTTTGCTGCAACAACTTTCTTCCATAAGCCCCGTGACCCCAGAGACAAACTCACTACGCCTCCATACCCTAAATAACTACAGATTAAAATTTTACACACTCTCTCTCGCTCTCATGTTCTGACAAAGAGCAGTGTTGGCCTGTCATCTCCGATCTCATCTGCTGAGGAGACATCGCTGTGCCATCTCCTCAGTAAACACAAACACACACACACACACACACACACACACGCTCGCACAAACGTTCATTATTCTGCACACACGCATCATGCTGAACACACGCAGAATCTCAAAGAACAGTTTAATAAAACCAGAAAAATTAGATGCACGAGTATAAAAGAATATTGGAAAATACAAGAAAATACTCTATATCATGTTTTTTTTATTCAGCTTTTATTCTGTGACATTCTATATTAATTCTATATTGATGCACCATGCTTCTGTTACATGGCAACTATAAACATATATTAATAATGCATTACAAACTTTTAAAGATAAGTTAATACACCCAAAAAATGCTTTACTTTGTGCTTTATGCATGGCCTCCTGTAGAATATTGTTTTAGTTTATCATATTCAATATAGTCCCTAAAGTTTGAAGGTCATATAGGTCAACGGACGTGTTTGTGTTGCCTACAAATCGACTTGTTCTTGTAGTGTTTTGCTGACTGCTGTCATTGTCTATTCTAATGCAGATGTATGGATTTATAGATGAGGAGAGATCTTTATGTTTAATTTATCACTTCTCTCTTCCTCCTGCTCTCTTCTCAATGTCAGTATTTTTTTTATAATCATAAAGATGAAAGCACTGATGATTTTTGCCCTTAAGTATAAACAGAACTGGCTGACGACATCAATATCCACAAATCTAAACAAACTTCACAAAAGTGCCTCTTCAGCATGTGTGTGTGTGTTTGTGTGATGCATGAAGTGTGTAACTGACCAATTAGCCTACAAATTAGAGCAAAATCAAGCTAACGAGGCTTGAGCGGGATCTTGATCAATAAAATGTTTTTAAAGCCCCAAAATCTCACTTAAAGTGAAATGAGAGTGAAACTGATTTCAAATGGAAAGGGTTTCAGACACACATTATGAAGCCGACTCTTCTGGGACGCCTGTCGTGCAAATAAACACACGACCATAACAAACTCAATAAAACACGAGTACAAGAGAAACAAATAAACATAAAAGACAGGGAAAGTGTTTTAGGGTAAAGGACATAACCTAAAAACAGCACAACTCTATGTGTGTGTGTGTGTGTGTGTGTGTAGAAACGGATTGCTCTCTGCTAGTTTCAAGACATTGTGATTTTTCCCTTTTTCAGCTCAATAACAATAAAACAGTCTTCAGATAAATAAGTGCCTCACGCGGGAGGAACGGGCCATTCTCTTTATTTTTACTGTCGTTTGTCCATCACACATTTTTTTTTCATGGTTCATTACAGCTTCTGTCAATGGCTTTAATTTTCCACTTCTCTGCCCTGACACACAGTGAAGGACCCGCACTGGGCTTCTCTATCACTGCCTGTCTGAAAATACACACATTCAGCTCATGCAACTGGGCATAAAATGTGAGTTTATGTGAGATTGGCCTTACTTAGCTGTACAGAATTGCCCAGAAGTGAGCTCAATCTGACAAAACTGTCCTCAGTTAAAGGGTAAAGTTTTGCTTCTTTTTATAAAGGGTTATGGTTTGGTTAGGGTCATTATAAAAAGAAAGAACAGGATAGTTGTCACACGAGGAAGCTGTCACAAGGGCTATTTTGAGTCAATAGTTCAAATCTTTGTTCTGTTAGCCTAATTTAGCCTAATTTAGTCTTTTTCAAGCATCTAGATAAATGCTAAAAACAGAAAAGTAAAAAAATAAATAAATAAATGTTGGTGTGAATTCAGTTACAAATTAAAATATTAATATTTCTGTACATAAATAACAAGTGAACACAATAAAACACTGGCATTCAGAGTCAACTAGCATTCAAAAGTTGTTGTTTTTGTATATAAGTCTCTCCAATGCTGCATTTATTTAATCAAAAATACAGTAAAAACAGTAAGATTGTGAACTATTATTTTAATTTAACTAATAGAAATTTTAATATGCTGATTTGCTGCTCGGGAAATACTTATTATTATTATCAATGTTGAAAATAGTTGTGATGCTTGATATGTTTGTGCGGGCCATGATATATTTATTTTCAGAAGTATTTGAAGAATACAAATTTCATATAGAAACATTATAAATCTTTAATGTACCCTTTGATCAATATAATGCACCCTTGCTGATTTAGTATTAATTTCTTTAAAAAAAAAATATTGCTTGCCTTTTGCATGGTAGTGTATATAATGAACAGAAATGTTTCATTCTTTAAATGAGTATTCTTTATAAATACTATAATATTTGGCCAAAAAATAGTTTGAAAATGTTCTGTTTTTCCTTTCATATTTTTTGTCTTCATTAATGTTTTTATGCTTCGTAATTGTTAAATTAACTAACCATATCACTATATCCAAGTTAAACGGCTTCTCGAACAAGAAAAAATGTAGGGCGGGACTTGATTTAGGGAAATTGGTTGGATGGTTGTGGTTTGCTATTGGTCAGTCTCACGTGATTGACAGGTAGTCCCGCCCTCGCGCCAGTGAACACGTCATCAGAGAAGAGAAGTCCCTGCAAGAGGGAGAGGGAGTTATTTTGATTAAAGATTATGAGGGCACATGAATTTAAAAAATGACGATGCGCATGGATAAATAATTTATACTTAATACTGCAATTCCAATTTTATTCCACGAAGAAAAAAAATTTGTCCATTTTGATTTAATTGTGACTTTAACGGGTTCTGGCTTTGTCTGCCTTTAAACAGTTATTGCGTTTAAAAGAGAGCGAGGGGAAGCGCGAGAGAAGTGAAATGCAGGGAGACAGGTGTTGGCAAAAGAGCAACCGAATGAAACATGAGGTGAGACAGACGGGCCGAGGAGAGGAGCAGGTAGAGAGACAGATATTCTCTCGTTCCTATTCATTTAGAGCAGATCTGATAAACACACACACGACCTCTGCGGCTGAACAGAGAGAGAGATAGAGAAAGAAAAGACTCTCTCCTCCCGCTAAGTTGTCACATCGTATCGGCTCTGATGGGGGAGGAGGGGTCAGGGTTGGGGCGTCGCCTCAGGGCTCGTCGCCGAGCAACAAAAGACCACTCAGCTCGCGTTAGCCCTCGCGTTAGCCAATCAGGACTGACGGAACTCGGGCGCGGTCCGCTGCTAGCCTTCAAATGCTAAGTGCTTCATTAGCCACCTTTCATATCGCCGTCGCCCCCGGCAACACACTTTACACTCGCCATCCCTGGGAGCGCGGCGAAACTTCAGACCGCCGTCAGGCCACACACACACCACACACACTCGCGTTTACTGTCATCAGTGGGTTTTGTGGTTTGCAGAAACGCTCACAGTCACACAATCCCATCGCTGAATTCATCATGCGCGCGCGTAACAGCAGAGTACAGCGTCAATTTGTTGTTATGAGTGTGTAATGTGGTTAGACATTACCGCGTGTGTGTGTGTGTGTGTGTGTGTGTGTGTGTGTGTGTGTGTGTGTGTGTGTGTGTGTGTGTGTGTGTGTGTGTGGCCTGAAGCTCAGCAGATGCCTGAAGCCTCTCCTGTCAGGATGGTGAGATCGGACGGAGAGGGAAACAGGAGAGAGCAGCTCGATTGGGGTACGACTCTCTCTCTCTCTCCTCTCTCTCTCTCTCTCTCTCCTCTCTCTCTTCTCTCTCTCTCTCTCTCTCTCTCTCTCTCTCTCTCTCTCTCTCTCTCTGAGTGTTTGTGTGTTTCCTGTTATCTTCCTCTCAATGTCCTCCTCTTCCTCAGTGTGTGAAACACTGAGTGTAACTTGCTCTCTTTCCTCAGGACTGAATTCACACTTAAACCTGTTAAAGCAGCAGCACTAAAAAAAAGCCTACCTAGACTATTATTGTATTTTTTAATTACCATGCAAATACCTTGACGTGAATAAAAGACATTCAAAGCTATTGCTTATAAAAAAATACCATGGTGTTACCATCTGAAATAAAAGTCTTAAATATGCTTAGAATCAAATTTGGCATTAGTTAAACGACCCAATAATATGTAACATGTCAGACTGAGTAGAAAAATTTACTGTTTTTATAAATTCATACAACAGCAGATAATTCATTTACCTGCCAAAACAAAACACAGGGTTAAATATTATATATTATTAGAGAAATTACGTCAGTTTGTCAAAACCTTTGACATCATCAACAAGAGAAGTGTTACGTGTTTCTCCCGCCTTTTAATAGTTGTTTAATATGTTGCTCTCCTAACTTTACAAAATTATATGATTAGTTAGACTAAGCATTTTATTATTTTGCATTGTTTATCACTCTTTGACCTTGTCAGAACTAACCTCTGACCTATTTTGATTGGAAAGGTCTGGTTTAAATGAATATGCCAGGCTGAATGCAGATTAAATAACATCTGTGGCCTGATGTTGATTACCTCAGACCATCATTTGGACTCGTCACTCAAAAAAAAAAAAAGTTTACTGAAAGTTAAGCATATACTATGTAAATCTATAGGGCAGCCCTTGTTTTTGTTGTTTATATTCCATTCATAAAAAGAAAAGAAAGTCCTGTCGTGTCTCTGTTCATTATGAAGTAAATACAGTGTTAGAGAATCAACAGTATCTTTTTTGGTCATCTTTATAGTTTTGGCCTGTTGGCCGTTTCTCTGCTGGTTTGTGTTTAATATTCTAGTACTTTAAATCTAATTTTAATATTCATCCTGTATATTTAATGGTTGTATTTGTTTAAAGGAATGTTCTGGGTTTGTTGTAATGCTGCAGTGTTTTGCACTTGAGTGTAAGTGTAAGTGCATTAATATAAAGGTGACTTTTGTTTTATAAGGTCATGCTGCTCATAATCCATGGCTGAGATGAACACATTTTGCTTGCTGTCTGGAATGGAGGACTCAAGCACAAGACTTGACCTCTACATTGACCCCTGGACTATATTACTCAACACATGTCTGTGTGAGTCTGTGGTCGTGTCAGTAAACTTGTACTGAACACAGAACACTTTTATACAAGATGATTTCTGGGTGATTTGTCTGGTTTTGTGTTCATATCCGTCTATAATATGATGAAGAAATGCTGGATGTGTTTAATAGGCCCAAACTGTTTGTGTGTGTGGTGTGTGTGTGTGTGTGTGTGTGTGTGTGTGTGTGTGTGTGTGTGTGTGTGTGTGTGTGTGTGTGTGTGTGTGTGTGTGTGTGTGTGTGTGTGTGTGTGTGTGTGTGTGTGTGTGTGTGTGTGTGTGTGTGTGTGTGGTGCGTGCTTGTTTATATGATTTATGAGAACCCAAATTTGTATAATGACATGGGTATTACACTGGTATTACAACGTAAACGTGGTTTATGAGAACATTTCCTGAGTCCTCATTAGTAAAATGGCTTTAAACCACACTAAACAATGTTTTATTAAAAATGTAAAAATGCAGAAAGTTTTGTGTGATGGGCAGGTTTAGAGGTAGGGTTGGTGTAAGGGGAGACAATATACAGCTTGTACAGTATAGAAACCATTACGCCTATGTAATGTTCTCAATGATAGTGTGTGTGTGTGTGTGTGTGTGTGTGTGTGTGTGTGTGTGTGTGTGAAGAGAGAGAGAGAGAGAGAGAGAGAGAGAGAGAGAGAGAGAGAGAGAGAGAGAGAGAGAGAGGAGGTCAGTCATTCTGTGTTCCCAGTGCTCCCTCTAGTGGACTGATTGCATTACAGCTCAGTCAACAATCCCAGTGTCAGACTCTCATATTCTGAAAGAGCACAAGTTCATTTAGCTATTTAAATGAAAACATAGTATTTTCAGTGTATTCTTTTAATATATATATATATATATATTTTTTTCATATATATATTCTTTATATGAAGCTAATAATAATGACTACAGATTAACTCTAAAAGAAAACATTTTGGACTTTGTAGAATAAGAAATATGTATGTGCTAATTATAATTATTTTGGAGGCATCTGCGCATTAAGGGAGTTTTTTAACTCCTGGGTGAAATTTTGTGCCCAAACAGCTCAATAAACACACACACCACAACACACACACACACACACACACACACACACACACACACACACACACACACACACACACACACCACACACACACACACACACACACACACACACACACACACACACACACACCACATTACACTGTAAATCTGATACATTATATGGCTGTGTGTTTGTAGTGTTATAGAAATGTTTTGCGTTGTGTGTGTGTGGTGTGTGTGTGTGTGTGTGTGGTCGATCAGTGTGTGTTTGTCGATCTGTGTGTGTTTGTCAGTGTGTTTATATTTCTCTCTATCTGTGTGTGTGTGTGTGTGTGTGTGTGTGTGTGTGTGTGTGTGTGTGTGTTGATCAGTGTGTGTTTGTCAGTGTGTTAATATTTGTGTGTGTGTGTGGTGTGTGTGTGTGTGTGTGTGTGTGTGTGTGTGTGTGTGTGTGTGTGTGTGTGTGTGTGTGTGTGTGTGTGTGTGTGTGTGTGTGTGTGACTCTGTTCCCCTGTGTTGGCCTGAGGGCACCTTCACTTCACAATTAATGGAGAGTCTCATGGGAACTTCAGTCTCCCTCTTTTACATGAAGCCTTCCTCTCCTCTTCCCTCCATCCCCCTCTCCTCATTCACTCTTTTCTCTTCTCATTTTCAACTCTTCTTGTCTCATATATTTTCTTCTCATTTAGTCTTTTTTCATTTCATCTTTTTTTGTTTAATTTCTCATTTTGTCTTGTTTGTTAGCTTACTAACATGTAGTTATAGTAATAACTATAAATTATGCATAATAACATGCAACTAAACCAAACTATAATCCTAACCCTAACCATTAGGTTTATAGTTCATTATTATTACTCAGTATTTAAATGTATAATTACACTGTAACAGACACCTGAAAATAAAGTGCAAACAATTTGACAAGTAATGACAAGATAAAGAAATATAACAATAACAAATAACTAACACATATCAAAAATAATATTCAAATAAGGTGTTAAGTAAAGAAAAAAGGTATAAATAATGAAAAATGTATGATATAAAATATGAAAATAAAACACTGTAATATATATATATATATATATATATATATAAATAAACACACACATGTATGTATGTATGTATACACTCAGATAGACCATGATCATATTAATCAAGGCAAATCTCAAATTTTCTTCTCTTTCCTGCTTATTTCTTCTCTTCCGCTCATTTCAACTTCTATATCTCTGATTTTCTTGTACTTATCTCACATCATCTCGTTTTCTTCTCATTTCATTTCTTCTGCTCCTTTGTCTTATTGTTTCATCTCTTCTTCTGATTTTCTTCTCTGCTCATTTCTTCTCTTCTGAACTCTTCTAATTCCTCCTCTTCTTGTCTGTTTTGTCTCTCTTCTCTTTTCCTTTCATTTCATGTGTTTCACTTTGTCTGTTCTCTCATTGTTTTGTTTCTTCTCATTTCATCCGTTCCTATGTCGTCTCTTCTCTTATTTTAATCTGTTCTTTTGTCTTCTCCTCCATTCTCATTCTCTTAACTCAGGTTTTCTCATCTCTGTATTTTTATGCATCAATTCTATTCCCTTTTTTCTCCTCTAATTTTCTTCTTTTCTCTGCTCATCTCCTCTCATTTCTGCTCTCTTTCCTCTTGTCTCCCCTCAATCTCTTTTTTCTGCATTCTCATTTTATCTCTTCCCTTCATTTTTTTTCTCATCTCTTCTCATCACGTCTCTTCTCATTTTTCTCTCGTCTCTTTTCTTCTCATTTTCCTCTCTTCTTGTCTCCTCTCATCTACTTACTTTCATTTAATCTCTTCTCACTTTGTCTCTTCTTTACCATTTCTTTCAGTTGCTTGTTTCTTCTCATCTCTTTTCATTTCATTTGCTCTTTTGTCTTGTCTCATTTCTGTTCTCCTTTTATTTATTTATTCTATATTTATTGCATCTCTTCTCCTTTTGTCTCTTTTGTCAGCTCGATTTTTCTAACTTTTCTCTTCATTCTCATTTAATCTCTTTTTCTCATCACATCTCTTCCTTCTCATTTTTGTCTTGTCTGTCTTCTCAATTTATCTCTTCTCTCATTTTTCTCTCTTCTTCATCTCTTGTCTCCTCTAATCTTTTTCCTTTAATTTCGTCTCTTCTCGCTTCATCTGTTCTCCACTGTTCTCGTTCTTGTGTTTCTCATTTCTTCTCATCTCCTTTCATTTCATTTGCCATCTTCTTGTCTCTTCTCCTCTCTTATCTACTCTCCTCTTATTTAATCTTTAAAAAAAGAAAAGAAGAATATTTTAACCCTCCAGAATACCATGAGTTTCTGCAACCTCCCACAAAACACACTACAACACACAACTGAAAAACGCAACAGGCCACATTACACATTCATATTTTTTTTGCGTGCAAATATGAAAACACATTTTCACAACTCTCTGTAGGCCGCCCGTGTCTCGCGTGCACCACATAAGATTGCGTCTGTGTGTGTTTATACTATATTAAAGCGCAACCGAAATCTTTTGGTTTATTTAGATAAAGACATTCCCAAAACCGCACAGACGGATCTCCACAAAACAGAATCAAATCTCAGGGAGCGTTTGATAACGAGAGGAACGAGGAGAACTCCTCTTTAGATGATTGCATCACCTTGTCTTCCACCCGTTTCTCTTTCTCTCCCTCTCTGCCTCTTGATATCTTTGTAAATCCGGAGAGAACTGAAGATTTCATTTCTTCCTCCATATGTAATCAACATCAAACACGCTCGCGCACTTTGTCTCACTCCCGACGACACTTTCGATCATTTCGCGCAGTCTCACCTGTGTCATCAATTAGAGTGTCTCTCCGCACAATGCATTATGGGAAGGAGTTCAGAGCTGTCAGGCATCATGAAGCGTTATCGTACACACACTCAGCAGGAGTAATGCGAGGCGTCTGCGGTGTCAAGCGTTCTGTTTAATGTGATTCTCTCTAGTACTCTGTGTGTGTAGCTTTCTGCAGCTGCTGTTTACCGTACAATAATACAACAAGTGTGTGTTTGAAGAGTGATTGCGCTGTGCGCTTATGTGGGCTGAAGGGGACGGCACGTCACCCTGATAAACTCATTTCAGACTCAAACCGTTTCTTGTTAAGAGAGACATTGTGTTACTGTGTTTGACCTGGAGCGGGTTAGATTGACAGAGTGAGTTTTATCCTGCAGGCGTGGCTGATTTGAAGAGTCTTTCGTAACGGTGAGAGACATTATTCTCCTCACATTTAGAGATTTCCACCAATCTCACATGTTTTGGGAAATTGTTCATACTTTGAAAACATAGAAGCACCAGTTAATAGTAAACAGTTCAAGAACCATTACTGTGAAGAACATTTAATAATCTAAAGAACCTTTTGTGTAGTAAAAAAGTTCCACACTCCTAAAAATAAAGGTTCTTTATTGGCATCTGGGGTTTAATGAAGAACTTTTAACTTAACACTAAAGGGTCTGTTCTTCAGATTTTTTAAATGTTCTTCACTCTAAGAAAAAAATGGTTATTCTTGAAAGGTTCTTTTGGGAACCAAAATGGTTCTTCTATGGCATTGCTCTGAAAGTTCCTTTTGAAACTTTAATTTTGATGGATTTTGAAGGTTCTTCATGGAACCATCAATGCCAATAAAAAGATCTTTATTTTTAAGAGTCACTTAAAATAACTTTCTCTGAAATACATTTCCCTTTATAGTTGAAGTCACCTATTGGCCGCACGGTTATTTGATAATTTTTTAGGCAACTGGTGCAGGTATAGTCTTTTTAATGTTGTCCAATAGTCAATTCACCTTCATTTATATTTAACAATATGGACTGTTTCAAAGCAGCTCTAGAATAAAGTTATTGTCCAGTTAAAGTTAGTTTTGATCGATTCACTTCCGTTGCAAAGATCACTAGTTATTAACTTGCAGGGGCCGCTAACACGACACCATTCTAACAGAAAACCCCTAACTCCGGCCTGGTCATTCGCACAACAACAGTGCCTGATAGCTCGAGAAAACAAACCTTTAAATAGGTTCCCAGGTGCAAGCTTTGAAGAAATATACAGAATATATTTATTTATTTATATATATATATATATATATATATATATATATATATATATATATATATATATATATATATATATATATATATCTTTTTTTTTTATCTCTGCACAAGCTTTAAAAATGCAAACCTGTGAAAACTCTGACTCTGCACATGTGTATTACTTGTTTAGTCTATAGGTGTGCGCATTTAAATATATATGTGCGCAGGCATGTAGTCTTTCTTTACAAATTGACCTAAACAAATTACTTGTCTGGCCTTAAAAATGTATAATACAGATTTATTTATCGCTAACGAGTAACCATGTGAACCGGAACTATTTTGACTACGTTTTATCTGTACAGAGGTAAAGGGAAGGAGGCCTTCACAGGGGAGAGACTAATTGACACTTCAGGACTGCGTTGTCGTCGTGTCCAGGCGAAGGTCCTTCATCAGATCCGGATACGGCCTGGATCCGGTAGACTGCGGTAAACCTCGGGATAAACAGAGAGACTAATATTAGAGTAGACGCCATTCTTCTTATGATGTAACGATTACATCAGGATTTATGGGGAGTGTTCCCGGTTCCGGCTGACCTAATCAATGCAGCCTAACATTGAATTATATAAATTTATAATGTCTTATGTCTATGCTAGGTCAAAGAGCTTTTTAGACTTGACCTGACTGAGTGTGTCTGCTTACCGGACAATATTAGGAAGATTGTTCCAGAGTTTTGGTGCTAAATAGGAAAAGGATCTACCGCCAGCAGTCGATTTTGATATTCAAGGTATTATTAACTGACCAAAATTTTGAGTTCGCAATAGACGTGAAGGACTATAATGCGTTAAGAGCTCGCTCAAGTACTGGGGAGCTAAACCATTTAGTGCTTTGTAAGTAATCAGCAATATTTTAAAATGTATACGATGTTTAATAGGGAGCCAATGCAGTGTTGAAAACTGGGCTAATAATGTCATACTTCCTGGTTCTGGTAAGAACTCGAGCTGCTGCATTTTGGACCAGCTGTAGTTTAGCCTTGACTAATTGTTCTGCATTTGTCATTGAGAGCATATGATATAATTTAGTTATATTTTTAAGATGAAAGAATGCGGTTTTACAGATACTAGAAACGTGACTTTCAAGGACGACGAAGATTTGACAGAGCAGCCATCAAGTGTTAGACAGTTTTCTAGGTTAGTATGTGAGAAAGTCTTTTGTCCAATAATTAGAATATCTGTTAAGTAGTAGGAAATTACTCAAGTCATCCAGTTTTTTATATCAGCTATGCATCCCGTTAATTTTGTGAATTGGTCAGTTTCGTCAGGGCGTGAGGAAATATAGAGCTGAGTATCATCAGCATAACAGTGAAGACTAATGCCATGCCTAATGATATCTCCTAATGGTAGCATGTACAGAGTGAACAGCAATGGTCCTAGTACTGAGCCTTGGGGTACACCATACATAACTTGTGATCGATAAGACATTTACTGCTACAAACTGATAACCATGCTAATGCAATTCCACTAATGCCAACAAAATTTTCGAGTCTATTTAAAAGAATGTTGTTGTCAATTATATTAAATGCGGCACTAAGATCGAGTAACACTTATAGAGAGATACAACCACGATCGGGTGATGAGAGCAAATCATTTGTGACTCTAATGAGAGCTGTCTCAGTAATATGGTGCGGTCTAAATCCTGACTGGAAATCCTCGCAGATACCATTTCTTTCTATAAAAGGAACATAGTTGTGAAGATACTGCCTTTTCTAGTATATATGACAGAAAAGGTAGATTCGAGATCGGCCTTTAATTGACTAATTCTGAAGGATCAAGTTGCGTTTTTTTTTAACAAGCGGTTTAATCATAGCCAGCTTAAACCTTTTTTGGTATGTATCGTAATGACAAAGATTAATTAATGATATTAAGAAGAGGATCTATGACCTCTGGAAGCATCTCTTTCAATAGCTTAGTCGGTATAAGGTCTAACATACATGTTGTCGATTTAGATGATTTAATGAGTCTAGAAAATTCTTCCTCTTCTACAGCAATGAATGAATTGAATAGTTGTCACTAATTCAATGCAGATTAGGGTTAAATAAATAAAGTCAAATAGCAAATAAATATAGATTTGACATAGAGGCATTAACATTGTGGTACATGAAGATTTTTCTTAAGGATGAACTTGACCTTTAGTGTCCGTCCGGTCACCATCTCGGTTCCCTGCATGTTGAGGCTAAAATAATGGTGCGTTCATGTCCTCCTGGGAAGTTTGTATTAACAAGGTGGGAAGTTGTTTACGATATAAGGTACGTAAGGTGGCAATGAACCTTCTCTTAATTAACTAAACAATGTTTTTCGTTCTACTTCTAGAAAATAACAAAAAATTGTGCTTCAGGTGTGTTTTTCTTTTTGAATGTTTTTAATTTTAATTTATGAAGCCACTGTAAACTTTATTGTTACATATCATATTGTTATATTACAATGCTATCAATTAGCTTACTTCGTTTTAAATTGAACATCCTGAAAATATCAGTGCTAAATACCTTTAAGTATTGTGGTATTCTGTTTCTCACTGACACGAGTTCACCCAAAAATGAAAATCACGAAAAAGGTGTCACGATTTGGTTTAGGTTCTTGTCAAGGGGGTAATCCATCAGCCGGAAACTGAAGCTTCCTATGGGGTCCGCAATTGTAGCAGAACTTCACCTGCTGTTAGCATTCCATTGACTCTCATTCATTTTGGCGTTACTTTGGCAGCGAATAACTTTACATCTGAGGTGTCCAAAGACTCCATTTGTCCATTATTTATATCTAAAGAAACACGACAATGTATAAAAGGCTCCATTACTTTGTATATACGTTATGGCCCCGTAGAAGCCGTTTTTGTAAAAATAGGCTAACGATTGCGTCAAAACGCAACTTATGCGACTCTCTGTCGCACAGTAGAGAAGTCAAGTCAAGTATATTTATATAGCGCTTTTCACAATTTAGATTGTATCAAAGCAGCTTCACAGTATCAATCAAAATAACATAACAATGTTTGTTTCTTAGTGGAAAAAACATCCACGTTAGGTAGGGCTGATCAATGGTATTAATGATTGGTTAATTAATTTGAATATCCCCAACTGAGCAAGCCAAAGGCAACAGTGGCAAGGAACCGAAAAACTCCATCAAGTGACCTACTGGTGTCCTAAAACTCCATCAGGTGACCTAATGGAGAAAAAAAAAAACTTGGGAGAACCCAGGCTCAGTCGGGGCCAGTTCTCCTCTGGCGTTTATAAACTAGAGGCCGGATTTACAGTAACTGTAAGGTAAAAATTTATATAAATGCCTGGTTGAAGAGATGCGTCTTTAGTCTAGTTTTAAACTTGGAGAGCGAGTCTGAGCAACGAACAATATCAGGAAGGCTATTCCAGAGCTTCGGAGCTAAATGTGAAAATGCTCTCCCTCCTTTGGTTGATCAGGATATCCTAGAAATGACCAAAAGACTCGAATTTAGTGATCGTAAAGAACGCGATGGATTATAGGGCCATAGAAGATCCGTTAAATAGACTTGAGCTAAACCATTTAGAGCTTTATAAGTCAGTAGCAATACCTTGTAATTAATACGGAACTTTATGGGTAACCAATGTAGTGATGATAAAATCGGTGTTATATGATCATATTTTCTTGATCTAGTAAGAACTCTAGCGGCTGCATTTTGGACTAACTGTAGCTTGTTTATTGAAGATGCAGGACAACCAGCTAATAAAGCATTACATTAATCTTGTCTCGAGGTCATGAATACATGAACTAACTTTTCTGCATCAGAGGCTGTTTTCGTAACATATGAAATATGTTTTTCAAAAGACAGGTTGCAGTCTAATATAACACCCAGGTCTTTTACTGAAGAGGATAAAGTAACAGGGCATCCTACTATGTTAAAGTTGTGTTGTGAGAGGTTTTGCGGAGGTTTTTTTCAAACCGATAAGTAGTGCCTCTGTCTTGTCTGGATTTAATAAAAGAAAATTACGCATCATCCAATCTTTTATATCTTTAACACAATCTGTCAATTTGGATAATTTAGCGTATTCATCCGGCCGTGATGAAATATATATTTGAGTATCATCAGCATAACAATGGAAACTAATTCCATGTTCCCTTATAATATTTCCAAATGGCATCATATATATTGAGAATAATAGAGGGCCTAATACAGATCCCTGCGGCACTCCATAGTCTACTGAAGTTATGATTTTTCTCCATTTAAGTAGACGAAATGGTAGCGGTCAGATAAGTATGACCTGAACCAGCTTAATGCTTGTCCTTGAACACCAGTGTAATTTTGTAGTCGATCTAAGAGTATTGTGTGATCTATAGTATCGAACGCAGCACTAAGATCAAGTAAAACTAGTACTGAGATACAGCCTTGGTCCGAAGCTAAAAGTAGATCATTTATGATTCTAACAAGCGCAGTTTCAGTGCTATGATGTGGCCTGAATCCAGACTGAAACTTTTCATAGATGTCGTTTTCTTGCAAGAAAGAGCACAATTGAGCGGACACAACTTTTTCAATATTTTAGACATAAATGGAAGATTTGAGATGGGTCTGTAATTTGCTAGGTTATTTGGATCTAATTGTGGTTTCTTAATAAGAGGTTTTATAACTGCCTGCTTGAACGTTCTTGGAACATGACCTAAAAATAAAGACGAGTTAATAATATTGAGAAGAGGCTCTTCCACTATAGGTAACACTTCTTTCAGTAGTTCAGTTGGTATAGGATCTAATAAACATGTTGTTGTTTTAGATGAAGTGATAAGTTTAAGTCTTTTTGTTCTATAGTTGTAAAGCATTGTAATTGTTCTTGCGGGGTGATAATTGAGGCTGAATTATAAGGCGCGAGCAAAGATTGAACGTTTACAATTGTGGTTCTGATGAAGAAGTTCATGAAATCATTACTACTAAACTGTAACGAGGTATTTTGTTCAGATGATGTCTGTTTATTTGTTAGTCTAGCCACAGTGTTAAATAAAAACTTTGGATTATTTTGGTTGTTTTCTATTAGTTTGCGGAGATGCTCAGCCCTGGCTGTTTTTAGAGCCTTTTTATAACGTGACATATTGTCTTTCCACACGATTCTGAAGACCTCTAAATTAGTTTGTTTCCATTTACGCTCTAAATTACGGGTTTCTCTCTTTAGAACATGCGTAGTATTATTGTACCATGGTGCTTTACTTTTCTCTCTGACCTTTTTTAATCTAATGGGTGCAACAAAATCCAATGTTCTAGAGAGAATGGTGCTCATGGTGCTAGTCAGCTCGTCTAGTTCATCTGTTTGTTTGGGTTCGGGCAGCAGCTGAGACAGATCAGATAAGCTATTTGAGAAATGATCTATGGTGGATGGAAGGATTGTTCTGCCTGGTCGATAACGTGGCGCAGCATGACATAATACAGCAGTACGTAGTATGCAAGTTACCATGTAATGGTCAGTGACATCATCACTTTGTGGAATGATATCTATATCGGTTGGATCGGTTCTATATGATATAATTAAATCGAGTGTATGATTAACGATGAATTGGTCCGGTGACGTTTTGCTTGACCCCAAAGGAGTTTAATAAATCTGTAAACGCAGCCCCTAACGCATCATTTGAATTATCTACATGTATGTTAAAATCTCCAACAATTAATGCTTTATCAACGTTGACCAATAGATCTGAGAGAAAGTCTGCAAACTCTTTTAGGAAATCAACGTTAGGCCCTGGCGGTCTATATAAGGAAGCCAAGGCTAGCGAGAATAGGGATTTCTTTCTTACATCTGAGAGTGTAACATTTAGCACAAGTACTTCAAACGAATTAAACCTTTGGTAATATATGGTAATTGTCCATATAGGTAAACCTATATGGTAATTGTCTAAATTACCATATAGACAAGAGGAAAAGCTCACAGACAATCCTTTACTGTCTATGAGGCAATCGGGGGGACGTGGAGGCATAAAGTCAAGGGAGAAGCCCAGATAGAGAGTCCATAAAAGCAACGGGACAAAATATTTCAACAACAGATTTGTTTCAAATATCTACTTCGTCAAGCTCAGTTTGAGCCTGCGCAGTGCGCTCAGCCATCAGGAATCTACCCTCAGCCATCTTCTAATTGGCTTCACTTTTCTCCATTGAAATCTATGGGATCGCTGTGTCCATTTCTTTTACTGTCTATGGTTCTTGTCTTATGTCATCATGTTTCTGTCTTGTCATGTGATTCCCTGTTTGTCATGTGATCCTGCTATGTATCTTGTCATTGGTTAATCGTCTGATCATTGTTCACAGGTGTTCCTCCTTGTCTTGTAATTAGTCTGTGTATGTTTGCCCTGTGTCTTTGTCGAGTATTGAATGTTTCCTGTCGATGTTCTTGTTCTAGTCTAGTCATGCCTTTGTTTTATAAAATGTCACGTTTTTTTTTATAAATTGCATTTGGGTTCTCACTTCAACTCGCCTCTAGAGGATTAAATCATTACAATAGGGAACACAGGCAGTCAAAACAGGGATAGAACACAGTGAAAATGAAACCAAACTGATAATACACGAATGTTTAATTTTAAGGTTTTAAAAATAAATTGGCTGTGTCCGAAATCGCATACTCTCTTACTTCACGACTGCTAAAAAAAGTATGTTCTATATAGTATGAATGTTTGTAGTATATATGTAATCCGGTTGTACTGCATTAACCATTTTGTCATTATCATGTGACCTACCAGCGTCAGTTGCGTCACTTCACTGTCATTCACAAATCGTCTCTCGTGGCCTCATGAGATAGTAAAGTGTCCATTATATGCACACTTCAGAATCTCACCAGAAGTAATGGGTCATCCGAGTACTTTTTGCCTACTCTTTTATGAGTACTGTGAATTTCGGATATACTTCTTTTGTTACATTCTGTTTTTCACCTACTCTAGATAGTAAAAAATTGATTTTTTAATGTTTTTACATGCTCACCAAAGCTGAATCAAAAATACAGTTAAAAATGTAGTATTCTGAAATATTGCTATTTAAAACAACTTCTATTTGAATATACTTTAAAATGTTATTTATTCCTGTGATGGCAAAGCTGAATGTTCATTTCTTACTGACCCCAAATTGGTATTGTATAGCAGGATGATCCCAACATCTGAATATAATCGTTTAATAGTTACCGTTGTGGTCAGAACTATTGGCATCCATGGTAAATATGATCAAAGATGGCTGTAAAAATAAATCTGCATTGTTTATCCTTTTGATCTTTCATTCAAAAAATTGCAAAAATCGAACCTTTCTTTGAAGTAAAAGAATTCAAGTGGGGGAAGTGAATTGAAATGCTTTTCCGCAAAACACGTTGGCCATAATTATCGGTAATTAACATATGTTAAATATGTTTTGCAACCTCCTTTTGCCAAGATAACAGCTCTGAGTCTTCTCCTATAGTGCCTGATGAGTTTGGAGAACACCAGAGATTATTCCTGCATACAGAATCTCTCCAGATCCTACAGATTCCCAGATCCATGTTATTCCATCTTCTCTTCAGTTCACCCCAGGCTTCATTTTGTGCACAGTGACACACTTTTGTGTTGATTCTGATGTTTGTTTTGGACCGTTGTCCTGATGGAAGATCCAACCACGGCCCATTATAAGATTTCTAGCAGGGGCAGTCAGGTTTTGATTTTTTACCTGTTGGTATTTGCTAGAATCCATGATACCATCTATCTGAACAGGAGGACCTCCAGCAAAAAAAATAGGCCCACAACAATAAAGATCCATCAGTATATTTAACCGTGGGCACGGGGTACTTTTTATCCCTGTTTGCATCAAACCCATCTGGTGGGTTTACTGCCAAAAAGCTATTTTTGTTTTGTTTTATATAATCTGGTCTCTTTTGAAGCTCCAGTCGACAACTGAAAATGCTGGAGTTTGTTTTTGGAGGAGCGAGGAGGATTTTTCTTGAAACCCTCCCAAACAACATGTAGGGGTTGTTTGATGCGTTTTTTTTTAGGCTTTCTGACCCCAAGACTTAAGTAATCTCTGCAATTCTCCATCTGTGATCCTTGGAGAGTCTTTAGCCACTCAGACTTTCCTCCTACCCATGCATTAGGGTGAAATAGACACACGTCCTCTTCGTAACATCTTTAGTTGATTGGAACTTCTTAATAATTGCCCTGATGGTGGAAATGGGAATTTTCCATGCTTTAGCTATTTTCTTTTGCTGAACATCAGAACAATATTCTTTGGTTTTACTCATTGTGATGGATGATTAAGGGAATTTGGCCTTGGTGTTTCCTCATTTTTATACTCCTGTGAAACAAGAAGTCATGTCTGGACAATTTCATGTTCCTAGTCATCCTAAAAAATGTGCTAGAAAATGTAAATATTAATGGGAATATACTTTGGAGATATTTTACTCGTAAAACATTCTAGGGGTGCCATTAATTGTGGCCAATGTGTTTTGTAGAAAAACATTTATTTCATAATTGCAGTTTTCCCCCACTTTCTATTCTTTTCCTTAAAGGGGTCATATAATGCCATTTTCGTACAAGCTAATATAATTCTTTAGGGTCTAACTTAAAAGTTTGTAATATACTTTAATTAAAAATTCTCATTAGTATTGTAAGAAAACACTTATTTTACCTAGTCAAATACAGCTCTGTTTTCAGCACGCCGTTTCAGTGCATGTGCCTTTAAATGATAATGAGCTTCGCTCACCCCGTCCCTCTGTTCCACAGTCTATGCTCTGTTCTGTGCGTACATGTTTGTAACACAATAACCATAACGCGTTGTTCATTATAAACGTGGGATTATGAATTATATTCAGAACGTCGTACATAGAAAACATGCCATAATGTACCCTGAGTGTAAACATAAGCCGCATTCATTGTGAAGCTAGCGATTTGCAAAGATTAAAGGGCACCTATTATGGCATTTAAAATGTTCCTAATATTGTTCTGGGAGTCCCCAACAACAGTTTTACATGCATGCAATGACAAAAAACACTTTTGTTGTCTTATAATATGCATATATTTTTACCTGATTTGCTCACCGACTCACTAATGATTCGTTTAACGACTCATTTGTTCAAACCACTCCTTTGCGTGACGCTAATAACGGTGATTGGTCAGACCCAGTTATTGTTTGCGTTAGCCCAACGCATAAACATATTGATAAAGCACTGCAGTACTACAAGACGCTCTATTCTTTATGACAACTCTGATAACAACGACAAACATTTCACATATTACAGATGTGAAATCTGAACCTAGAAGCTGTGCTGAGCGTAACTTAAACAACACACACACATACTTATTGAGCATGCTACAAAACCCATAAAAGCAACAATTATTAATAATACTTACAGGTTGTGATTCGGAGGAGGAAGCCGATCCAAATAAAACTGGTACTGAACCTTCATTCAGTAGGCTATCAACCGACTCGCGAATCCACACTTGAAAGCATTTATGTTTGTAAAGGAATCGTCATTAAAATGACGCGAACACAGCTCAAGGTTCGGGTACAGTTGTAAATATAAACTCTAGCCACTGATTCTTCACATGCTTGTCCCTGGGCAGTGAAAAAAAAGTTCGCTTTTGATTCGCACTTCAGAGTCTCGTTGACATGATGTTGTCAAGTTTCACTGCTGTCTGCGGCGCGCGCAATGAGTGGGCGTATCTTATTCAAATAACTTGTCAAGTTGACGTCATCTAGACAGAGAAAAAGCATCGTTCGTCTATCGATTCATATCAGCGACTCAGTCGACTCTTACTTTTGAGAGACAATAACTTTGTATACGGTGAACTTTCATATTTAAAACTTTGCTGGATGTTTTAGTTCACTTAGATCTATGTTACAATAGGTACCCTTTAATATAAATATTAATATAAAGGTTAATAAAACATTACACTCACTTCAGTTCTTCTCGAGGTGCAGGAACACGAATAGTTGGTATCGATTCCTTTTTTCAGGAGCAGCTTCTTAGCAAAACAGCTTTATACCTCCTCGACTGCAGTCTGGTGTGAAATGATTTGCGCAAACATGAAAATTCCCTTCGAAAACAAACTCAGTTACTGCGTCTTCAGCGGTTCGGATTTAGGAACATTAAAATGACTGCTGTGTTCCTTATTACACCCAAGAACAGAACACCACAATCCCTTAGACTCCATTCTTCTCATAGACAGTGCTCTAGCGTACATTTCGGCACGCCACCGGTCCGCGCGCGCATGATTGACAGCTCGCTCACGAGCGAGGGCGGGTCTGTGTTGAAACGCTGCTGTCAATCAACAATCGTGGGAGGGGCGTCCGAGCTTGTGACGTCACACGGCCAAACGGCTCGATTTGAGGCAGGGGAAAACATATAAGGAGATTCAAACAAAATCACTGGATGAATTTTTATCATTATATGATGGTTGTGTACAGGCTCTGCCAACACACATTTCAGTACAATCAACTTGTAAAAGTTCAAGATCAAAAAGGATAAACAATGTAGATTTTATTTTTATTTGCTATCTGTGATCATATTTACCAGTAATTTTGACCACATCTGTATGTTTCTGATGCTTGAGAATTTTTCATATAATCTTGTCAGTTGTTACTGCAGTAATATTGTCACTGTGTGTGTGTGTGTGTGTGTGTGTGTGTGTGTGTGTGTGTGTGTGTGGGGTGTGTGTGTGTGTGTGTGTGTGTGTGTGTGTGTGTGTGTGTGTGTGTGTGTGTGTGTGTGTGTGTGTGTGTGTGTGTGTGCGTGTGTGTGCGTGTGTGTGCGCGCGCGTGTGTGTGTTTAAACTCAGATTGACTGATAGAGGCTTCAGGGAATTTGCTCATGGCTTTTGCCTGTAACCTTTATATAAAACCAGGTTTTGATTTGAAACATCTCACTGGCACCCGTGACACTGCATTTCAGGAATGAGTTTCTGCAAAATCCAGACGTGCGTCTCTTCAGACAGTCGGCTGTTTAGGTTATCTTCCTCACATGGAGAAGCTGTGAGTTATCATGCTGTGTGTGAGAGAATGTGATATTGTCTCTGCGGCGAGTGGGAAGGTCTGCGCCGCGATATTAGAATATCGGCTCCTGTGTTGTGACTGGCTTCTTTGAGCAAGCTCACCTGTGTGCTTTCTGCTCATTAGCATTCTCATGCATATTAATAAGGAGCAGAGGCGCAGCACGCCCTAGCTTGGCCGCAGGGCATCATGGGAGATTACTTGCATGCGTAATCCCGCTGGCTGGAGTTGGTCCAGAACTCCACAGCTGTCCGTCAAAGCGCAGGCGGGCAGAAGGGCATCAGGGTGTGGCGGGGCAGGGCAGTAAAGGGCTAGCGTTTAGCATGGGCTTAGCATTAGCTCATCAGGGATGAAGTCAGTTGCCCTTTTGAATCGTAATGAGATCGCTTTCAGGTTTTTTTAAGGCAGCTTTGCTGATTAGCTTCTATTTAGTTCAGGATTCTGCTCTCTAAATGTCTAAAACTAGTGCTGTTTGCTCTCTGATGTATCCAACACGTAATTCAACCTGTTGACTTCTCAGATTCATTAGTGTAGGAAGAAGTGTCTTGTGCTAAACTATAAAAACATGTTGCTGAGGCGATAGAATCACTTAAATCGATTTTTTATGGAATAAGAATGAAGTCTCTTATTCTTATTTTAAAGCGACATTTATTTGACCAAAAAATACAGTAAAAAACGTAATATTGTGAAATATTATTACAGTTTAAAATAGCTGTTTTCTAATTGATTTATTGCTCTGATCAAAGCTGAATTTTCAGCATCAGTCTTCAGTGTCACATGATCCTTCAGAAATCATTCTAATATGATGATTTGCTGCACAAGAAACACTTATTATTATCAATGTTGAAACTTGTGCTGCTTCATATTTTTGTGGAAACAATTGATGAATAGAAAGTTCAAAAGAACAGCATTTATTTGAAATAACAAACCTTTGTAACAATATAAATGTCCTGTCACTTTTGATCTATTTAATAAAAGTACAATGTATTAATATTTGTATTTATCATAAAAGTGGTCCATGATATCATATGATATGATATGATTCAGACTGAATCCGGACAGACTTTTATGCTGGTTTTGCATCCCTTTTTGAAAGTTTTAGTTCCCATTCATTGCAAATCCAAGGAAAAGAGTGACCAGCACAATTCACTAATCATATTTTCTCCTTTTTTGTTCCACAGAAGAAAGACAAGTCCTATAGATGGTTTGGAACGCCATGAGAGTGAGTACAAAATATGTATTTCTATTTAGTGAATAAATGTATAATAATAAGAAAATCGTTATTTGTATGTGTTATGTTCACTCTTAGAAGAAAAGGTTCTATATAGAACCTTAAAGGGTTCAGGCGCCTCATATATAGAAACTTTTAGGACTTCATGGGATCGGTTTATGCATTTAGTTTTAATTCATTAATTTTTATTTAATTTATTTTTTATCGTGATTAAATTTACTTAATTAAACCGTTAATAAACATACTTAACACTAGAAGAAAATCCTGTTTAACATGATAACAGGTCATAATTTAAGACATTTATCCTTTAGAATCTTTTTGGCCTAAATGGTTCTTTAAAATTGAGTCAAGAACCCTTGAGTTCTGTATAGAACCCCAATGATCCTTTTGTTTTTCTGGATATTCCTTTAAATGTGATGACACATGTTGCTTCATGGCTCATAATGACCTACACACAAGAAGAAGCCAATTTATTTCATAGTAAAACATCTCCATGTTAGGTTAACCAGCAGTGTCATCAGGGGAAGGAAACATGTTTATTTTTTCAGTATTGGTGTTTTATCTGTATTTTGAATTCCGAATTGCATTTTGTTGTGTTATGTCCGTAAATGTCATGTAAATGTCCGTAATATTGCTGGGTAATGTCCTGACTCCTGGCAAAAGAAAATTACCAGTACATTTCTGCTTTTATTTTCTACACATGAAATTATAATTGACCATATTTATTTACTTTCTTCGTGCATGCTCCCAGTCTAATTGTGAGCAGCTCATTAATGCATGTTGTTCCAAAGACAAAATGTCTTTGAAGTCTTTCAGTGCACGAAACTACTTTTCTTTTCAGCCGATGCCACAAGGTGTGTTTTAAGAGGTATACATTAAAATCTGACTGCATTCTGGTACGCAACACCCACCCAATAAGTTCCCAGAAGATAAAATCAAGTCCGTCCCTACCTTTTTTCTCATTGACATTGAGCATTCGGTTTCTCTTTAAAGGGTACCTATTATGGCATTTAAAATGTTCCTAATATTGTTCTGGGAGTCCCCAACAACAGTTTTACAAGCATGAAATGACAAAAAACACCTTTGTTGTCTTATAATATGCATTTATTTTTACCTGATTTGCTCACCGACTCCCATATGAATCGTTTCGCGAGTCATTTTTCCAAACCCCGCCTTTGCGTGACGCTAATCTGTGGTGATATGTTAGCGACCATAGCCCAAAGGAGTGACACCGAGCCGACGGGGTGTCATTGGTTGTTGCATGAAATCTTACCCAGATACAATAGTGCTATTTTCTGATTGGCTAACAACACCAGACGAACAACACCAGAGGAGGCGCGCTTGATTCCTGCCGGTTCAGTGAGAGTGGCGCGGCCAGAGTTTTGGGCGCTGCGGCATATTAAATATATTACAAGTAGTTTTTCAGCGTGAGAAATGCAATGTGTGGCGGGAGAGTGTGACAAAAGACCGAAATGAGTGACTGTCACGCTCAATGCGTGACACTTGAGAGCCCTGCACTTCACATAGTTCAATACAATTGACATTGAAGACCTAGAAGCTGCGCTGTGCGTACACAACACACAAAATAATTATTGAGCATGATACATAAAACATAAAAGCAACAATTAATATTAATAGTACTTACAGGTTGTGATTCAGAGAAGGAAGCTGATCCAAATAAACTCGGTATTAACCTTCCTTCAGTATCAGCCGGCTCGCAAATCCATACTAGGCCTTTATAGCATTTAGGTTTGTGAAGCAATCATCTTCAAAATGACGCGAACAAGGTTCGGCTACTTCTGTGGTATAGTTGTATGAACTGTAGCCACTTAGTCTTCAAATGCTCCTCACTGGGCAGATGAAAAAAGTTTGCCTTTGTGTCGCACTTCAAAACACAGCGTCTCGTCGACATTGATGTTAGCTTTCCCTGGCGTGGCGTCTCCGAACGCAATAAGTGGGCGTATCTTATTCAAATAACTTGTACAAGTGACGTCATAAAGTTAGAGAAAAAGCATCGTTCGTCTATCGATTCATATCAGCGACTCAGAGTCGACTCTTACTTTTGAGAGACAATAACTTTGTATACGGTGAACTTTCATGTTTAAAACTTTGCAGGATGTTTTCGTTCACTTAGATCTATGTTACACACTACATTTAGGGCAATTTTCAAAAATCCATAATAGGTACTAGGGGTGTCACGATTCTCCAAATCCTCGATTCGATTACATTTTCGATTCTAAGGTCACGGTTCGATTCGATTCTCGATTTTTACATGTATTTTTTTTAAGCACAGTTTGCGATGCCATTTTTAGACTAGACTTTTATGTAATATAACATATGACCTTTGTTCGCAATGTACCACACTACATTGTCAAATTTAAAACATTTATTAACAAAATAATGTTACAATAACTTATATCTTCAGTCAATTAGAAACTTAAGCAAAATAACCTGCCATGTATTTTCTCTTTTGTAACTGCAGTCTTATTCACAGAAGATGACATTCAAATTCACAACAAAACAAACAAGGTTTAACATATACATATGTTTTCCTTGCTTTACCTCGGTCTTAAAGTACAAACATGACTGTGAATAATATTAGTATTTAATGTAGAATTTAATTAAATGCATTTATGATGAAATTACAACATTTTCACTGAAATGTTGACATGTTCATTTTGACCACGAACTGTGCGCTGTCGCTTTAACTCGGCGCGTGCAGCAGAAATAGACTAGGTGCGGAAATGAACGACACTTGTCTCATTCGTGGAGGTGGAGAATCAAGTTATTTGTGACATGCTAGATTTATTGTATAAAGATTTATACTGTTCTGAGTCTGCTGTTTTTGTCAATTTAAAGTTTTAATTTAAAAAGTGGAAGAATGGTACACGGGCTGACGCACATACAGTAGCAGAGCTTGCAAACTGTGGCTTTTTTTAAGCGCGAACTTTGAACGCGAATGTGAACGTTGTCAACATAACTCACTGGAAATCAGAAATACTCCCACTGTCCCACACCGGCGACTTTAGTGAAAGAGGAGGTCATAGTCCTGTCGATGGGTCTCCTACATCTGCAGCCATGCTATCTTTTGACTGGCTGTAACTGAGGGAGAGGACTCGCAGCACTTCAACGCTTTTTTTTCCCGCTTTGCAAACCGACTGGACGTGACATGGGGGCGTGGCAGTATCGACGATTCCGTTTTTGAATTCGATTATCGAGATTGTGACTTAATTTCGATCGATTTCGATTTAAAATCGAAATCGTGACACCCCTAATAGGTACCCTTTAAAATAGAACATCACAGAAGTGAAATTGGTTGCAAATGCTGGTTCATGTTGACTGGACTTTCTCTAGCCCTAAACGTTTGTCTCCATTAATTTGCTCAGTTTTTTAAAGGCAGACAAATTAAAGGTGACATATGTAAGATTTTATAATGATAAAAATACATTCTCTTAACCCAGTTTATAGGTCATTGACCACTATCAGGCCTTGTCCACACTAATAAATTTTCTTTTGAAAACGCATTTTTTTCTCTCCGTTTTGGCCTTCCATCCACACTGAGAATGCGTTTTTAGCAACGAAAACGCTCTCCAAAGTGGATACATGTGAAAACACGGTTTTTATGTTGAAGTGTGGACTGAGAAAACTGACGTATTTTAAAAACGATGAAGTAAGTTTAGTCATGTGACACATATTGAACTCATAGATATTCATGTTTATACCGGTATTGTGCCTGTTATGTGCTACTCACTTTCACACAGTTGCTAAAATATGTTATTTTGCACACTCTTCATATCACAGTCCTGCAAAGATGACAGAAAATTAACCCGCATTTGCTGTCCTGCGGCAAAACATGAGATCAGTTGCGTTTTAGACCAAACATATAATGGTGGGTGAGTGCAATCTGGACGTATCGGTCACGGAGTCACTCACACCACTCAGCCATCAGCACCAGATCCGCCCACTCGTTCATCATCGCCTGCACCTGTTCACCATCATCAGCCTCACCATATCAAGCCTGCACTCCCTCCAGTTCACTGTCTGGTCTCGTCACACGTTACACAGACTCTTCCTGCTCTCACCAGAGATTCCCAGCATTCCTGTACCTGATCTTCATCCTCATCTTCGTCGTCTTCAGTAGTCTGCAGTCTTCCGATCCTCATAACCTCCTGTGTCTTCGTTCATCGATCATCCTCAACCTCACTTCTTTCATCTTCATTTGCAATAGTCAACTAAGTCCTATTTGTCATCTAGTAATACCATCCTTCACCTGTTGTGTTCTGTTTTGCTCCCGCTCTGTCAAAAAATTCTGTTTATTTTACATCCACGTCTGTTCCCTTCCATGTCATGACAAAAGACCAGACCCACCATGCAGAGCACCGAGAACCCGAATACAAGCACGAGCACGGATCCGTTTGCCGAACTGGTTCAAGCAGTCACTGTCACCACCTTTTTCTGCTGCTGTCTTTGCCAGTCCCATGACCTGTCCAGCGACATTCACCGGCGAGGTGGAGGACTGCAGCTGATTTCTCCTTCAATGCTCTCTGTACTACAAAATGCAGCCACATCTCTTCCCCACGGATCGCGCAAGGTGGCCTTCATGATTTCTCTTTTCACTGGTCGAGCGCTACAGTGGGCACAGCCGTTGTGGCAGTCCAACACTCAAATAACCACCTCATTATCAGCCTTCACCAACCACATCAAGAAAATTCTGAACCTATTCTCCCTCTAGCCATAATTGTCAGCCCCGTCCACTGGGCACTCAATGACCAAATCCGTCAAGCCACTTTGACCGAACCTGCTCCGCCGGGAGGTCCTGAGGGATCATATCTTTATACGATCGACCTATCGTCGGTCCCTCATGGACTCAGCTTACACCTCTCTGGGTGTGAGAGGTACCAGGATATCTCCTGATACGTCAGAGGATGCTCAGTGGTTTCCTTCAGCAACACTCCTCGTCAACTCCCAGAAGGTAAACTCACACCATTACCCATACCCAACCGGCCCTGGTCCCATCTGGGCATCGATTTTATGACCGACCTTCAATCTTTAAACTCTCTTACCTGCATCTTCATCATAGTCTACCGGTTCTCCAAATCCTGCAAGCTCATCCCCCTAAAAGGACTTCCTACCGCCTTCGAGGTCGCAGAAACAATATTTCAATACATCTTTCGTCACTTGGGTCTCCCAGAAGATATCGTCTCCGACAGAGGTCCTCAGTTTATCTCCCCATGTCTGGCAAGCCTTCTTTAATATTCTTGGTATCACCATCAGTCTCTCTTCTGGTTATCATCTCAAAACTAACAGCCAGACTGAGCAGAAGATCCAAGTAATCGGGAGGTACCTGAGGTCATACGAACCAGAACCAGAACCAGGACAGCTGGACAGCTGACAGTTTCCTTCCCTGGGCGGAGTATGCCCAGAACTCCCTTCGCCAGGCTACAACCGGCCTTACTCCGTTCCAGTGCATGTTGGGTTGGGTTACTCTTCCCCTGGTCCGGTGAACCATCAGAGGTTCTAGCTGTGAACTACTGGTTCCAGCAGAGCGAGCGGGTGTGGGACTTAGCCCATGTCCATCTCCAGCAGGCAGTGCGGAGACACAAGGAACAGGCAGACATCAAACGAGGGAACACACCCCAATATTACCCTGGACAGTTGGTGTGGCTGTCCACCCAGGACATCCGTCTCCGCCTGCCCTGCCATAAGCTGAATATCCACTATATGGGTCCCTTCAAGGTGCAGAGCCAGCTCAACGATGTCACATATCGCCTGGAGCTCCCCTTACATTTCCCTTCTCAAACCTTCACAGGATCTGGTGATGGTGACGATGGCGTACCTCCTATGCCTGACATCACAGACGAGGATACCATCTACCGGGTCCAATCCATCTTTCACTCACGACGATGAGGGACACATCTCTAGTACCTCATAGACTAGGAAGGATGCCTCGCAGAGGAATGCTCCTGGGTCGTTAGAGACGACATCCTGGACCCCACCTTACTGATCCAGTTTCAACTTGACCATCCAGTCCATCCCTGTCGTCGTCATCTTCGGTCATCAGGAGCCATCCGTGGAGGAGGGGGTACTGTCACGGCGTCACTCACACCATCCACTCAGCCATCAGCACCAGATCCGCCCACTCGTTCATCATCACCTGCACCTGTTCACCCTCATCAGCCTCACCATATCAAGCCTGCACTCCCTCCAGTTCACTGTCTGGTCTCGTCACACGTTACACAGACTCTTCCTGCTCTCACCAGAGATTCCCAGCATTCCCGTATCTGATCTTCATCCTCATCTTCGTCTTCTTCAGTAGTCTGCAGTCTTCCGATCCTCATAACCTACCTGTGTCTTCGTTCCTCGATATTACATCATCCTCAACCTCACTTCCTTCATCTTCATTTGCGTTAAACTGTTTATTTTACATCCACTGTCTGTTCCCTTCTATGTCGTGACAGTATCAGTGAAATGGTAAGATATTTTGCTAAATAAAATGATCCTGCCAGTAGAATTGCGTGATAACTTTATTATGTCTGTCCCATCTGTATAATCTCAATGATCTTTTATGAAGGTTTGCGCATGCGCTGTAAGGTGAATTTAGTGTTTTTCAATGTTTCAGTGTGGATGAGAAACTTTTGGAAAACGTTTGAAAACGCTAGTGTGGACGGAGAGCGCTTTGAAACGAAAACTCGTTTTTCAAATCTATCCGGATTAATGTAGACGTAGCCTTTGGGTTTATTTCTCCCAAAAGTGTAAACATTGAGCACCACTAGCCACCATCATTCAAAACATGGAGAGTAGGTCCGCTCAGATCTGTCAATCTCTTTCCAGCTCAACTCTATAGTGTGAGTGTATGGCGTGGCTACTGTAGCAGGCGGAGCCAGAGAGTGTTTAGCCAGTGTGGGACATGGAAAAAGACGTTCAGATTCGGGTAGAGCCAAATTTCGCTGCATTTAGATTACACAGGTCATGATCACATCAAAGCGACACATCAAAGCGAACAGGGCATTGAGTTGCAACGCCCTAATACAACATCATCATGTTCATTCAGAAATCAGTGAAGAAAAAATGACTCCAGTCAGCGTTAACTAACTCAATTGTTTACTCATGACCAACGGCGTAACTTTGGGTCTACCATTGGGGGGGTTAAACTCGCGGCATATTAATTAATTAATTTATTGAATCATTTTCTTGTGTAAAAGGTAACATAATTTGCCGTTCCTGTATTAGAAATACATTGTGATACTTTTACTGATTTAGGCTACTTCATGTAAATGCAGCTGTTCACTTGACTATTTATGCCATAATGACACATTAGTTAAATTAAGTGTTTAAACACTATCCAGCAGTGGCAGCTTCCACTTAATTGATTTTTTTGTGTGTTCAATATCTTATGAAAAAAAAACAAGAACTTAAAGATTAATCAATTGCATCACTGTATTGGCACCAACATGCAGCAAATGTATTATGCACAATTCAACTCTCAATACTTTACACAATACAGGGCACACTGGAACATTAAATAACAGTATCGGAATATCAGATATATCCTGCTATAGCTAACAAATTTGTGAAATTTTGAATAAAAGAAATAAAAGCAGATAGTGGCTGCTGTGTGACAAGCAATGAATGACGCGTCTCCATGGGAACCATAAAGTGATACTACGATCGCGCCCGCCCCCCACACTTTGAGAAACGCTGAGCTAACTTAACAGCTAACTTAGCAATGGGGTACCTCCGTTTGGTCAGGATTTTTCCTCTTTTTGGCTGGTGTCGACCAACAATGAAAAGTCGTTGTCTGTCTGCCTTTCAGTGTCCTTTTCATCTTTCCATCCGTTAGCGTGCACCGTCAGCTTTCTCTAACCATTCATCCCAGCGACTGCGCAAAACAGTGAACAAAACAAACTTGGTAGAGAAAGCGGGTTGGGTAATACCAAGTAGTCGGTGCGGTGGGGGGGGGGGGGGGGTACATTACAGATTAACTAAAATCTGATACTATCTTTCTTGCTGGCAAATTCATTTAATAAAGAAAGCGAACAAAGTATTCATTTAGAATATTTAATATTTATTTTAATCTGAATGATGTGATGATATTGGGGGGGTTATATTAGCTGGATCTGATTTTTGAGGGGGTCATGACCCCCGTAACCCCCGTGCAAATTACGCGCATGCTCATGACACATAGCAACACATCTAAAAGTATTGACAATATGTTGGACCTTTTATTGAAAGTAGCTGCTTTTACCGACTAAGACATGCTTTAACAAACACCTGTAAGAGCTGGAGGAGCGACGTGATGCGCAAATTGCAGTTTGCAAAATATGATTTTTTTTTTCAATAGGTGTCACTAGTGTCGCGGAAACTACATACTTCACCATAAGCAAAATCCAAAGAAGAGATGATTGCTGTATTATTCAACTCTTCCCCTGCCAGTATTTTTTTTAAAGTTGCCAGCCACCACCAGCATTTTAAATCATTTTTCATTCACATTTAATCAAGTTTCATGGCCATCAGAAAATTTAGTTGAATGAATATCTGAACAAGCAATATATCAGAAGAAAGAACAGACCTTCTGCTTTTGAACATTTTTTTTTTTTAAATTTAGTTTAGCTTCATGCATGCATTCTCTTTTTTATCAACATTTGAATGTGGGTTTCATAAAACAGCAAAAAAAATTAACAACAAGCTGAGAAAATAGCAGTTCTGTCAAAGACTTTTTCCGGATTGGATTCAGAATGATAATCAAAACATAGATGGAGTAGATTGATAAATTAGATAGCTCTTTTGACTTTTCATTCAGTAACATTTGGCAGTTTTGATTTATACGCTGTTTAATGTTGATGATTGCGTTATTTTACATATGCATCTGCTTACATATGAGATCGCTTGTTTCTGCTTCTTCTTCTCCTTTGTTTTGATCAGGAGATTCAGTACTCTTTCAGAAGGTGTGTAATAGCGCCCCCTACCATATAACAGTGGAAAGCCGGAAATTTCCTTCAATGGCGGGGAAAGAGTTAATTGAGACCAATGCAAGGTGGGTGTGTTTCAAATGTGTTTATTCATCAGTGTTTATCTCTTTGGTGCAGAAATGAGATTCCACATTTGCTGGAAACTGAATGTTTGGAATGAAGCGTTGCAGAAGCGCAGTATTGATCTGTCCTTTTCCAGCACTATTAGTGTTTCCACATCATCAGATGTATGAAAGTGTATGCCAGATATATGTGTGTGAGAGAGGGAGAGATAGAGTGAGCGGTAGGGAGCACAGTGGGGTTCACCTACTGTGTGAATACTAATTCAGCTCTCTTGGCAGGTCAGGGTCCCTCTCCTCTCGACATTTACCCATCTGCACCGCAGCACACACTCTCACACTCAGCTCCTGTGGATTACCTAGGCCGCAGGACAGAGCCGTTTCTATGGAAACCTCATAGCAGGCCGCATGAGTTAACCGTACACCTCTTGTAAAGTCTCTTCTCTTGGTGTGTGTGTGTGTGTAAAGCACACAGCGCTGGGTGAACTGCACACCGACCTGTCACTCAGGTAATTATTGTATTCTTTAATGAAAGACAGAAAGTCTTGCGTTCTTTTCCTGAAGATGGCTTTATGGTAACGTTTATCAGTGACTAGATGACACCTGTAAAACAGCTCAAAGAAACACTGCAACCACATGTTTCACTCATTTGAATTGCATTAAGCTGTAGATTACGATACATACACTACTGTTCAAAGGTTTTGAAGGAAGTCTTTCCAAGGCTGCATTTATTTGATCAGAAATGCTTAAAACGGTAATATTGTGAAATATTATTATGATTTTAGATAGATGTTTTCTATTTGAATATATGTTAAAATGTAATTTATTCCTGTGATCAAAGATGAATTTTCAGCTTCATTACTCCAGTCTTCAGTGTCACATGATCCTTCAGAAATCATTCTCAAGAAACATTTCTGATTATTATCAATGTTAAACACAGTTGTGCTGCAAAAAAAAATGTTATAAATGAAAGTTCAAAGAACAGCATTTATTTAAAAAGAAATCTTTTGTAACATAGATGTCTTTTCATTTCACTTTTGATCAATTAAATGCATCCTTCCTGAATAAAAGTATGAATTTCTTTCATAAAAACAAACGATTACTAACCCACAACTTTTGATAGTGTACAATACCATATTCCCAAGTGAAGTTTAATCAACAGCATTTGTGGCATTATGTTAATTACCACAAACATTAACTTGTCACCACGTGTCCCTCTTTTTCTTAAAAAATAAATAAATAATGAAAATAAAATCTGGGTTAAAGTGAGGCACTTACAATGGAAGTGAAAGAGTTGACTATCTGTAAATGTTAAAATAATCACTGTTTTAATAGTGAAGCCACAAGATGTAAACAATATAATTGTTATGATTATGTTTTTAGAATGAAACAATCACTTGCTAACCTTTTCTGTGTGAAGTTATTGAATTTTACAACTTCGTCTCCATTGCAGTGCAATGACGTAAAAAAAAAAAAAGAAATCGCAAAATGGAAAATTTATGGTTCAAAAAGCTTTACAACTCAAATAATACACACATTTTACCAGAAAACAAAGTGCATTTATAAAATTGTCACATTTTAAATCCTCCCAAAATTGGCCGCGTTTACTTCCACTGTAAGCGCCTCATCGTAAAATCATTTTTTTTTTTTCCGTTGTAAAAAAAAGGACAAGTATATATTTATACCTAAATATTCCTTTTAAATAAGTTCACATTACAGTGCATTTACATCGTATAGTATTTATTATTCGATTCAGGGTGTGAAAAGTATGCAGTTACAGATATTGTTATTGTAAATGCGTTACGATACAGTTGATTACACAAAATATCACATGTTACAGAGTTCATGTTACAGTGTGGAATTATTCTGCTTGTAATTATACAGTTTTTGTTATTGTAGATGATTACGTAAGCATTTAATGTTACATGAGCATCGTGATATACTGTGAAGTAAAACCCAACAGGTAGCTGCAAACTAAACCAAGACCATGGTGCATTTCATGTGATGACAACAGTAATGAGAACAGGAAAACGGACGGAAGTTGGCATTTTCAGCCATCTGATATTGTGTGTCGAAGTGCTTATCAGAAGCGGTGTTAATGTCTATACGAGACAGAGTATATTACAGGGGATCTGACATTGAGTGTGCGCTTGTGTGTGTGTAGGTTACCATTTGATTGACAGGTGAGCAGAGTCTCAGTGCTCTGGGCTTCATAATCAGCAGCTTTATTCCGAGCACAAAGGATTGTGGGAAGAGAGGGATGAGAGAAGCCGAGAAGTGCAGAATAGTAAAATTCCCGGAGGAGAGGAGGGGTTGCCTTCTCTCCTTTGTTTATTTCTTTGCTTTCCTTTGAACAGGTTCTCAGTGTGTGTGTTTTTGGGAGCGCAGGTAGTGTATTTGGTGTATTTTTGAGCATGTGCACTTCTCTGTGTGTGTATGTGTGTGTTTTTGAGAAGTGTTGTTCTCATTATGACTGATAGATCAAAAGCTCGATTAATTTCTGAGCACGTTTTCCTGGTGCTGTTGCTCCAGCTTCAGTGCTGCAAACAGCCTCTCTCTGATTGGACGACTCTTAGTCAGTCAATCGAACGTGGGTGTGTCCAGGTGGAGGAGGGGCTTGGTGATATTTTTGTATTGAGAGGGTTTTTCCTGATTATTTTAACGTTTCCTAAATTTTTTTTTTTTTTTGTCTTTTTAAAAGTTTTAAAGAACATTCATCTGGATATGTAGGGGTGGGCAATATACCGGCAGACATGATTAACTGGTAGAAATGTGTCAACTGGTAGAGATTTTGGATCATGGGCCCTATCTTGCACCTGGCGCAATTGACTTTGTACGCCGACGCATGTATCATTCCTATTTTGCACCCGCGCAAAGCGGGCTTTTCCCTCCACAGACGCACTTAAACTAGGAAATGAACTTGCGCTCCCTGGGCGGGTCGCCGCAAAAAGGCGGCGTGTTTTAGTGCAAACATTCCCTAGTGCTATTTTGCACTTCCAGAAAACAATTCCGCCACTGACCAAAAAAAAACCTGGTCTAAAGTCAGTGGCACGTTGTTCATAATGCTATTTTAAGCGCGCATGCTTGGCCATAATGTAGCGGGTGCCCAACGTGCAAACACTTTGATTCTCTCATCAACACAGATGCAGCAGTTTTTATTTTTGCAAATCATACATTATAACAAGGAAATATATTACCACATGAGGGAAATCATTGTGGTGTCCATGAAGATGTGAAAAAATAGGCATAAATCTAGCTTACACATTTACCCAAATTTTTCAGGCAAATTGTAGTAATGACGGATCAGAGCTGTTTGCCCAATAGTGGCAAGACACATATGTATAGAAGGACATCTGACAAATTAGTTTGTCCGTCTTGAACCAGGAAAAAAAAATCTGAAGTCTGCGAAATCACCTTTACCATAATGTAATACAGTAAAAACCTTACTCTTTAACTTACCAGTTAAGTTGAGCTTTCTCATATTTTTTTCTATTGATTTGGGTGGGTTTGTCCCATCCCCAATGTCAATTCTCTTTCTTTTACAGCCCTGACGAGAACATCAATCTCATCGGCTGTAAACTGATTTTGAAGCGCACCTGGTAAATGCGCCATAATAATAACAATCCGCCATGCAACATGCGCACCTGCTCTTAAAGGGTATGTTGGATGACGCTCTAATTGGTTTATTTCACGTTACGCCCAGACCACACCTATGAATAATGAAGCTACTTCAGACCAACCCCTTTTAGATTTGCGCCAGGCGCAAGAGGCATTTATCCCGCCAGGAAAATAGCAACAGCGCGGGATCCACCCACAAAGTTACTTGCGCTTTGACACTTGCGTTTCAGATCGTTAAAATAGGGCCCAATGTCTCTTTCGCGTTACGCTCATGTCACATTGCTATGCCGTCACGAAAGCGTATCATTTAAATGTGTTTTTAAGCATTGCGTTGTGATTTTAAACCGTTGAAGCGTAAAAAGCAGCGAAAGACAACTTATTTCGTATGTGTGCGGCACGTGAAGCCGCTCTTCATAGAACGCGTTTTTCCATTCCACTGCGCTACTTATCCATTGTTTTCAATGTAAACACGTGCTAGACTGACGTATTTAACCAGAGCTCTCTCGTCTTTTGCAGCGTCCCGCGTATGACACGGCATTCTGTTGAAAAATGCTGCTTTCAAGTTAAAAGAAGTTTAAAAAACACGTCTCTAGACCGTGTGCTTTATTTTTTTGGTTCCACTGACCGTGTGTGACTGACCGTCTCTGTGTGAACCGGCCCTTATGGACCTCACTCAGAGCAGCGCCATGACAGGTATGAAAGCGAGGCTGTGAGGGATAGACTTACAGTGTTTTCAACACCATACACTTTAAAAAAGCTGTATAAAGCTCCTAGATCACTTGCAATTTTACACAGCTCATCATCTGGAGATTTTTGTCTCTGCAAAAATATCTTTCCAAGAATTTCAGTAGTGTTTCGTCAGCAGAACAATCCAGAAACGCATTAAATTACAGTACAACCCACTGTAGAGATGTATGTATGTCTTTCCCTCACAGCCTCGCTTTCATTCCCGTTCATTCCCGCTTTCATTCCCGAAATCAAAGATGGCGCTGCTGTGAATGCACTGGAAAAAATTATCTGATCAATAAGTTATGACAACATATGTTTTTACATTGCTTTAACACATCAGAACGCGTTAAGCTATACAAGATTCAACTCATATTCACGTGAGTTCTCACGTAATTTAAACGTAATTTAAGTTGAAATTGACTTAAAACAAGTTGATTGTACGTAAAAAATTTAAGGCAGCAATGAATGGAAGTCTAATAAACCTTCTGCTGTCTGTCATTAATGTTAATCAAACAACTAAAGCGAGAAAATCTCTGAATAAGAATAAATGTATATTTAATTTACACAGTGAAGACTATGTTTTTTATACTTTTTATTACTTTATACAATTTATGTAGTATTTATTTTTTCTAGTTCTTGACATTTTTCAGGTAGGTCTCTTTCATTTGTGTCTTTGTTCTATTATAGTTTGTTGTCCTATTGATTGTAATTAGTTTATTTGTTCCTATTTGATCACTGACTGTTTACTCAAGTTTTTTGTGAAACTGAAATTGGCGACAAATAATACAATTTAAGTGGCATCAAAAGTTTTGATATAAACCTTTTTCAAAGCAAAAACAACTATATTATGAAATGCATAATTATCGATCGTAATATAAAATGACTAATTTTGCGTTGTAAGAATTTGGTCATATTTCAATTTAAACTGTTTGCAAACACATACAGTCTTAAGCACATTTTAAGTTAAACATTACTGTTTCTTCCTTGGATTAACCACTTTTGCTGTTATTATTCTCATTTTGTAATTTGTGTTGGATAAATGAAAAGTAAATGTAGCACTGGACTGTGAGTTGATGCTACAGCTGCTCAAACTTTCCGACCTCTCCGAGTGCGTTTCCAGTGAAGGTGTTATTCAGGCCGGCGTTTCTCAGAACTGCTGCTGAAACTCATTTACTTCAGCTCCAGGAAGTCAACAGCATCACTTCTCTTTCCTCTCTGCTTTTTCTTTTCTCTCTTTCGTCAGATCTGCTTAGCATGTTGAGAATGTTCCTTGCCCGTCAGTCTGTTTATCTGTCTTCTCCCTTTCCGTTTCTGTCTGTCCATCCATGTGTTTCTGGGAGGATTTTACAATGAGAAATGTTTCAAGTGATTGTTGCTTAGTAAACGCCAGCTTCGGGTGATCATTAATAAACAGAAACGGGAACAAAACCCAAATCATCCCAAGTAAAAGTTTGTTGTTAGAGCTTTTAACCTTCTAACTCGCTCTTCCCAGAGTTTACCTGCTTAAACGATGCCGTATTTACTAATATTAACAATATCCCTGCCTGTCTCTGTCTTTTCTCAGCGAATTCAAGTGTCGTGTGTGTGATTTTTCTCTTGTTTTGGCTGCTGATTAAGCTCATATCCATAAACAAAACGACCTCGTTTAACAGATTACAAAGGAATTACACGATCAAAGAGCAAAAGTCAGGATGTATAAGAGAGTGGGAGAGCGAGCGAGTGTGTGAGTGAGGAGATTGCTTGTGTGTGAGAGACAGAGAGAGAGATACACCTCTTGCCCTGCTCTATCTGATATTTGGAATCCATTTTGTGCTGAATGAACGTAACAGCTAATCCCGCCCTCTGGTACAGGCCTGAGGGTCTCTGACACTCTCACACACACACCCAGCAGACACACTGTGGATTTACATGCATTCAGAGAACCATCATTTTGTTGCATTCCAACATGTTTTTATAAATGCATTGTTTTGTGAATGAATACTGACTGACTTGCACTGAATATGATGTATCTGTGTGTGTTTGGGAGACAGGTGCACTACAATAGTCACTGACGTACCATATAAAAAGTATCTTCTTTGATAAGAGTATGCCACTTGAATATTATCCATTCTAATTGGATTTCAGTGAAATAGTGTTGCCATTTGAACTGGTTTAAGCTGAATCAGATTTCAGTGGTTTTGAACTGGACACATTTTTCATGGCAGATACTTTATGGAAGCTAAACAGTAAATAAAGTAGTATACTCTTTTTAAAACAAAAGCTCCTAAAGAAGGTTTTTGCAGTGATGGCATTTTTGGTTCCCCTCCTTTTAGTGAACGGCTATTAAAAGAACCGTTTTTTGTCTTGTGTTATGAATGTTTTTAAAATATAAAGAACCTTTTTCCACTATAAAGACCCTTTTGTGGAATGGGAAATATTATATGGATGTTAAAGATTCTTCATGGAACCATTGATGCCAATAAATAACTTTTAGTTTTAAGACCGTAGAACAACTTTAACCATCAAAGATTTGTGTATTTGCTGCTGGTGGTTTACTTGTGTCATAATTAATGTTGACCTGCTTTACTGTTGCTGTAAAGCTTTTAATAAATGTGGTTGGATTATAACTTTAGGGTTTTTTTTATAAATAAGTGCTGTTTTAATGATAGTTTTTGTTAGCTTGTTGAATGACCTCTGCTAAGATAGATAAGTAAGAGATCTAACGACAGTTCATCTCGATTATTATATGAAAAAATGGGTTAAAAAATCAAACTATCTTCAGTCACTAAAACGGCCATTCAACAAATGGTTCATGTAATATAAGTGCGTTTTCCTCACTGAAGCTCTGCCTCTGGTGAACATAATGAAGTATTGATCCATTTTCATGCCGAAATTGGACTTTAATATGACTTTTGCTGGTCAACTGCACAAGCTGTCCTCTTCAGGTTGGGGTAATTTTTGAATTTTGAGATGAATCCCATTTTAACACATAAGGGGCTTTTAAATTAAGAGATAAGCCTGGTATATTTGAGAACTGCTGTGGTTATGTACAGTGTTGGAATGATCTTACATTGCTTTAAGACTGATCGGAGCGTCGCTTATCCAGAAGTTTGTTGAGTTCACCGGACCGTAACGCTCCGTTTGTAACGGACCTTTGACTCGGAACTAATGAAGAAATGAGACGGAAACAAACGATGACAGAAGTTAAATACTATGTCATCGAGCAGATGCTCAGATGTAGAATTTAAAATTTTAATTTGTCCGAAATTTCGACACCTTTTTAACTGAATGGCCTATATTTTTACATAGCAGACTAACTTTTTTAAGTAGGCTGCTTTTTATTAGCTAGGCCTAGGCTATATAAATTAGCTATTATCGTTGTTTTCTAAAGATTTATATTAGAATGTGAACATTTTGAGGCCTTCATTGCTTTTTTGTTACTTTTTGTTTGTGTGCGTGCATGCGTGTATGTGTCAGGGGTCTACCGTTATTTTTGGCAGATTGCTCATTTTAATTAACGCTCATTTTGCGCGCATCTGGCACGTGTCTAGATTTAAATTAATTTTTAAGATTCCGTTTAGTTCACTCAAGGAAAAATAATACACGGACGGTCAGTGTTGTTTGTTGAATGAACGAATGAATGAAATTGCAGTTGGTCATTTGTCAAGACATCTCATTCGACACATAGGCTATTTTGACAGATAGGAGACGGGAGAAAAGCTGTTATCAGAGATTGTAAGTAGGCCTAGTTAAAATCCTACGAACAGTTTAACTGACAGTTTAATCTTTCACTGTTATTGATTCTAATCTAACGAAAAGGACCGAACAATCCAGCCAGCCAGAGGCAGTCGTGTGTTGTGCTGTTGTTTGAGGTAAATTTAGAATCATGTAGGCCTATTGTAGCCTACTTGTCAAACATACATTTTACGTTATAAATGTACACTGTTGAATAAAATTAACCAAATATCTCGTGTTTTTGTCCCAACAGAGTGAAAATTAATTTAGTGCACTTAATTAAATACACCACGCGCTGAAACTGACGCTGCGCCCCTCCCCTCCAAATCTATTAGCATATAAAGATCTGTGTGTGTGTGTGTGTGTGTGTGTGTGTGTGTGTGTGTGTGTGTGTGTGTGTGTGTGTGTGTGTGTGTGTGTGTGTGTGTGTGTGTGTGTGTTGTAAATGTAGGTCACATCGATGAGGACTGCATACTTTGTAATTAGATTTATCTGGTAAACACCTTATTCCGTGTTTTAGTGCAGAAAGCTGAATAGCCGTTACTTAACGGACGCAGACACCATATTGAGCCGCGAACTAGATGAACTTCATTTGGCCACTTGTCAAACAAACGTTATTGTCAACATAAAGCGTAGGCTACTTAGTCTAAGATTAATTAAAACACTTTGATTGTCTCTACTCTATCAAATAGCCTATGCTATATTTCCAGATTCACGGCACGTTACACTTTAAACATATAGGCCCAGTTTCACAGACAGGGCTTAGATTAAGCCAGGATTAGGCCTTAGTTCAATTAGGGCATTTAAGTTACTTTTATAAGTGTGCCTTAGAAAGAAACATTACTGGTGTGCATATTGAGACAGAACAATGGCACTGACATATTTTAAGATATATCAGAAAAAGTTGCTTTCGATTAAAATAGCCAAAACATGCGTTTTAGTCTGGGACTATCTTAAGCCTTGTCTGTGAAACCGGGGGATAGGCTACTATGGACAACCCCATTATATTTTTACATAAAATGTTAAAGGGTTTGTCCATAGTTGACCCAAACATGGGTTGAAACAACCCAGCATTTTTAGTGTAGCCTATAATTTAATAAGGAACGCTCTGAGAAGCTTTTTGACATTTTCGATTTTTTACATAGGCTAAATTCTTTTTTTCTTTTTATCAGAAAGTCTAATAAGCAGATGTGACTTTTGAACGATCATATCCAGCAATTTAGCATTTTAGCAAGCTGATCTGCTCATAGATAAGCCATCGTGAAATTTGCTAAATGTTGGATAAAACGTTTGAATAAAACACCATGTTTACACAGATATTGATATCAGTCTTGTCTTCATGATTTCTGTCAGTGTTTTCGTCTTAAAAACCTTCTTTCATATTTATGTTTGAGTGTCGGCCAAAACATTTCGATCTTGCATGTTGATATGGTTTGAAATTAATTCAGGCTTTTATGAGTCACCAGTCTTATCTTATGATTGTTGCTGTTCTTTATGATCTGGAGCAGCCAGCTGCCAGTCACAGTTTGGGACGCTTTTAATCCAATGTTAAATCAATTACAGTCAACTCTGGGCCAAACTTGGACACCTCCTCTAAAGTTTCATTTTGCATCTGTTATTTTTATTTCTAATTTTCCATGGATTGGTGGCGGATTTACGTGGTGAAACGATCTCGAGAGCTCTCCAGACCGAACAGATGGACTCGAGCCCTGACCGGTACAGCGTGCATATGTGCATCCGCTGCTGTGCGCGTTAAGCCCTATTAAGACCGTCTACCGTGCAACTGGTGCTTCTCTCAATCCCGCGAGCTCTCGCAGACTACACAAGCGAAAGCTTCTAATCCCTCACGTGAGAGGACAGGTTCTCTCGCGCTCACATCGTGTAATTTACAGTCTGCCTGGAGGCCTTAGATATATATCTGAAACCAGACCGTGTTATTTCATAAGAGCCTCCTGCTGGGCGATTCATATCCACCGTCACCTCGAGACCTTTACAGTGCATTTACAGCACAACAACCAGCTCTTTTTACGCCACTATTCTGTTTTTAGCTATGCAAGATATAGCCTGCTTGTTAGCTATAGCCTATTATGTATTAAAAATTACTATGATTGTATTAGCTTAGCTGATTAGCCTACATTGTGCCATGTTAATCTGAATTCGTCCTGGTCTTCTTGGGTCATATATTTATTTTCCTTCCGTTTTGTTTACCAGAGATAGGGACAATGATGTAGGCCTGCTAGTTCAATAATGTGTCTACTTAAAATAACATCAGTCGTTTTAGTTCGCCCATTTAATGAAAATAAAAAGAGGCTTCCCTTCTCTCACATTGTTTTCCGAGTAAAACATTTATGAAGCGAAATACGTCAGTATATGTGTATGTTTGTGAGAGGATCCTCCCTTTGCGCTCGAGGCGTCTCCGTGCGCCCTTCTCATGCACGAGGGCGCGAGCCCGCGGTAATGGCGGTAATTTGGGTTAAATAAAGGGAGCATCAGCTTTTTAAACGCTTAAAAACTGCCAAACCTCTGGCAGACACCAAAACCTTAAGAGTTAGGTATTTTGCTGCTGGGGAGGGAGGAGACATTCAGAAACACTGAGAACAAGGGGGACTCACTTAAACACACACTCACATTTGCACATGAGCAAAAGTCTTTCCCATGAACTGTTAAACGTCACTGGGCTAGCTGTTTTATTTCCCTAGGAAAACATATAGCCTGCAGTTATTAATATTTCGGACCTTTATCACAGGCTGTAGGTAATATGTGTGTCCGTGTCTTGTCATGCACCTGTGTAGTTCTTAAAGCATAAATTTAAGCGATGACCCCCTCATGCGCGCTCCACTCATCATCCTAAACGTTCACAAAATACTTCCAGCGTGGGTCAGACCGTCACTGTCCCGGTTCGGTAAACGACACAACAGACACAAATTGGCTGCAAGAGGATAAACTGAATCAAAAGTGACCAGAGAGCGTCGATGTGTTCAAAAGTCATTGCAAAAAAACGTTTATGAAAGTATCAAAATACTAAATTAATTGGGCTAACAAAAATTGTGTGCTCTGTTTAAGGTAGCTACAACCGATGATAAAGAGATAGTCTATAAATAGGATATTCCTATACAATAGCATTAAAACAGTCTTTAAATAATTCGGTACATTCAATATTATTCCGCTGTGTAATGTTTTCGTAACATTATTTCCAAACGAAATTTTCTATTAAAATGGAAAAATTGCTTTGTGTGATAATAATTAAGTAAAAGTAAAGGGAAATATTCGTTCTACCATGAACTGTACTTCCAATTAAATTTGCTTTCATGCAACGTGCCTATATTTCAGTTAAACAGAAATTAAAATGTTTAATAAAACCGATTAAAATCACACTATACTTAAGTGAAATAACGAAACGTTTAATCGTGCAATCAAAATTACAGTGATAAAATATACACCGGGTTAAACTTACGTGTTGTTGGGGAAAAAAATCCAAAAAGCAGGTAAAAGGTAAAGCCGCGAGGAAAACAGAGACAAATAAAACTGGCCCTTCTACAGAAAGCACTAACGACCTTAAAGAAATGTCCACAAAAATCATCAAAAATGTTGAAAGCGCACTTGGTTCCTTATTAGGCGAAGATACAATATTTATTCCGTGTCTCCAGGGATGAGGCTGCTCTCTCTATTGTCCTCCCTTTCCTCAATGCTGATGCTTAATTTTCAAAACTTCTATATTACCAAGGGACCTACGACATCAGCCGGAGAAATACCCAGCAAGTACAAAATCCGAGCCAGGGAGCGCTTTGTGCAGAGGGGAGGCATTTCAGCCGCTTTTACCGACTGCGCGAGGCGACATTTCATTTTCACGCGCTATTTTGGGGATTTTTTTTTTCTTTCATTCGTCCAACAGCGCGAGGAAATCGAGTTATTGGATCGCGAGAATGTCAGCCACATTTCCGGGACTGGTGCACGATGCGGAGGTATTTAAATTCATTTCTTATCACTTCACAATAATTTCATTTAATTTAGCGTATAGCATCGCATGGAGGAAAATTAATGATCACTTAGAAAAGCGGAATGGAAGTTAAGACTTCTGGAGTTTGCTGCAAAGGCGAGGATAAACACTAGCCTATTTGGTTATGGTGAAAATACCTTTTACTAGCCCACTTGCTTTTTTCGGGTCTCCCGAACGTGCATGTTACAATCTCCACAGTTATTGGAACCATTTGCTTGTTATTTTTTATTATAAGTAGGCTATTAGTAGTGCATACTATCGTGTCTTGTGCTTACCTGCAGTGAAACGGGCGTAGATTGGGACAAAAAGCTTTTAATGTCGTTTGCACGGATGTAGTAATAATAATATAGTCAAATAACACACTCCGTGGCAAATGATAGACAAGTGAGGGAGGGAAAAAACGCTGTGAGCTCGTGGAGCAGTTTGCAGTGTGTTTCACGCACTCCCTCCCAGGCACGGAGAGATGACATCGCCGTCAGGTACTTTTCTAAAGACACTTTGAGCTGCTGTGTGTGTTTGTGTGTTTGGGGAAGGTTTGAGTTTCCGCCGCGTGAGAAATGCGCGCGGATCGCTGCGAGCGCGTGTAAATGACATCCCTCATATTTTTCTCTTTTTTCCCCGCACAGATACGTCACGACGGATCAAACAGCTACCGTTTGATGCAACTCGGATGCTTGGAATCTGTGGCCAACTCGTCTGTCGCTTACTCTTCATCGTCTCCGCTTACATACCCAGCTACCGGAACCGAATTTGCCTCCCCGTATTTTCCCACGAACCACCAGTACACGCCCTTACACCACCAGTCCTTCCACTACGAGTTCCAGCACAGCCACCCGGCCGTGAACCCGGACGCGTACTCGTTAAACTCTCTCCATCACTCACAGCAGTATTACCAGCAGCTGCATCACGGCGAACCGGCGGACTTCATCAACCTTCACAACGCCCGCGCGCTCAAGTCCTCGTGCCTGGACGAGCAGCGGCGGGAACTGGGCTGTCTGGACGCGTACCGCAGGCATGACCTGTCAATCATGAGCCACGGCTCTCAGTACGGCATGCACCCCGAGCAAAGACTGCTGCCCGGGGCGGTCTAGGGCTGCCTCCACCGGGGCCGATGACCTACAGGTACAACTTCTACCGTACTTCAAGCACAAAATACACACACTCAAATGTGTCGCCATCGTCTCACGTGCGGGCTGAAGAGAAGTCGACGCCTTCAGGGATGTTGAAGGCTATATAGTCACTTTCACTGCCCGAACAGAAGAAATGATTGCCCGAGGGCCCGAACAAAAAACAACAACAACAACAATAAAAACCCTTAAACATCCGGAGAGATCGAAAAAGAAAAATCGAGGCCGCTCGAGGGATCACTTTCTTTGCGGCCTATTCGCTTTCGCACAACGAATTAATTTAAAAAGACACAAAACATTACACTATTTCGAAATAAAATTACAATAAAATAAGCTGTATACAAACGAAAAAAAAGACAACAACGAAAAAAAAGAAATACATTAATTTACTAACACGTGAAACAAGACTTTTTAAAGCTAGCCTATTTTTTAAAGCGTTTTCAAGCACCATATTTCAGTTGATTTAACAGGCGGATTTTACATATTTAATATAGTGAATATTGAGAAGTCTGAATTCAGCGGCGCGTATGTCGGGCCTCGCTGCTGTAAAGCCGCGGTTTCTTTTTCCTCCGTTAAAAGGCGGATTAAGGGCTTGAAAAAGTGCGAACAAAAGGCAAATCCTCCGCAGTAGAGCACCGTAGTTTATCCAATTTAGGACTTAATGTCAATCAACTGGTTATTTATGCACAGACATCTGAAACAGCTCAAGTTTAACTGGTGAGTCAAAAATATGTTAAGATCAAAATAATGATTCAGTCATTTTAAAAATATGCAGCGAGAGTGAAATTGAATAGATACAATATACGTATTTGAGAGAAAATATTCTAGATAGCGGGTGATATTTTGGACATTTTCATTGCATAAAATAAAATTTGTAATAGTAGGCTACATTGAGTATTTAAATGATATCGACATAATTAATAGTAAAAATGCTACATAAAAGATAAGAGCATTGCGCGATGGTATTAATGACTAATATAAAATATGTGAAGTAAATGCATACATTTTTAGTGCTTTGACTAAAAATAAAACTAGCCTATATATATATAACTGTTGCATAATTAATTTTTTTTTTTGCCAATCTTGATTTTCTTGGATTTCCAGGGCCTATAAATAATCTGGCCAAAAAAACTTCTAAAACAGTATAGGTCTTTGTTTTCGATTTAATTTTACATAGGCAATTTTACTTTTGAATCCAATTTCAGGACATCATATTAAACTGTTTTAATTCTATTTTAATATCGATGCAACTTTGCAATATATTACTTTTTGTGCATAGCCTTTAAGTTTAGGCGTGTTTAAAACAAAAATCGTAAAGATTAGTTTTGGTATTGCTGTCGCGTGTTCAGACATTCTGCACGCGCGCACACACAAAAAAGGCCTTTAGGAGAACAGACAGCAACACATACGTCCCGTGAAAAGGTTTTGGACCTTTCTTTGGTGCTGAATGAAACCGTGCGCGCGGTGAAGGCCGCGGAACAGATGCGGGCAGTCTCGTGCGCACAGGCGCATCTTTGAGCCGCTAAACAGATTTGGCACGCGGAACAATAGAAGCTGCCGCACCTTTAACACGCACACGCGTAATTTATGCCTGATCCGACGGGTTTGTATATTGATTTTATAATCACTTTAACTGCGGGGAAAAGAAAAATAGAGCAGGAGTTTGTTAAAGGGTTACAAGAGCACGCCAGTATGGTGTCAGTGTGGATGTGAGCGTGTGTGGGTGAAATATGTGAATGTGTGTGAGTGAATGCGTTTTTTTTTTTTTCTTTGAATGTGTGTGTCTGACTTGGCCTCCAGACTGGTCGTGGCTCGTGAGACGGATTAACTCTTTTCTTTTGATGCAATCCAGTGTTGCTTTAGCTGATGACATCACTGATAAGAGAATGTAAATAATAATCTTTGTCTGACATTACAATGTAACACCTCTGCAGTTTAACTAACCACGTGGTCTGTGTCATAAATGCCTGGTCAAACACAAAAACTGATCACAATGTATAAGATTTGTTCAATATTGATCATCAAGTTAATATAGTGTTTCTGTGTTTAGGGATCTGTTGATGGTCAGTGTGGACTCGTGTTAAATGGCCAAGGAGGAGTGATCCGGAGAGGTAAGGTCACAACACTCATTCATACACATTCACTGATCATTTCATATTTTTCCTCACCCCTTCTACACTGTAAAAAATAAATAAATAGGAGCATTAAATAAAACAAAGTACACAAGAACATTCAGTCTTTCTACTTCAAAAATGCACTTTTAATTCACTTTTAAAACAACATGTTACCAATTCTTTGTGAAATATACTAGCACATTCTGATTGAAAATGTCAGTGAAATTTTCATAAGGTCAGTCCTGTCTTTTAAATGATTTTAGTCTTTTATAATAATAGAAAACTAAAATAAATACGCTAAATTATATTTTTATATGTATTAATTGATTTCCATTGACAAGAAATTATTTCATATTTTAGCAAAAGCATTTTAATTTCAAAATAATAAAATTGACCCCCCCCCCCCCTCCCTTTTTTGTATACATTTAAAAAAAAAAATTAAACAGAAAAACAAGTAGGTCTTGTGTCATTTTAGTAATAAATTATGGGAAATATTTTTTTAATTGTATTTTTGTAGGAAGAACTCAGAAGGAATTGCATGAATGTAAATGTCAATCAACACCCTAATACATTCATTGTTGTAGCCTAACTCTTAAATTATTGTTTGCATCATAAATAAATAATTAGGCTACAACAAAGAAATAATAAACATTTCAGTTAATTTGGCTACATTAAGTGCATATTGTATTTACATAATGATGTAGGCTAATATTTTTTTTATTTATTATTTCCTCAAGCAAAAAGGCGCAAATTGATATTATATTTTAACGTAACGTTATTCTATAACGTTTTTGAAGGCAAATATCAAGTAAACTAGGCTAAGATTATTTTTATTATTATTTTTGATGTTTTGTTGTCAGAGACGTTGGTGTTTTGTACGTGCATTGAATGGAAATTGTTTTTTTTTGTCTTAAAGCACGTTACTGTTATAGTTTATTTGCTATAAATCTAGTCTTTCTAGCTGACGTAATTCAGAGAAAATTGATAATTAATTAGTCAGAGAAAGCATAATTAAGGGACTCTATTGTTCAGAAGTTCAAACCCCGATAAAACACACATTTCTTAAGGTCATTCTCCGTTGACAGACGTTCGAGATAATCTCAGAAGAACTTCAGTATTCCGCTGTATTTAGTAAAATCGCGAGTCTTGTGTGGATGAATCGAATCGTGTTCACGTTTCGTAATATTTTCTTAATATCAGTCTCATCTTTGTCTGCATGTCTCTTCAAAGCAGGCGCGGATCGACACATGTGGAGTTTGCCATAAAGCGAACGGTGTCTTGGGCGCTTAATTTTTAATAAACTCTGTCTAGGTGTTGGGCTCGCCATCACTTCCAGTTAATGGTGTGCAGGATTTAGCCGCGAGCTCCGCCGCTCCAACCATCACAACCAATAATCATTGCTTTACCTCGCGCTCCGGTATCGATAGCTTCTCGCGCCTCGGGCGCACGCTTTGATATGTTAATGCCGCGCGGCTCCAAATTCAGTGGAGATCATATTAATGTTGTTCACACTGACTGCAGCTTTGGCTTCGTTGAATATTCAGATAATCTTTTTCAAAAGAAATCACTCAAGAAACGATGATCCTACTTAGAAAAGTCGTCTGTGTTTTAATCATGATTATCCCTCTTAGCTTTCAGGAATTTGATCAAGCTTCACCCCGCCTTTATACGCGCGCGCGCACCCACACACACACACTTTCTCTTCTGTGCGAGCGCGCGCGCGCGTGTGTGTGTTTTGGGTGCTGGGTGATGAGTGTAAACATACACCACCGCTACAGTTGAAATAGAAAAAGAATGACATTTGGCCTATGTCTTTTTTTTTCTTTAATTTTCGTGGCAAACTCGCAAAAAGCGCTTGATTCGCTTTGTGATCGCTCGCGCGCTGCCTCGGGCTACTCTCCCTCGCGCTTAAATACCCGCTATCGCCTCTGGGCCCGGCGCGCGCGACCAGACTACCGGCAATAGCTCTTTTTCAATTGCCCTTGGCAACATAAAATACAAACTACTTTGAATCAAAACATTTTGGGTGGAATTAATGTGAAGTGAACTTGCATGCTAGCAGAGATCTTGGGTTTGTCAGAGCGCTTTAGGGTGACTGATGAGGAGCAGGTTAGAGGCCCACTATAGCCTTCAGGAACACACACATCCACACTCAAACACAAACACACACAAGTGGCTATATAAGGTAGCCACACATTGATTCCAGCTCAGTCTGAGCATGTCATTTATAGATCTTTACAACATAAACTGATCTATCTATAGTATGGATTTGACATACAAAGCTTAATAAATAAACATAATATTTAATAAATGCACAACTGGACAACTCCTGTACAAAACATAATTGTTCATACAGGTAGTTAACCTAAAAAACTTTGTGAAGTTGGAAGGCAATGCTACAGCATTTAAAAATGATAGCATTTTTTATTTATTATGCAATGCATGCAGGTTTTATGAGCTCATATTATGACAATATGGATATATTCACTTTTGAAAAAATATTTTTTTTATGAATTCATGTAAATTCATACACCACATGACCTTTTAAAATCAACTTTAAAGCAAAAAGCTGAGCCCAATTCTCTTTTTTTTTAACCCACCTACAGTACACATTCATTTATACATTCATGTATATTTTATGCGCATGGACATGTTATCCGTCAACCACACATATATACATTTGCACAGCTTCAAAATAGTTGGCTGTAGCAAAATGAAAGCTTTTTTTTCAGCTTTATTCAATTTCTGGTGATTTTTCTCATTTGCACCCACTGACAGAACAGTCGCCGCTCACTCGTAAAGACTTGACATGTTGTCTGTCTGTTGTTGTGTACAGGTGGCACGTGTGTAGTGAATCCGACAGACCTGTTCTGCTCTGTACCAGGAAGACTTTCTCTTCTCAGCTCTACCTCAAAGTACAAGGTCACCATCGCTGAAGTCAAGCGCCGCCTGTCTCCTCCAGAGTGTCTCAATGCCTCACTACTCGGTGGCATTTTAAGAAGGTACAATAAGAGACCCGCTTTTAACACGCCTGAAACTCTCGAGAAAAACGACATATTAAAGCATCAAAATGTGAAGCAACTAAAAACATACAGCATTTGCACACAAGTCCTATAAGAAAAGCACAGGGTTAGTGTTGGTTGGCACAACAATGACTGTCAATCATTGAAATATGAAGGAAGGCTCCTTTTTTACATATAGTTCAATGGCAAAACAATGCAAGACATCTGAAAACGACAGAAAGAGGAAAAATAGATTGGACATGGAGTCCTGGACACTTAATCCAGAGATAAAGAAGAATGTATGTGAGAGAGAGATAGAGAGGGAATGAGAACAGTGAAGCTGAGGCTCCATTATTGATGAGGGACACAGACTGGAGAGCAGAAATGAGGCCAGTGACGAGAAGAGAGGAGAAACACACACACACACACACAGGACAAAACATCCTGTTAATGCACAGGTTCATTAACGCCTGCAAAAACACAAGAATCATCTGCAAAACATTCACAAATTCCTTTTATAAAGAAAAAAATTGGATATTGATTGTTAAATGAATATTTGCAGAACAGCCTGAACTCATTATGCATGGACATGAATGAGCAAACTGAGCCGGTTTGGTCCTGAGTATTTGTATTCATTGAAAAATGCAAGGCCTCGCTTTAGTTGTCACACTACGGTTCTCATGCGCTCACTTAAGAATGTAGGTTTGTAGAGTGTTAAGGTTTAATAATGGAAAAGTGCTTTGGGAAGAAATGACTGGATGAGAAGGGCATGTGGATATGAAATGTGGCGCGTGTAAGTAAGTGTGTTACTGATGGACTTTCTCCATCTGTGTGGGTCAGGGCCAAGTCAAAGAACGGTGGTCGCTGCCTCAGGGAGAAACTGGACCGGTTGGGACTCAATCTCCCAGCAGGCCGCAGGAAAGCAGCCAACGTCACGCTTTGACCTCTTTAGTGGAAGGTTTGTGCTTTTTTTCCTTTTAAAAATGCTGCTTTTTAGTACACTGACTAATTTTATGAATGATTTGGTTTGTTGAAGCAATTTTACTCTGAGATTAGTAAAACTGCACGAAATATAATGGCAACTTGTTTTCAGCTCATTTAGTTTTATTCGATATCTAGTATTTAAAAGCATGTTTGTAATACATTGGGTTGTTTGCCTTGATATCTGAGTGTTTACATCACAAAAGCATCTGATTGAGTTTCTTCATTTTTGTTGAGGATGAAATCTGTTAAGATTGAAACGTCTATTCTACCATAAAAGAAAAAGTCGGAAATATTTGTAGTCTACAGACATAATATTTATTACTCAAGGGAAGTTGGAAATGAATTGGAATGATATGAGACAGATTGATGCAACATCTATGCAATTTTTCAGGCAGCGTTTAGAGAATGAACTGAATTCCGAGCTTCATCTTTCCTTCTCTCTGTGTGTGTGTGTGTGTGTGTGTAGGGGAAGCGCTACATCTGGCTCGGGACTTTGGTTACACCTGTGAGACAGAGTTTCCCACTAAAGCGGTCGGGGAGCATCTGGCCCGCCAGCACACGGAACCAAAGGAACAGAACGCGCGCAAGAAAATGGTGCTGGCCACCAAGTAAGACGCCAACTCTTAGTGCTTTCAGCCAAATCTGCTTACACTCACCACTTTATCGGATAGACATTTAAACGAGACCAAAATCCACTCTTAAAAATAAAGCTTCCAAAATGGAGGTTTCGCAGCAAAGCCAGAAGAACCGTTTTTAGTTCCCCAAAAGAACCGTTTTTTCTTAATGCGACGAACATTTGAATAATTTTCCACTATAAAGAACCTTGGAATGGATGTTAAAGGTTCTACGTGGAACTAAAGAACCTAAAGCCAATGAATAAAACTAAAGCCAATAAAGTGTGTATATGTTAACATCTTCAAAAACAGATGCAAAACCGCACCTTAGAGAATTAGATCCTGGGAAAGGTTTTGTTCCTGAGGATCGGAGGAAATAATGTTTTCATGCATGTGTGTGACGTGAAAACTAAGATCTCGTTAAATCTCCTTTATGCATTACTTATGAGGAATGGCGCTTTTGTTTTATTGTGAGCGTTCCAATGCATTTTCCAGATGCGTCCTTGTAACTGTGTTCGAATGGCTTTGTGTCTCCAGGCAGATCTGTAAGGAATTTCAGGATTTGTTAAGTCAAGATCGATCTCCACTCGGTTCCTCTAGACCAACACCTATTCTGGACTTGGACATTCAGAGACATCTAACACACTTCAGGTAAAGAGTCAAAACCTGCGTGCAAACATGTATGCGAATGCAAGTATTGATGTTAATAAGCATTTTCTGTTGTCGTCTTCAGTCTAATCACGCATGGATTCGGTACGCCGGCGATTTGCGCGGCTCTTAGCACCTTTCAAACAATCCTCAGCGAAATGCTTAATTACCTGGAGAAACACTCAGCCAATAAGAGCGCAGGAACGCCAGACACCAGCCAGATCAACTCCAACTCGGACAAAACGCTGCGCAAAACCAGCGAGGCACAGACGAAGGACGGTAAAATCGAGAAAACAGAATGACTCTGACGCAAGAGTGGCCGCTTTCCCAATTCCTGATCGGAGCCTGGATGGGCAGGCCTTGTTCAGGGCGTGGCTACTTGGGGCGGGGTTACAGGGATTTTATTCCATATTCTTTTATTTATATAACTGGCATAACTTCCTACGACCTCAGCTTTTCCCTGTATGTACAAATCAGTCATTTCATTCTCACTACGCAAAAAACACTAACCATTTTCATTATTTTATAAGTTATTGAATAAGTTATTTTGCTTTAAGTTTGTCTGTATGTAATTAGTTTAAATAATGATTTTAAAGATGCAATATCTTTTATGAAAAGACTCACATTCCATTTCTGCCGAGACCTAATTTGAGGTCAGTTTGAGACTGTAAATTATGACAGGCAACTTTCCCTGTTGCGTTAGTTACTGTATATTGTGCATGTTAAACTTTGTACACCATCTGAAACGGACATTCCCCACTGTTGTTCCAGAACACAAACTCTTGACTGCATTTGTAAAAAAAGTTATATATAAATATATAAATTCAATCTTTTCTTGTAGGCTTTGAACTACATATATAATAACCCTACATGCAAACTACTGGTGTTCAATAAAGCATATTGCTCAAAGTCTTATATTAACTCAGATGACTGGGCTTGAAATTCATGTGCTGCTTGTGTGAATACAAATCATATTTTATGCGTATTTGCAGTGCTAGTTATGGATTTGACACATGAATGATTAGCCTAATCAATCACATATAGCCAAACCTTACGCTTGTTCTGTTAAATAAGTGGCTTTTACTCAGACAAGAAGTGTTCTCTGGCTGACCTTCCTCTCAGGCCTTTCCTCATGCTGTGTCTGGAGATCTACCTTCCTTCAATGAGCCTGAAGACCTTTATTAGCAGGTTTAGGTCTGTTAGAGCTTTAAAATGAACGCTGGAGGAAAGTATTTGCTTTTCTTCACTCACTTACACTTGTACCTCATTCACAGAGGATGGAAATACCCAGTGAACTCACTCAACTTACATCACTGAGAATATATGAAAATAACAATAATGAAAATGTGGTTCAGATAACATAATATTTTGAGTGTCTGTTGATTAAACCAGTTTCCTTCAGTGTATTAACTCACAAATGTTAAGGCAACCAGGTAGCCCACGTATACTTTTCGAAGTTAAACCAACCTTTTTTTTTTACAGTGAGCTTTATTTGTAGAATTGTTACGTTTTATTCCATCCAAAAAACACAATCACACAGGTAACTTGATTATTTGTACGAAATACATTTTCATTGTGATAGAATACATTTTAAATGTAAATAAAGCATTAAGAAAAAAGACTGATGTAGGATAATAAGCACCCAAACAGCACAGATCATTAACAGCAGAGAAAGAGCAACATGCTGTTACACCAGAAGGCTTTACAAAGTCAATAACTGACTGACAGATCGATATGAATAAGCTTTACACAAGATAAAAGCGATTTACATTCATATTCACAATTTTTTGAAGGAAGCCGCTGTCTGATCTCAGTACTGAGGAAGTTTCTATAATCAACGTCAGCGTTAACGAACAACCTAAATATCAAAATAACACAATCTTGGGAAATCCAAACCCAAACTAATTAGCGCATTTATTGTTTACGAGTGTGTTTGATCAGTTTGGGCGATTTCTAATACAAAGTTCCGCTTCAACTCGACCTAGTTTGCGAGTAACTTAGCCTAGCATAATTAATTAGCCGCCTCGCCTAACGTTACATGTTCAGAACCTAAAATGCCAATGAAAAGTACAGGCAACTCAAAACCAAACAAAATTAGCATTTAATATACCTATTTAAACAAACATTCAGTGTTTTAAAGAAACACATAATTATTTATCAAGGGATTGAGTCACTCTTCCTCCAACTGTTCCGGTTTTGAGTTTAATAAATCATAAATAATACATACAATAACTATATTCAAATTAAACGAAGGTCTAAATATATTCTTTATGCATATGCCTGCCTACATAGATGTTGATATTATAGCCTTTATAGGCTAATTATTGATTTGGCAGTTTTATTTAAACATAGGGCTAATTATAATTATGCCACATACTTACCGCGTATAACAAAAACTAGGCTATTCGCATTTTATTTCTTTATAAATATAATAATATAAAAAAAATATTCCACTTAGTGAGTAGTTTTTCTCCCTCAGTTTTAGCATAAACGTTCGCATACAGAAAACTTTTGAAGGTCTGATGGGAAACGTGTTTGTGAAGATTAATATTTTTTACAAGCCATCGTCCAGTGTCCAGAAGACGAATCTAAAGCATCTGGATTAGGTTTATCATTGTTGAAGACTTTTTTTGCCCTCTTCTGAAGGTCTTCAACAATAACTCAATGGATCTTTACCATGTTACTCGCCCGCCATCTTGTGGCTGGTTTGTGTAATGGCAGTGCGATGCCTTTTAAATTATATATATATATGTAAATATAGCATTTACATTCTAGAATTTTAACATGATATATATATATATATATATATATATATAATATATATATATATATATATATATATATATATATATATATATATATATATATCATGTTAAAATTCTAGAATGTAAATGCTCATACATATTTGATAGCACATTTAGTAAAAAAAAAAAAAAAATCCACAGATAAAACATAACCAAACCATTTTGTTTATCAATGTTAAATATTCTTAGTTTAATGTGTGTGTGTGTGTGTGTGTGTGTGTGTGTGTGTGTGTGTGTGTGTGTGTGTGTGTGTGTGTGTGTGTGTGTGTGTGTGTGTGTGTGTGTGTGTGTGTGTGTGTGTGTGTGTGTGTGTGTGTGTGTGTGTGTGTGTGTGTGTGTGTGTGTCTCTGAGTTGAATGTGTGTTCTATAGTTTGAATAGTCAAATCAACACAGTCTGTGCAGAATGAGCCTAGTTTCTCTCAAACTTGGACATCTGTCATGGCCTCTAGACATGCCCAGAGTGAGTGTGTGTGTGGGTCTGGCACTTTCTCTGTGGCAGCGGGCCTCCTGAAACATTAATCGCAGATTATTTTCACTCATCCATACGTCAAGCAGCATCTCAGTGGCCAATGCAACAGATATGAGAGCACTTGAAATTGGGTCAAGATCAGTGAGCTCAGTTAGACTCAAAGTCTCAGGGACGAAAATGTCCTACAGTACACGTTTAGTTTCTTTAAATCATTCTAGAAAACTTTAGGCGATGTAGAAAAAAGGTTGACAATGCAAATTAATTGTCAGTAATAACTTCCAAAATAGAAAACTGTAGGCTATTTCTAGTGACCCAGTGACCCCTTGTGCAGGATAGAGGAATTGTTCCACTTACAAGGAAATAAACTTAAAAGCACTGTCTGTATTTAAATCAATTGCTCTCTGATCTTTAGAAGCAAGATTATAATTTAATGCTAACCAATAATTATAGCACTAATTATTTGTTATAATAAAACGAAATAAAATTAGCTGTTTCATAAATTGAAAGACTTCATTAGAGACTTGTTGTCCGCCATTTCAGGTAAGCTTGTCTTGTAAGATTGTCTAATGTCAATATTTGATATGTGTTCTTGCGAAGTTTTAAACGCAATTATCCGAAAAACGGAAATTATCCAAAAAGTATGGTAAAAAAAAGTTGTTGCCAAGCGAGATGCAAGCTCTCTCTCTCTCTCTCTCTCTCTCTCTCTCTCTCTCTCTCTCTCTCTCTCTCTCTCTCTCTCTCTCTCTCTCTCTCTCTCCTCTCTCTCTCTCTCTCTCTCTCTCTCTCTCTCTCTCTCTTGCATGTTTATGCATGTTTAATCAGTAAAAAAAAAAAAAAACTTGCTTCAAGGTAAACTGTTTTCATTTCATTGCGTGTTGATTCAGGCCATTGTAGTTTTGATAAAACGAAGTTCACAATACCACGGTAAAACAATTCTGTTTAGTAATTCGCTTGATTCAGTTTAAAATGCTGCATCTCTCATTTTAGCTTCTAATTTACAGTTATTAACCTTGTTACCGCGTAATTTAATCGTTCCTAATTCGTAAAGGAAAAGGGTAGATTAAAATGCTTGTCACAGTTCATTCCAACCCACAGTTTTACAACCAAATAGCCACATTTAAAGAGATAGTTAACTCAAAAATTAAAATACTGTCATTAATTACTCGCCTTCATGTAACTTTCGTTCATCTTCGGGACACAAATGAAGATATTGTTGATGAAATCTGAATTCGCTAAGCCCCGAGGGGCGGGGCTTAGCGAAGGATCAGTTACAGGCAGGTGTGTAATAGAGCAGGGCAGGGGCGTAACTCTGCACGAGCTGGATTGAGTTCTTCTGGATGTCCGAAATTTCAGATCATGAAGTTTTAGATCATGAAGCCTACATGAAGTTTAGTAAAACTCTTTGACCGCACCGCAAAACCTCTGAAACGTTTTGTTATTCTATTTACAGGCAGTCAAAGCCTCAACCCGAAGCGTTGTTTTTGTTATCTATGCTGTATTATAACAGTGCCCAGCAGGGGGCGCACTGGCCCTTCACCGAGGCTTCTGAGGGCCTATATCTCTCTATCAGAGGCAGCTGTGGACATCTGACCTCGCTTCCTTCATGCGATTGGCTTTGAGCTGATGTTTGCTTACAGCACTGACACAAATCTGATAGTTGTAGCGAAACACTGATCAATCAAAAGCCTCTGATTTTTCTTATTCAGTGAATAAACAGTTGGTTATCCTTCTATATCTTTAATTGAGAGTTTACCAACCTTTCATTTCGGTTTAAACTGTTTATATGGCCTAGGGGTGAATTCAGGTTGATTGGGACACGTTTTTGCCATTGAGATTACTAGAGAAAACTATATATCAAAACTGCACGGTAAAAAATTAGATGATCAATATGACTACATGTTTTTACATTGCTTTGACACTAAAATAAGTTAAGCAATTTTCAACTTTTTAAAATAAGATATAGCTTCAAGATTGAACTGTTTTTTTTAAGTCAGTTCAATGTAATTTAAGTTGAAATAACTTAAAGATCCAAGTTGATTGTACTTAAAATTTAAGGCAGCATTTTTTAAAATATTTTTTTACAATGCAGAGAACTATTGATTATTTGAAGTTATAATACTTGTGGTTTAATACTTTTTATTCTGTTTCCTTTCAATCCCACGTTCACACGTTGACTCGGTCCTGTAAAATGGCAGACTGCAGCGTTTGTTAAACGTTCATTTCATTTGCAGTTGATGATGGAGCTGGAGTCTCAGCGAATCCCCCCGCAGCAGCTTTACATGCAACCCAAAGTCAACACACTTAACATTAGACATTCACTGTATCAACTGCGCTAGCACGAGCACACACGCAGAGCAACCGTGAAAGGGAATCGGTGATGTTTCTACGAGCTGTACGTTTTCAGTGAGTGAGTGAGAGAGAGAAAGAGAGGGAGAGAGAGAGAGTTGAGATCTTCACTCCTCACATGAATGCACTCGTTATACAGGGATCAGCGCGCGAACATGCTGTGGAAACTGGTGGAAAATGTCAAGTATGAAGATATATACGAGGTAAAGAGAAGATATTACAAACTGCATCCGCATCTGTGTTTTTTTCAATGTATGGTTTATTTATATAACGACAAAAGTTACGTTGCCTTTAGTCGTGATTTCATTTTTTCTTAAAATATTTGTCTATTTTTTACGATGGTTATTACAATAATGAAGAAAATCAAATGATAAAGGTTTAATAAAAAAATAGGCCATATAAAAGATATTGATAGGCCTATATATTTATATATTTAATATAAAAACATTTTGCCATATTTTACTTCGGTCTTTTCTATATAATTCTTGAATCCATTTTATTTTATTATGTAGTAACTTTTAGTAGGCTACTTTATTTCCTTTAAAAATATTTTAATTTGTCTCCTGGATAGTTTTTAATATTATTAAGTAAGCCACGTAAACGATAGCCTTAAATTAAAAAAAAAAATTAAAACAAATAGGCTACTGTAACTGCTTTTTTTTTAATCGAGGCACATTTGTATTGTTTTTTTATGTATAGAATTAGATATTTTAAGCATTTAAGTATTAGCATAAAAAGTAAGAAAAAAAATTATGCCCTGAAATTTTTCTTGAGACTGTGCAATAGATGTATTAATAAGAGAGAGAATAGCATCCAGAAAAGGACAGGACGCAGAGTCACGCGTGGGAGTCCCGTGGATTCCCCTGAATGGTCTCGAGCTCGTGGGAGAGACTCGTGGTGGTTTTTGGAAAAGCCTCGCGGGATGCCGACCCAGAGAGTCACACATGGCTTTTCTCTCACAGTCACCGTCACGCGCGTAATTAAACACTTCGACCCCAGTCCGTGAAATCGACCATTATACGAGCTGTTTAATGGGGCTCTATTAGTGGGGGACTTTAAAATGTCACCCGGTGCAAAAAGTACATTTTTTAAACCTGCCTCTCTTTTTTTTTTTTTTACTTCAACCAATTTTTTGTTCAACCAAATTTGTAATGTTGCCAAAACCCCGATGATGCATCGAAAGTGCTTTATCATATTAGTGCAGTGCTGTTACCGTGAAGTTAATGTTTAGTGTGTGTCAAAAACCTGGGCCTGCTTAAACACTCATGCATGTGTTGTGATGTGAAACTTGAGTATGGAGTATGGAATAATAAGAGCATAATTTGGCTAGTTATGGTGAATGTTGTGTAAAGACCCCCAAATTAAGATTTTGTAAACTGACATGGCATCTTTTTATAAACTCAAGGAAGTGTCTTATGGTGGAATCTGAATATGCAATAGTGAGTTTAGGATGGTAAGTGTCAGAAAAGCTAGTTGATGTAGGGGTTATAATGCATATTAAAGTATGTAGTGCTTGTGAATGAGGCCTCAGTCCATCTGCCCTGTTCAAAGCAGCTGATTCCGGAGATTCGTTTGTTCTGGCTGGAGATAAATGGACTTTGCACACACACAACAATAACAGAAAAGACAACAATGGCAAAAGACAGAGGTCTAGACCCGTGCATACCGGACCTCAAACAGAGAGGGGAATAAAACAGAGCACGAGTGTTTCCTCCTCCTGAATGAACGTCACTTACAGCAGCAGCGCCTTCACGCTCCGCTGCTCTCCACTGCTTTAAGTATTCCCGCAATATTAGAGGAGTCATGAATAACAATTATTCTGAGGAGGTGTAGCGAGTGAACGGACGGAGCACTGCGCACTCTGGATCGGGAACAGCACAACCGAGACCTGGAGCAACAGGGTTCCTATGCGAGAAGTCATTTGAGCTGAAAAAACAAGTTTTTGTTCCGTGAGTGGTCATGAGGAGTTGAGAAAGGAGCGTTTCTTCAGGCGAGCGTGTATCGTGCGTGTGTTTCTGCTCTCCGCGAGCTCGCGCTTTTCCGCACAGATGTTAGTGCACGCGTATTCCACGGTGAGTCTGAGAACACCAACAATATACTTAATTGTGGGAAAGGCGACGTGTGGTTACTGTTTAATTATGCCGTTGCCCTATTTTTTATGTTTTGAGGAGTTTTTAAAAGCGTATGTAGCCTACTTTATATATAGGGTCAATACAGACGCCCACATATTGCTAAATATCCTTTCCATAGGCTATTGTTGGATCCGGTCCAGTAGCCTAACATCCATAAAAGTTTATTTTATTCCTCAAATAGAACATTAAAACTAAAGTTTGCATAGATTCTCACGTTAACTGTGTTTATATTCTCTTCCCGTTTGAAGGACCGCCATGATGGGGTACCGAGCCACAGTTCCAGACTGTCCCAGCTTGGTTCGGTCTCTCAGGGTCCGTACTCCAGCGCTCCGCCGCTCTCACACACACCGTCCTCGGACTTCCAACCACCGTACTTTCCCCCGCCGTACCAGCCGCTGCCGTATCACCAGAGTCAGGATCCGTACTCGCACGTCAGTGACCCGTACTCTCTGAACGCTCTCCACCAGCCCCAGCAGCACCCGTGGGGCTCCCGGCAGCGGCAGGACGTGGGCACGGAGAGCGGAGCTTTACTCCCGCAGCCTCGAGCCTCTTTACCGCAGCTCTCGGGTCTGGACCCCCGCCGGGACTACTCGACCGTGCGCCGACCGGACGTGCTGCTCCACTCCGCACATCACGGGCTCGAGGGCATGGGAGACGGGCTGTCCCTTCACGGCCTGGCGCACGGCATGGAGGATGTGCAGGTTGGTTATGATTTATGATTTTTGGCTTGGACAACAACCTATTTTTGAAGGATACACTGTAAAAAAAAGTGCATGCTTTGATATCACAACATTTTTTCTTTTGTCAAATCAATTTATATAATTTATGTGGTTCAGATAACATCATATTTTGAGTTTCTGTTGATTAAACCAATCTCCTTCATTGTATTAACTCGTTTTTAAATTTCAATGTAGGCTACACAATTTTATGGCAACCAGGTACTTCTTTTTAAGTTAAACCAACAATATTTTTGTACAGTGCAGAAATTGCACAGAGACGTGGAATAAATCATTTGGAATATATTTTTCTTTTGCAGTTAAGATGTGCTAATAGTTTTATTTAACGAATTAATTTAGCTTTGATTTGTTCCCCCCATACTATTGACAACTCTAGCCTATATTTTCAGGGTGTTTTCTGACCTGTTGACATTTTCGTTGACATGTTATAGCTAGATATTTGAACAGATTGAATTATTTCCTGAACAATATCCTATTAATAAAATGAGTCCAAACTATCTTTATATTTAAAATACCCTAAAGGCTTGCTTGTTATTCAATAATTTGTTGTCGTGGTAAACACATTTTAATTTGTTATTTTTACGTGATAAATAATATTTAAAAGGATTGTGGAAAACTTGCGTTAACTGAAAAGAGTTGTTGCAATGGAAAACATTACAAGCAGCAAATCTGGCTTCGTCTACTGGGTTCACATTTCTAACCATCTGTTTTTTGATCAATATTTCTCTGCACACATCATGTCGAATTTCGTCATTTGACAAGTTTCTGGGTAATACATTTTTTTAGACAAGGCCTGTCCCCGTTCAGTTGACTGGATAATGACTGTCTGACTCTCTTCCCAAAATAATTATAAAACTGACATCTGACTTTTCCCCCTTTTCTTGAGGAAGATTTTGTTTAGAATTTATTATTTTGTTTCAATTAAATCCAGATTAGTTTACGTTTCCTGACGAAGGCAGGACCATTCATAAAACTCATTTATAAAACGTAAATGGAAATTTTAAATTCTGGACAAATAAGTGAAAACAATGGGAAATATGAGACCTAAACTTATTTTATAAAAAGCAATATTTCAATTGCTAATGTTGCTATTTGGATCCGAGTTTTTTCCCCGCCTATTATTCATTTCTGACAATGTCTCTGGTCGAATTCATTTAAATTTTCTAAACTAAACTAAACGTCAATGTCCTGAAATTATCTGAATTTTTATAATTGGTTGTGGCGTTTGTTCAAACGTTAAATGCTGTCACATGTCTTTTTAGGCTTTGGAGGACGCAAACGGCGGGATGAACATCCTGGATCAGTCAGTCATTAAAAAAGGTAAATGAGAAAATAGCTGGAAGAATTCTGTCAGTATTTACGTTAATGTGATTCTTTTATATTTTCAATTATCAACAGCACCGTTTTGGAAAACGAGCAGATATAAATAATCACTGCTTTACGGATTTAGGGCAAAAAGTCATTTCAGGTGAACACACCTTAACACACCCCTTTACGCATGCGCTGAACCACATCTGGTATTCAAATGATGTCACCTGGCTATATTATTTTGGACGCCCAGTCAAAGCAAGTGGAACTGGATGCCATTAAATATTATTTTAAAATCACATAGGCTACTGGATTGAACTACAACGTATTTAGAAATAAATGTGACCATCGTTGAAGGCGTAAGTTCTTATCAGCTGTCTCTTTTTTGCCTGCTAGGGCAAATTCCAGATTTATGTATGCCTATCTAATTTTTCTTGAACAAAATTCGGAAACCTGACTGTGTAAAATCGACATTTCAGCTCCACTTTGTTGACATAATTTCTCCACGAAGGTTTTGACAGATTTACTCTGCGTTCATGCAGTCATAAGAGCTCCAGCAACACTCCCTGGGCTCGTGTTAATATGTGTCCGTTATGAGGGACGTTTGCCGGTAATTTAGTTAACGGAACACGGGCCTCCCAGAAGAGAAGGCCTTTAAGTGGGCGCTGTGATGGATGGTTTTCTGAGCACAGATCTCGTGAGCTCGTTTACAGCTCGTTTTCTCTATTATCCCCTGTAGAGATCTCCGCGGGCACGCGCGCTCGTTACCCCATTAGCGCTGAAGTTAGTAGACGTCATTTGACGGTCAGCGTGTGAATGTGTGGTTTTTTTTTGTGTGTGTGTGTGTGTGTGTGTGGGTGGGGGGGATAAGTGGTTAATGTTATTAGCTTCTGTCCATTACCAATCGATAATACAACAAATGAGCGTAGTAGGCCTAGTGTTGAAATGCCAATGTGGAAACAAAAGCTGATAGGAAATTGTGACTGAATTGGAAAAAAAATAATAGGCCTAATCTCAATCATTGAATAGCCTATTATTGCTAACAGCACAAACTGGACCATGGAATCCACATTCCTTTTCAATATAACACCATTGGTGATATTTATATAGGCTACAGTTGTCAACATGCTTAGAGAACACCATTAATTGAATAACAATTGACATTTTCTACATTTCCGGGTTTCTCAGAAGCGGAAGTCGTCATAGCTAGGTAATTACTTATTAAATATATTTGTACTGTTCCAATTTGCTCAAATAGACAAAGTAAAACTCAACAGTAGTGTTTTCACAACTTCCAAAAGAGGGAAAAAATAGAGATAGATTGATAACGTCACTCCCACATAAACATAATCACAGCGTTTTTTTACTGCAAAGGTAGCCTAATTTAATACAAAGTGTAGTGTTATAAATGTAGGTTACATAAATGTTTAAAAAATGTACGATGATGATGACGACCGTTAAAACGTCCATAAAAAAGGCCCATAAAGTGCAGGCTTTCCGCGCTTGTTTGAATTTCTGGACAATTCTGGCTATTGAACGTGGAATTTACGTATGAAAAAAAAACAGGAGCACGCGCTGGCAGCTCCGGGCGCGTGCGGGGTGACCCTGGCCAGCCGAGGGCTCGAGCTCACGGCGCTGTCATTGTGCCAAGATTTTATATTACATCATATTCTCATAGGCTGTCTGTAACTAGTCTAGACATTGTTTTAAAATAGTAACACCTCTTGTTTTATCGCTGGGGTGAAGCAAGTGTAAAGCGTGCATCATTCCCAGTAGTTAAAGGTCTATAGCTCAATGTTCTGTTTAATTCTCTCGCACAGTTCCAGTTCCTCACAAGAGCGTCGCTTCTCTGATGATGAACAAAGACGGTCTGATCGGCGGCATCTCCGTGAACGCGAACGAGGTTTTCTGCTCGGTTCCCGGACGCCTGTCGCTTCTCAGCTCCACATCCAAATATAAAGTGACTGTTGGCGAGGTCCAACGACGCCTCTCTCCGCCGGAGTGCCTGAACGCTTCTTTGCTTGGCGGGGTTTTGCGGAGGTGAGAACTTTATATCCGCCATAATCCATAAGCAGTGTAGAGTAGGCTATTCAATGCATTAAAGAAAAAAGAAAAAAATGGTATAGGCCTATTAAAAATCTTACATGCAATTTGAAACTCAATGCCTTCAAAAGCATTTTCTGATTTTTTTTTAATTACTGCCAATTGATATCTAGTTTTGAATTATACATTTTCACGCTGTCAAACCACAATGAAACATTTCTAACTATCCATTTTCTGATCAGAGCGAAGTCGAAAAATGGCGGTAGATCACTGAGGGAAAAGCTGGAGAAAATCGGCTTGAATTTGCCCGCGGGGAGACGCAAAGCAGCGAACGTCACTTTACTGACGTCTCTAGTAGAAGGTAAAGCAGGACATCTGATTCTGATTCCCATGTTCACTGATTCCTTTCTTCATATCCTCGATTTTTTTCTATGTGTTTGGGAGTTTAGCCTCATCAAATAACCACCAATTCCAAATGAAAACTTATTTTTTAATCGGAACGTTGTAGTTGATCTGTTTAGTCGTGCATCTTGAATAATCGGCTACAATTTAAACCCACATGAAAATTTGGACATACGAATGAACCACTATCAGGATGCAAAATGCAATTTTATTGCTTTGAGAGTTTCTACAATCTGCTTTTCTTATCTTGCTTAATGCAGCGCAAATAAGCTAAAGCACTAAAACGAAATTTTACCAGGTATAGCTAATTTCATATAATTATTGTTGTGAGTGACTGTCTTATTGATGCTGCAACACACTTTTTCATTGGGTTAATCTCTCCCTCCAGTTGAGCTCAATTGCAGCTAGGCTGCTACGGCTGTAATTTAGTAGCCAATAAAATATTTTATGCGAAAATGTGCAGTTCCCTTTTACTATATTGTATTTATTTTTTCATGTCCAGGAGAAGCTGTTCATTTGGCTCGGGACTTTGGCTACATTTGTGAAACTGAATTTCCTACAAAGGCCGTGTCTGAATATCTGAACAGACAACACACAGATCCAAACGAACTGCACTCGAGGAAGAACATGCTGCTCGCCACAAAGTACGTACTATACGTGTCAGAACGTGTTTGTTGCATGCTTAAGTGATATTTATGCATTCGTTGCTTTCACCGCTTGAGCAAATGTGTAGCCACATTTCGAGGTGAATGCGGAATCCATCACGGATTGCTGGGGAGTGTGTCGTTTTGATGGCTGTCCGCTTAGTGCCTGGTGCGTTTTGACACGTTTAGCTGGTTTCTAATGAGGCAGTTCAGGCCCAGCAGAAACGCGCGTCTCTTATCCATCTTAGCCTGGCACCGAGCTAGAAACTCATTATATTTAAGTGAAATGTTTCAAGTCTTAAAGTGCCAGCTTTCCCCTTGAAGTTTTGCCTAAGGTCATCCCTCCTCCCTCGCCTCTCCTTTCACAGTCTGTCTGTCAAAGTCCCGTCAGTCAGCCCGCGCCCGCGCGCCCCCGCCCCCTGCACGCGCCTCGGGCACTTCGCGCGCTGCGCTCTCCCGACTGGACAACAAGACTGTTTGTGGTTCTGAGACGTGAAAGCGAATGTGGGTCAAAAGCTGACAAGCCCAGACAACTGCAGATGCCGCAGCAGGGCTCTGCAACACTGCCAGTTGGAGGCATTTGAACTGTTTGTCACAAATGACCTTTTAGAGATTGAAGTGTGATCGTTCGCTCGGATTCTTACGTTACACCTCAATGCATTATTATTATAATATGAACAAATTACACAAGTACGTAGCCTACATGCTGTTTAAATCATAAAAATGTAATATGCATTCATGTTTTGTCATGCATTTTTTTTTCCAAAATATTTACAATGAATCAATTGTATGACTTTAATGCTGCAGGTGTTAAAGAGCAGAACATATGATTGATCTTGCTGATAATATAGGTCATACTTTGGTCCGGATAATCACAAGATCCATATTTAAACTGTAAGCAGACATGTGGAGGTCAAATGTTGAAAGGTCATTAGTATGTCAGGCCATCTGGGCACATGACTAAAAGTTCTGACTGTATTTTTCCCCATTTGATTCCCCAAAGCAAGAAAGGCATGAATATTTAGTGCACTACCTCTTTCAGGAAGTGAAACACGCTGAGAACGGCATATTCCGCGGTAATGACAGATAAAGACACACTCCCAGTAGACTGGAAGTTAAATTGATGGCTTTATTCTAATGTATGAGCTTTTGCTCTCAGAAGCAGAAATATGCAGACTTTGCTCTGAGGATATAAAGTTCTGTATCTCTTATGTATGGACAATGAACTCTGGAGAGTTTCATTTAAAGTAGATGTTACACTTTTTGTTAAAAAAATGGGGGAAAAAATATTTTTCAGAAATATTTTTGGAGACTTTTTGGTCAGAATGAGATTGGAGGATGAGAAATAGGTATGTTACCCATGATTCCCATGGGACACAATAGAGCTACTGAACCTGTCAGAGCACCTGTTTCTTTAAGTGTTTCATAAGTTTCTTAAACAATCACATCACAATTATATGAGACATTGAGACACAAATATGGGCCTTATACACAGTAAAAAAAAAAACTAGCTTTCTGCCTTAAATTAAGTACAATCAACTTGGATGTTTTAAGTCATTTCAACTTAAATTGCAATAAACTTAATTAAAAAAAATAGTTGAATCCTGTATAACAAAAAAGTTGAGCATTTAAAATGTATTAAACTTAATTTAATTTAAACTCCTTAAAACTTATAAAAACATGTTGTCATAACTTATTGATCTTTTTATTTTACAGTGCTATTGTAATCTTTCGTGTTTTACTGTTTGATCAGGGAGAGTCTGACATGTTGAAAGTTTTCATTAATTGTTTTCTAATTCTATCTATTTCATCATAAATGTCCAAATGCTAAAGTCACAGTGTTGGTAATTTATGGATGAGGGTTTTCAGAGTTATAATGTGGCTTTGATATTATGTATGAGGTTCTCCTTTATAATCAATATTTCACACAAAGTTAAAAGAATATGTAGATTTTTATATAAAGAAATAAGTAGGAATATCCATGGCAGTAAGTTGACAGCTTCTGTTGTGGGCTTTTTAATAGAATCAGGGTTGGCGTCTGTTCAACTTATGACTTAAATTCATTTCTTGAAAAATGTATGCTGTAATCCATGAGCGAGCAGGTCGCGTTTCCTTAACTGATACAGAAGATCAAGCACAAACCTTCTGATATGTTCTGATAAATGTGAAGAAAGAATTTGCCATGCTTGATGTGCCAGGAAAAATGTCATGACATTCTCTGATTGGATCACAGCTGTGAAGATGGTGAAGGAATTGGATAGGAAACAGTTAATACTATAACATCTGTGATTGATCCTCAAACCCACATGACTAGTCTTGCTATATAGGCAGAGCATGTCTAGACCCCACACTGGCCCATTAGCAAAATGTTGTGCATTTATTGGCATTTTAAGTCGACATTATTTCAGAATAAGAAATGCAGTTCCTCTAGTGACCTTGACACTCAACATAAGACAAGCAACTATACATATTTTCCACAATACATATAGAAAACGTACATATCATAGACATTTTTTTTTACCAGACAGCATATATGAAATTTAGTGCATTATTAAAATCTTTAAATGGGCGTTTGGCTCTAACTTCTCCCTCACACTCTTAAAAATAAAGGTTCTTTACTGGCATTGATGGTTCCGAGAGAACCTTTATCTTTCCATTCCACAAAAGGTTCTTTTGAGTATTAAATGTTCTTCTTACTAAGAAAACAATTATTTTAAGAACCGTTGACCAAAAGGTTCTTTGGGGAACAAAAAAATGGTTCTTCTACTGCTTTGCTAAGAAAAACTTTTGGAACATTTTTGCATACTTAAAATATATCCTTCTATAAAACGAGAAATATCTCAAATGATTGCAGAACACTTTCATGTTTAATGGGTCATTTATTATGAGCTGTTTAATTGAAAAATGATTAAAACAAAATACAGATGACAGAACCTTTCCTTCTAGACTAGAGCGAACAGAAGAAAGTTCATCCAGCGACCTTGTACAGACACTTCACATGAGACAAGCAACAATACACACGATACACTCTTTCAAATAATGGTTCCAAAAAAAGATTTCACAGTGATCCCACAGAACAACTATTTTTGGTTCCCTAAAGAACCTTTCATTCAACAATTCTTAAAAATATCCTTTTTTGTTCTTAACATTTTAATAATTCAAAGAAAATGTTCCACTAAGAACCTGTTGTGGAATGGAAAAGTTCCATGGATGTTAAAAGTTCTTCATGGAAATGCCAATAAAAAGCTTTATTTTAACAGTATATAGTACCAAAAAGTTATCAGACAGCATATGAATTTTTAGTGCATTATTGCATTGTTGAAAGGAGCATTATATATTTTTTCCACTGTGAGACATATAAGAAGTAATTATTGCTCAGAAGTGTGTATTTCACTTCAAATTAGCCTTCAATTCTTCATTTATAGTATTCAATAAACTCTCTGGCCGCCACCGGCAAGATTTCCTCGTAATTAAACACAAATTGTCTCTCTTGTGCAAATTTCTGTGCTAAAACAAAACGTCATGCTAGTTACGGTCCAGTCCATCACTGATGTTACATCCACAGTATGACAAACCATAAAACACACATATACTTTGCACAATCGCAGCAATTCATTACAAATGAAGTTCTCGTCTGATAATTCATAGATTATAAGCCACATGAAAACGTTAACACATTCTTTTCTAAAACCTCTGGGAATATTCAGAATAGCTCGTCTATGGAAAATGCAAGAAAGAGAAATGAACGGGAGAGCGGGTCGTGTTTCTTTGGATGGTCTGTGATTTGAATGGTCTTCTCTTCCTCTCTTCTCAGGCAGTTGTGTAAGGAGTTCACGGACCTGTTGGCTCAGGATCGCACTCCGTTAGGAAACTCTCGGCCTTCGCCCATCCTGGAGCCAGGAATCCAGAGCTGCCTGTCACACTTTAGCTTCATCACGCACGGGTTTGGTTCTCCAGCCATCTGCGCCGCCCTCACGGCTTTGCAGAATTACCTGACTGAAGCCCTTAAAGGCCTCGACAAGATGTTCTTGAACAACCCCTCTTCCAACCGACACACATCCGTAGACGGACCCGGCTCCAAAGGCGGAGAGAAAGAGGAAAAACACAGGAAATGAACTGTGGAAATACGATATCAAGGCGGGAGAGTCATTGGAGATGTTCAGAGATTCTATAAACTCTAGTTTTATGACATTGCGTTTTACATTCTGGGTTGAAGGTGGAGATTGGACAACAGATCACGGGAAAACGAAAGGAACGATACGATACGATACGAGACTGGAGGACATGAGTCTGCCGTGACACTTCACCATCTTCATCTCATTGGTGTGCGAGTGTGAACATATTCAAGGAGTGTTTGTGAGTGTGTGTTTTTGTGTATAAACGTTTGACATGATGTTAGACGCAAGCTGTCCTTTACACACACGCTCATGAATCTGATACCTGATATTTGAGTGTTCATCGGTGTAATGGCCAGCACGTGAGAGGACGGGTTTGCTTGGGATATTGGTGGAGACACTTTTAGCTACTATATTTAATTATTCTTATTATACAAAATCATTGGTGCACAGTTCTGCAATATTAAATACATTCCATTCAGCCTTCGCCAAGACTACAGTAACACAAATTCACACAAACATCTGTCTGTAAAAGACGAAAGTGGTTGTTAAGTGAAACATTTGCTCCATTGCTTGAAAGAGAGACAAATTATTCAAATCTAGGAGATTTTCTTGCATTTCTTGCAATGAAATTAGCCAAAAAGAGGCTGTAAATGTGCTACAATAAAGCATCATGCTATTTACGTTACAGTCCATCACTGATATTACATATGACAAAGATTCACATATACGTTATAATCATAGCAATTCATTACAAATAAGTTCTCAGACTGATTATTCATATAAAGATTACAAACCAAAACTCTGAGATTCTTTCAAACACCTCGGGCAATATTCAGAATAGCTTGTCTACAAAAATGCAAAAAGAGAAATGAACATGAGAGCAATTTTGTATTTTTTGGTTGTATTTCTTTGTATTTGAAACTGCTCTTGCTAGTGCTGTCTTGGCCATTTGGTTGTAAAAACGTGAGGATTGAGCGAGGGCATTTTCAGCAGGTTACTTTTAACATGGCAATCATCTTAGCTGACCAAATGACGTTTCATCTGTTGCTTATGTATTTCGTTTAAATGTATACTAACATTTACACAGATTTAAATCAACATAGACAAAGAAAACACATTTTATGGCCTAAACAGGGATTATTTGTTTTTACTACCCTACATCAGCTGAATTGAAGCTTGCTTTGACCGTGGTGTTGGCAGCGTCAACAAAAAAATAACTTTTTTGAAAACAGACTTAAAAGGGTCTGCATAAAACTGAGGAAAGGACAGGTGACCGCGCGTGCTGGGACACGTCCACGCGCAGCCATTACGCGCTCACCTCAACCGGCGTGGACGCGCACTTTCTCAGTCCCGCAAGATGGATTATAGCCTGTCTGTCAAAGTTAATATTTGGTTTACTGTGCGAGGAAGGCTCTTTATTTATGTTTGTATATATTTATTTATGCTTAATTTAATGGGCGTATGTACATAGGAATAGACTGGGTCGTCTATCTGTGACTGTCTCTGTGCGTGGGTGAACGCTTGTTTTAGATAGCATCTTGTATTTTTTGTTTCATAGATACGGTGTTATGTGGTGAAGGCTAGAAGTTGGTTCTTGTCTGGTGATTTTCATTTACCTCGAAATAAGAATAAAACGTGTGTTTTATTGTAGGTGTTGCAGTGTGGTTGGTTAACCCATGTTCTTGATTCATAGACCACGTTTGTGACAGTTCAAAAACGTTTATTAAAGTAGTTTTAATAAAAAAGTTCCAGCATCCATAACTATTAGGCTACATATAATAAGCTATGTTCACGGAGCACTATCATTATCATTTTATTTGCATAAAAGTATTTTTTTTTAGACAAAGTCGATCTGTCAGGCAACAGTAGGCTATGCCATTTTACAACATTGAATTTGCAAAGGATAGGCTATTTTATTTTATTTCAGAAAAAACAACATTATTAGTTTTTTTATAATTTGTAATTAGTCTACAGAATTTAGAGAATAAATTATTTAATCATAAACCTCCAAAAATACATGTTTTCACCCAAAGCATAGCCTAGCTTAAATGTTTTCTATAAATTCCTTGGATATTTATTTTATTAAATAGTTATTAAATAGAACCAAGGGAGGTAGGCTAATACTATGAGAAATAAATAAACTGCATTCAATTAAATGTCAGTGCTGTCAGTTATTAACAATATTATGTCAGAATATGACTTTAGACCTTAAGCGTTGTTTATAGGCCTAATCATAAACGGATCAGCTAAAGATATTTGTAAAAAATATTAAAACGTAAAAATCGGTAATTAAATGACCTTTAGGCTAAAATTATTGTGAATAATATTATTATTATATAAACATCTCGTAATATTTTCATTATCAAACACTGACTTATAATGCAATCAGAAGAACGGAAATCAACAAGAAACGTAAATGTAAAACGGAAATGAGAATTCTGATTCTGCTTCCTGTCTCGTTTCAAGGCAAGCAAAGAATGCCAAAATTGATCGAAAACAATCCCTTGAAGGCGTGTGTCCGCGGTCGTGGCAGTAAAGTGAACTCATATCCCGTCCGCAGGTCAGAGCCCGCGCGCATCAGCTCGCGCTGGTGTATTTAATGCGGAGGAGCGCGTGGCCTGCGGGTTCCGTCGCGTGACTCGTCATGCGTGAAGTATTGTGACCCAGGTGCAGCACCCGCATGTCCGCGAGCGACGTGGATCTCGACGAGATTCAGAGATTTCTCTTCAGGAGAAAAAAAAGACTAGCCTCCCTCTTACCCACGGGACCTGAAACAACACAAGCCGAGATCTTTCATCCTTCCCTCGAACCCGGTTCTCATTACATCAAAAAGAAAGAAAGACAAAAAAAACGAAAAAGAAGAAAAAAACAATAAGACCAAACCCATATCTAATATCACTGATTTTTATAGCCTATTCAATAATAGGCTACTTATTGACTTTAAACAATAGCTGTTTTTTTAATCACATAGGCATCTAAATTCAGTAGCCTAGATGTTTTTCTCATAGCATAACAAATCAAATGTGCATCAACAAAATGCCCAATGGGCAATAATACCAATAGCCCACATAAAAGCTCCCTGATTGTATCAAACAACTGACACAATTTTGAGCCAAAGTTGTAACCAAACATTCATGATTGTTTGGAGCCATATGCAGGCCAAGTTGACAATCGGTCATTAAAAATACATTTTATCCTTCATGATCAAAAGAAGGAAAGGTAAACCATAATGCCAAAACATAAAATATCGATTGCTTGATAGACCTCAGGCCTGACTTGGTCACTAAAATGGGAACAGGCTAGGTCTATTGACTAAAGTTTTTTTGTCTATTTTTCATCATCTTATTTTTTCGGGATGAGTGGAGGAAGAAGAGCTTTGTCTGAGCTCCCAGGTCCCCGTGCTCGCTGTCACGCAATAGACTGTAAAAATGGTTTATCCAGACACGCGCCGGGCGCGCGTAATTCCTGCTCGAGGCGTGATGACCGCAGGCAGCGCGAGCCTAACTGATCAACCTGGATATTTCATTATTCATTAATTTACTGTTTAACAAATCCCGCTCATTATCACGGGAGCGGCTGGCAGGATCCGACCGTTCGGCGGCAGTTGGTGTCAGGCGTGGAGAATTGGCCCATTTGATCCTGAGCTGTTTTTTCTCTCTCTCTCTCTCTGTGTATTATTATTATTATAGGCTATTCAACATCCCGAAACAGCTCGAGATCGTCATGAATAATAAGCAGCGCGCGAGCTTGTCAAAGCCCGTTGAGCGTGACACAGCCTGTGGAAAAAATCGAGGCGTTTTTAATATTACCCCCACTTCAGTCCCTATTTGGAAAAGACAAAACAACACGCTGATAAACAAACGGAAATATGCGATTACTACGGCAATGACACGCGTCCACAGTGGACGAGAAGGACATCAAAAGCAAAGTGTCTCATCAGGCAGTTTAAAGGTTCAGTAAGCGATTATTTTGGAATAGCAAACACATGCTCCTCTACCTGAGATAGCACTGAAATAAGTGTCCTGTCCTGAGAATGAGATATCAAATCTGCCTCAGGGAGCACCGCCTTTTTAGCAAATCAGAAAACTTTAGCCAATCATAAACGCGCTCTATCTGTCAATCATTTTGCGCGCCCTCGTGAGTGAGACCCTTTTCACACACTGTGATGACGGTTTTGAACGGTCACCAGCATGTAAATCCTGCAAACTTTTTTTATGTAGTCATTTTTTTAAATGTATGTAAATGTATGACACTATATATTAGGATACCTTATTATTATTATTACATTTGCATCAAATTACAAAAAAACTAGTTCATGCTGCTGTGAGGGCGTTTCTAATAGGCTACCGGCTGTGGAAGTGATGGTAAAGTTGACATCATTCTGTCTCTCTAATTTTTTTCTCTTTTTAAAAGTTATGAAAATACTATATATGTAGCAAATGGGAACACAAAAAATATATTTCATGTAGCCTATAGCCTCTCATTCACTGCTAGAAGTTTGCCCAACTATGACGACTTCGCTTTTGAGAAACCCGGAAATGTAAAAGGTTCAATTTTTAGCGATTTTTAGTGAGAGGGCGAGAGGTTAAATGGATTTTTTTCAAGTAGGCTATTATCAAAGTTAGAAAAATGGCATTTACAGCACACTAAATAATAGCCTACAACACAACAATAAGGTTAGGATCAGTTATCGTTCACTTTGATGAATGTGTCTAATGCGTCACAATGAATAGCGATAAACTGACCTACAAACTGAAATGGCAAAGTGTAAATTTGTTCTAATTACCATTACCAAGCTAATACTCTAACGAGAGTTAGTTGACATAGTTGCAAACAAAGTTACTTAACATAATGTTCAAAAGGGACCATTAAAATAAAGTGTTATTTTAATAAAAAAAAACCTTTCGACAAATTAAAGTATTTATAATAATATTAACTAAAAATATCACACTAGTAAATAATGCCCATGCATGCATGCAGATACCATCACAGCCCTTACGAAATGGCTAAAGATGTACTTATTTTGCAAGCACTTGCTAATTAAACAGGCACTGCATTTAAACAAACAAGAAAAACTGCTTTCATACAGATTTACTTTGGAAACTCTAAATTGCAGTAGCCTACTATTATTGACTCCTGTTTGATAAACCGCTTGTGAGTTTCCTCATTTGTAAGTGGCTTTGGATAACAGCGTCCACTAAATGCCTAAATGTAAATGTAGGCCTCTTGCAGTAGTGAATGGTTAATCAATGTCATCTTTCATTAACTGAGCATGATGTCGTTAATGGTTGCGGCGTACAGTCTCTGTATGCATAACTTCACTTCTGTTTAATGCTTCATTGAATCAAAACACCTCCCATGACCTCCTCATTCACCATGCTTTTACCCCAACAGCTCTGCATCTTCCTTCCACACTGTCTGAGGTTCAATGAGAGTTTCAAAGCAAAGAACATGAAGGAGCTCACTCCAGGTAATATATTTGATTTAAGATTCTTCAAGGGTTACTTAAGTTTTGCATTGAAGTTAAGCACAAAGAAAGGCTATAAAGGTGTTTGTTTTGTAATATTCCAATACAATTCTCCAGCAAACACAGACTCATAAAAATACACACACAGTAATGCCTACCAATGCAGTACTGGTTTTATTTGATGTGTGTTTGTGGTTTTGGCTCATTGGGTTTGTGTGAGTAAATGATTGATAAAGTTCAGCTTTGATGTTTCTTCACACACCACACACACACACACACACACACACACACACACACACACACACACACACACACACACACACACACACACACACACACACACACACACACACACACACACACACACACCACACACACACAGACTTTTTCTCCTCGAATTTGCTTTGGGAACTTGTCATTCTCAGCATCTCAGCTGATAATACACAGAGTCATCAGAAGTTCCTCTCTTAAATTGTCAATTAACTTTGTGGAATTATCAGAAAATAATTAATTAATTCACCCCAAAATCCCAACACTAAAAACTTTTATCCATTATTGATCCTGAAACATTGAATTTCCCAAAGGCTCTGGATTGATTTTGAAATATTGCGCACATAAAATCAAGCTGTCTTGAATAAATGTTTGATATATTAAAAAAAAAACAAAATAGAAAAACTACTTAAAGCTCCAGTCCGTAACTTTTAGGGGTTAAAAATTATCCAAAATGATAATAATTAAAAAAAAAACCATAACCAGCCAGTGTTCAAAAATATCTGCTTGCCTTTGCTCGATTGAAAACGGTTAGCTTGTAATAATGATTTTAATTTCAGTGGTACTGGTGGGTTTCCGTGGGAAATTCGAGCATGTCTTTGCGTCATTACGTCACATCTGTACACATAAAGAAGAGTCTCGGCTAGTAGGCTATATTGCGTGTGAGAATGTTGGAGGTGGAAATTTTTTAACTTATGGCGGATCCAGAAAGGTTCAAACGACAATCAGTAACGACTGGAGATTCACTTCGGAGTGGGTAGAGAAAAAAAGAGACTGAAACCGGCCCACACGAAAACAAGGATAAACATCGGGCCTTTTGAAAGGTGGCATTTGAAGGGGTTCAAAACGGACGCGAGGCGGCTTTTTTTCTGTTGGACAGGTAAGACATCAATAGTTCAATCGTGTAACAGTAGCACACTTGTTCGCTTAATTCACACAGTTACGGAGTTTCCTTTGTTGTGGCTTTTTTCGTTTTGCTATTATGGTAAATATGAATTATTTTGTGCTAGCTATGAAAGGGAGCAATTCACCTCTAACGTTACACCAAGAAAACCAACCGCCTCCTCCGAAATTATACATATTCCAGTTTTAAATATGCATCGGATTTCAGATACGTGTGTTTTTTTTATTTATTTCAAAGAAAACCAGTAGAGAAACATTAATTTATTGGTATGGCAATCAGAAAGACTGCACAGAAATGGAAACTGAACTACAGGTAGCCAATACACATTAAATGTAGTCACGCAATGCTGATGTTGTTAACATTAACAATTTGAGAACAAAGTGTAATTTGAAACGTTTGACATATGATAAGCGATCGTTATATTTAATCAGCGATATTTACTGCAATGCTTTTTTCCCCCTTAGTTGATCAGAAAAAAAGTGGATGTTAGGCCTGCTTACTTGTTCAGATTACATTTTCCGATGAAAATCATTATGTTGTCATGGTCATACTGTACTTCCAAAAGTAGAATGTGTGATTCTGAATGCCAGTATCCACACCGGCGCTGTGACTGACAGACGTGCAGTCTCTTCAAAACATTGTGTTCATCCGCGCTGTTTCATGCCGATGTACATCTCACGTAAAGTTAATAATTCCGCGAATAACTGCAATTACAGATTTCGAACAGAGATGGCGACAAAGAGGAAAAACTGCGGACTGCAGCTTTAAACATAGACAGTATAAGAAGTGGACAGAGCCATTTCATTGGAACTCAGTTGCCTGCCTGACAGACGTAAATCTTCTAGTAGCTGTGCGTGAAAATTGCCAACGTTAATCTTGCAGAGACGGGGAACTTGAGCAAAGAGTTCTCATACCGAATTATTTCCAATTCCCCAAAAACGTTGTTGAAATATTTTGTCCCGTTGCTTTTATGGACTCATTATCTAGGGGCTTCTCCCTTGACGGGACGTCCCCTCGATTGCCTGCGAGCTTCTCCTCCTGTCAGTACGGTAATTTCTGTACAGCGCAACAGAAAGTCGAGTGTTAATGACGCAATCGTTAGCCTATTTTTACAAAAACTGTTTCTACGGGGCCATAATGTAACATAGAAGGTAATGGAGCCCTTTATACATTGTCGTGTTTCTTTAGAAATAAATAATGGACAAATGGAGTCTTTAAACGCCTCAGATGTAAAGTTATGAACACAGCCACTGGTTTTCATTTTTTCACTCTCTCTGAGAACAGGAGTTGTACCAGAGGATTTAAAAGTTGCCAAAGTTATTCCTCTGTTTAAAACAGATGACCCTTGTTGTTTTAATAATTATAGACCCATATCCATATTGCCTTGTTTTTCAAAAATATTAGAAAAAGTTATATACAAAAGGATCTTATTCCATCTTGATTCTAATTTAATTCTTTACAAACATCAGTATGGTTTCAGGAAAGGTCATTCTACATACATGGCCCTGCTTCATTTGATTGATAAAGTTTCCTCTGCATTAGAAAATAATGAATTCACCTGTAGTATATTCATCGACTTCTCAAAAGCATTTGATACAGTCAACCATCATATTTTATTGAAAAAATTGCAAAAATATGGTTTTCATGATGTTACGCTTGAATGGTTAAAAAACTATGTTTCAAACAGACAACAGTTTGTTTGTATTAATGGATGCTGTTCCAACAAAGCCAGAGTACCTTGTGGGGTTCCACAGGGGTCCATTCTTGGACCATTATTATTTCTTATTTACATTAATGATTTATCAAATGTTTCAAATATTCTTTTTCCAATAATGTTTGCAGATGACACAACTTTAGTTTATTCTCATTCAAATTTTAATTTTCTGATTAAAAATGTAAATACTAGTTTAACTGCATATGCTACATGGTTCAGATTAAATAAGTTATCGCTGAATACAAAAAAATCTAATTATATAATTTTTAGTGGAAAAAAATCATATTCTAAGGACTTCTCAAAAGTCAAAATAGAGACTGTGGAGATATCCCAAGTTGTAACAACAAGATTCCTTGGAATTTTTGTTGATGAGAATTTGACTTGGAAAACACAAATTAATTGGGTTAGCAAGAAAATAAATAAATCTATTGGTATAATTAGGAGGATTAGCAATTTTATTACCATAAATTGTCGTCTTACACTCTATTACAGTTTAATTTATCCATATCTTTCATATTGTAATATAGTTTGGGCAAGCACTTTTCCTTCTACACTTCATAGAATTTTGGTTCTTCAGAAACGTTTTGTCAGGATTGCAACCCGATCTGAGTCACATTCTTCATCTGTGCCTCTATTTCAGAATCTTCAGATACTTACTGTTTATGATATTAATATCACTCAAATATGTGTTTTTATTTATAAGGTATATTCTAATTATGAAAATATTCCAGAGCACTTCAAGTCTTATTTTAAATTTAACTCACAGGTTCACTTTTATTCAACTCGTCAATCTTTAGATTTACATCTTCCAAAGTTTCTTACGTGCAGAGGTCAATTTACTATCAGATTTAGGGGTACCAAATTGTGGAACAGCTTTTTCCACCTAGCGATAAATTCCTCCTCATTAACATATTACAAACGATATTTAAAAGCCCATTTAACTGCTGTCTTAAAATTTTAATATATTAATTATCTTACCTTTGTGTTATGATTATATTTTTGTTAGTATATTTCCATTACTGTCATTGTCATTTGTATGTACACATGTATGTGCATGTGTGTATTGTGTGTGTGTTATGAATATATGTATCACTAGTTTGTTATTACTTTTATGTAGTCTAATGTTATTTGTTTTTTATGTTCTTTTTGATTTTTGATTTTGATTTTATTGTAATTATATCTATAGGTGGAGGCGTTAAATAAGCCCATTTTGGTTTTTTTTTGCCTCTTCCTGCACATTAATTGATTGTCTTATTTTGCTTATGTATTTTATGTCTTGTTTATTATTATTATTGTCTTTTTTATGTAATTGTAAAGGTGCAAATATAAATAAATAAATAAATAAATAAATAAATAAAAAATAAAAAAATATTCGCTGTCAAAGTGACGCCAAAATGAATGGGAGTCAATGGAAATGCTAACGCAAGTGAAGTTCTGCTACAAGATGGCGGCACCCGGCCGACTTCAACTTCCGGTCGACGGAAGAGAGAGAATTCCACCTATTCAATCTAAACTAAATATTTAAAGGGATAGTTCACCCAAAAATTAAAAATTCACTCACCCTCATGTTGTTCCAAACCTGTATGAGTTTTTCTCTTCTGTTGAACACAAAATAAGATATTTTGAAGAATGTTGGTAACCAAACAGTTGATAGCCATTGACTTCCATAGTAGGAAAAAATTACTATCAACTGTCTGGTTACCAACATTCTTCAAAATATCTTATTTTGTGTTCAACAGAAGTGGTTTGAAACAACTTGAGGGGGAGTTTTTTCATTTTCAAATGAACTTCTGCACTACTTTAAAGTGATTAAATGAGCAAAAAACTAAGCTGTTGAATTTACCAAATGTATAGCGCTGATTCTGTGATCAGGTCTGTGAATGTGTGTGTGTGTGTGTGTGTGTGTGTGTGTGTGTGTGTGTGTGTGTGTGTGTGTGTGTGTGTGTGTGTGTGTGTGTGTGTGTGTGTGTGTGTGTGTGTGTGTGTGTGTGTGTGTGTGTGTGTGTGTGTGTGTGTGTGTTTGTACTTACATGCATGTTTGTGAGTTAGCAGCTGCTGGTGTTGCTAAAACAAGAGAAAAACAGGTCAAGGTTATGAATCCATAAAACACTCATTCTTCTCAGTAACATGCACACAGACACAGAAACAATCTGAGCCATCACAATCTAAAGGATTAGTGTAGGCAACAATGAAAAGTCTGTCATCATTTCCTCATCCTCCTGGCGGCCTCCAAACTCCTGGTCTTTTCTATCCAACCGAGGCATTTAGGACAGGAGAGAATACTTTATTTAATCCTCGAGGGGAAACTGAGGCATTGCAGCGCACATAAATTGCACAACAGGAAAAACAACAACAAATGCAATACCAAAATACAGAAAGAGAATTACACCAAAAAATTGATGTACAATTTTCACTTAGAAAATGCTTGTAAACATCACAAATAATTACAAAGAAATGCAATACGTATTGATTTAAATGTAACGATTTAGAAAGACTGAAATAAGATTTTCTTGTAAAACGTACTCCAATATTCTTTATTTGCAATATTTTTTTTTTTATAGTGGACAATAAGCAGGGGCAGTCAAGCTTCAAAAAGGACCAAAAACATCAAAAGATAATCTGTCTGCTTATCATGACTACCATGATTCCGAAGATGGAATATATATTATACGCTAGTCCTATGGACTATTTTTATGATGGGTTTTCTGTCCTATTTTGAGTTTCACATCTTCATGGTCACTTAATGTTTTTACTCAATGCAGAAGAGCACAAATATTTAATCTTCAAACAAAAAGAGAGACGTTTGTGTGCAGAACATGTACTTGCACGTTTCATGTCTCACCTGTGCTTCAGGTGTCTTAGTTTGCTTTGTTTCTCTTCAGTACTTCATTTCCCAACCTGCACCACTGGACTTGCTTGTGTGTGTGTGTGTGTGTGTGTGTGTGTGTGTGTGTGTGTGTGTGTGTGTGTGTGTGTGTGTGTGTGTGTGTGTGTGTGTGTGTGTGTGTGTGTGTGTGTGTGTGTGTGTGTGTGTGTCTCTCTCTGTCTCACACACACACACACACACACACACACACACACACACACACACACACACACACACACACACACACACACACACACACACACACACACACACACACTGCTCAGGATTTAATGGCCTCTGTGGGTGGTGGGGAAATAAAAACGAACGCTCACAATATAATATAGGCCACTGTTTGAATAAGTAAAATATTATCCTTGTGCTTATGGTGAGCTTTATAGTGTTTGTCTGGAACAGTCTGTTGAACATACAATTATAAACTCTGATGAGATGAGTTTGTTCTCTCTCTCTCTCTCTCCTCCTCTCTCTCTCCTCCTCTCTCTCTCTCTCTCTCCTCTCTCTCTCTTCTTCTCTCTCTCTCTCTCTCTCTCTCTCTCTCTCTCTCTCTCTCTCTCTCTCTCTCTCTCTCTCTCCTCTCTCTCTCTCTCTCTCCTCTCTCTCTCTCTCTCTCTCTCTCTCTCCTCTCTCTCTCTCTCTCTCTCTCTCTCCTCTCTCTCTCTCTCTCTCTCTCTCTCTCTCTCTCTCTCTCTCTCTCTCTCTCTCTCTCTCTTCTCTCTCTCTCTCTCTCTCTCTCTCTCTCTCTCTCTCTCTCCTCTCTCTCGTCATGCCTTGTAGGACTAAATCCATGCCCTTGGCTACTATTATTTACACATGGATGGATGAAAAACACACACACACACACTTTTTGGATATGTGATGTTATGTGTGAATGTGAAAGCACCTCTTTTTGGGGTCCTCAATTAGAAAATAATTAATAAATAAAATACATTTAAAAAGAAAGAAAAACTTGTAACCTATCATATATATGCATTAAATTGATCAAAAGTTTAATTAAAACAGTTATAATGTTTTTTTTAAAAATAAATGCTGTTCTTTTGAACTTTCTAATCATCAAAGAATCCTGAAACAAAAATGTATAACAGTTTCCAAAAATGTATGCATCACAACTGTTTTCAACATTGATAATAATAAGAAATTCTTAATCAGCAAATGATCATATTAGAATGATTTCTGGAGGATCATGTGACACTGAAGACTGGAGTAATGATGCTGAAAATTCAGCTTTGATCACAGGAATAAATTACATTTTAAAATATATTCGAATAGAAAACAGTTCTTTTAAATTGTACAATTGTTCACGAAATTACAGTTTTACTGTATGTGTTCAAATAAATACAGCCTTGATGAGCAGAAGAGACTTCCTTCAAAAACATCAAATAGTCATTTAAATATTAAACTTGTGCATAAAAAATGGTCACTGGAAATGTGATTTTTAATTAGTACCGAGGAAGTGGAATATGAGAATATAATTGTAATGTGTGTGTGTGTGTTTGGTTCTCAGCAGTGCTGATGTCCAGCAGATGTATATCTTTGGCGACGGCGTTCCTGAACACTGATTGGTTTTTGACATTGTTTCATGGAACAAGATGCTCAGCAATGTGGACAGCATATATGTGTGTGAAATGTGTGTGAGTGTTTGTGAGAAAGTCTCTCTCCCCCTCTGTGTGTGTGAGATGAGGATGTCTTGTGAAGGCCCATCTGCCCTGGTGTCTGCCCACCAGTCATACTGCCAGCACAGGCACTGCAGCGGACGCCTAAACTCTCTGTGACAAGGACCCCTAGAGTGCAGAGTGCCACCCAACATAAACAACACTGGCACTGCTCTCGCACATGACAGCCTGCATGTGCAATTTCTTTCGTTCGCTGCGTCTTTTTACCTCTTCCACGTCATCCAGATTTTTCAATCATTTCTGCTTTTACTTAAATATATTATGTAATTTGCACTTAATCCGTTTGCAGTTAAGACTTAGGGATTTATGTTAAGTGTTTAAATCAATTCATAAGTCATCTTGGATAAAAGTGTTTACTAAATTAATAGAATCTTGATTTCCAATTGAAAAAGTCAATGGAATTGATGTGTAATCGTCAACACTGGGACACTAGACCTGTTTACTTTAATAAAGGCACATTTATGGTGGATTTTTTGTATTTGAACTCCTTCATTTTTCTTTAAGAAGTTTATAGTGAGGCACTTACAATGGAAGTGAATCCGTAAACATTCAAATTCTCATTCAAGTTTCAATATTACAGCTAGGATGTAAATAAAATCCAGGTAAATGGTTTTATTATGAAAAAAAAGGTTACTTTCTGTGTAGGCCTAGTTATATACAATATTGTTGCTATGACAAGTAATACAAACTTTCACAAAAGAACCAGTGCAAGTGCCTTTACATTTCTACTTTTAAATCCACAAAAAACAGGCTCTATAAAACTAAAAACTAGGGATGAGTCAAATAAAAAAAATTGTGTTAATTATGCTACAAATGACACAGAAGGAGCTTTAAAGGGACAGTGCCCCTAAAATGTAAAAAAAAAAAAAAATCTCATTTACTCACCCTTATGTTGTGAAATCCATATTATTATTTTTTATATTTCTGTAACACTCTGGATACCCCCTGGATAAGTGAAATAAATTAATTTATGAATTATATATTTCTTTTAAATACATCATAGTGGTCTCTCCCAAAACATAAAACCATCTAAACAGGTCAACCTAGAACTTGCACCAGTTATTTCTGTCCTCTGTCCCAATGGGAACAATGAAAAGACCATCAAATGAGATGAGCAGCAGAACATTACAATGACAGTGTGTGTGTGGAGTGAAACTTTAAGCACTGTTGGAGAGAGTGTACGGTTTTCATCAAATTCAGACCTTGCGTGTATCAAAATGTGAGTCTCCAGTAAACTGGAATGTGATGTTGTCTTTTTTCTCCTCTTCTTTCTGTGTGTGATTTGCACATTCAGGTCATTCTCTGTCAGTCTCTGTCTGAACTGTGATTGACAGCTGCAGTCATGCTCCCTCGGGGCAGCTTACTTGCTCCTACATGAATCTCTCTTTCTCTCTCTCTAAGTCCATCCCTTCCTCGTTCTCTCACTTCCTCTCCAGCACATAAATTCAGTTTCTCATGTCAGACAGTGATTGATATGTTCCTGTATTTACAAAAATCAGCTCTATATTTCTGCCATCATAAAACACACATGCTTAAACACTTCTACTTTACTCAAAGTCCCACTGGGGAAATTCTCCATCATGATTAAGAACTCACAGAAGGGACCGGGAAAACTAAAGCAAGCTAATTATATTAAGATATCAATTAAAATCAAGTCAAAATTCACTGATCAAATTCAAAACAATGCAGTAGCCAAATGCATGACGGTTAAACCTTTAGAGCCCCACACCAGATAAATTAAATACAAAAGATGTAAAAGCATAACGTCAACATTACCAGCAATGCTATATGAAAAAGTTTAGGGTCTGTAAGATTTTTAATGTTTTTGAAAGAAATCTCTTCTGTTCACCAAGGCTGCATTTATTTGATCAAAAACATAAACCAGTGATATATTTTTTCAGAATTTCTTGATGACTAGAAATTGTTCGTAACATTATAAATGTCTTTACTGTAATTTATAAACAATTTAATGCATCAAACATTTAAAAGACATTGCCATATAGTGACAATTATTCTCACAAAGTGGCATATAGAGCATATGTGTTTTCTTGCACTGTACGGAGAAGGTCTTTACGGAGTCATTCTAAAGCTTCACATGCAGATTAAAATATCCCAAAAAAACAGAACAATGTTATATATTTTGTTGGCTTGTGTACCTGCATTATCCCAAATGTTTCCAAACTATGTTTAAATATAAAGAAATCAGCCATTTTAACCTAGTGTAACGCCGTATCATTGCGTCGCCTGTCAATTACATCATATCTGCGTGACTCTTGATTTTCGTTTTTTACTTCCATAGAAACCATGGAAACACAGACGCTATAATATATTATTTATCTTATTAGACAGGTGAGCAACTTTTTGGATAACTTTATTAACAGAAAACGAATCATTTTAATATATCTCAACACGGTAGTCTTATTGTTTGAATCCCATTTTCTTGATTTACATGTTTCCTATGTCTCAGAGACAACACTATTTTGTCAAATAGCAGATTCAGAAAGATCTTTATTTGTTGTAGTAGAACATTTTCTCCACCATATAATATATTTTAAAATAATTGCATGCCATTTAGCAACTCAAGTCATCCAGCTTTTATTTTATTCTATAATTCTAGTGTGTAACAAGGGTCTCATTCCAGCCACTGAGCGAACACAGAGTAACATTATAACACAACTTTCAACACACTCAAATGTATGTTTAGTATGATTTTTCTGACTAAGTAAAACAGCACTGTTACCCCACAATTTTAATTTGGTAAATACTTTACATAGATAAAGTGCAAGGTAGGAGGCGGATGCTAATCATAACTTTTATTGTAAAATAAACAAACAACAAAACGAAAGCAGCAGCCGACTGCAGAATCTATATGCAAAATTAAAACAGCAAATGTCCCAGGCACTCGGCTCCGCCCAGCTTCACAGTAACATAAATGTAATACTAGCTCATTTACGGTGTCATCAAGCTACGCCTTTGTTATTTTGACTAAGAGCCATCTAGCGACAAAACTTACACACTGTGCCTTTAACCGCTGGCAAATGATATTGGGCGCTTTTGCAGGTTTGTTTAAAATTCGGATCCTTGGTAAATATTCACCTCATATTCAGCTCTCTTTTATTTTATTTATTTATAAGTTTATTTGTATAGGGAGGGACAGTACAAAAAAAAATCATGATCCCAGTCAAAACTGGAAAATATGTAATGCACATAGAGAGTAGCCTATAGCCAAAGCTAATTTGCATCTCAGGCTCCTAGAAAGGCTTTTCTAAACAAAATAAAATAAAAAAAACAAAACAAAAAATAAAAATACCACAATGTGTCACTTATAGACAATCAAATACGTACCTAAATTATAGGCATTTAAATTTTTGTTCTCTGATGTCTTCACCTCACCGTTTTACTTGCATATTCTGGCGATTCAGTGCGTGAGTGAACGGCTGAATCTCGAACCGTTTAGTCATGGAAAAGAACCGACTCAAAGCAGTGATTCATTCATCACGACTCGGCCATCGCGAATTATGAAGTTTTAAAAAGACGACAGAAAATTGGAGACACGACAGGACTGGTGAACTATCGTGAGGGAAGACGATTCTTAGGTCAGTGCATGTAAATTTCCTCGTTAGACAACGAGCAACATTATTTTACAAGGGCTTAATTGTGAGGGGTTTTAGCATGCAGTTGCCTGGGTCGTTGTCAGGGCGTTGCTACACAGGTGCTGAGACGTAGGCCTAAGTTGTTTTTTTAGCACGTTAATGCAGTTGCTAAGGTTTTTTGGTGGTAAACACTGCTAACAAGTGTGTATGATCAGCATAGTGTGTACGAGTAGGTGTGTCTAATGTCTTAATAAGAGCTCTTTCACGCTGCTCTCTGTTGTTTGTGATGTGTGATTGTGTCGCTGTGCTCAGGGTGAGAGTCCGATCTGAATCCGGAGCCGTGTTCAAATCTGCTGTTAAATCCGTTAAGAGCCGAAAATTAATTACCTAACCAGAGCAGGAATGATTCCAAAAGAAGGAACCCGTGTGAGGAGACGCAGAGACAGCGAACATAAGGAGGTCGAAGAACGCTACGAGTCACCAGACTTCACGTTAAGCTTGACTGACTAATTATTGCTTATAATTTGCGTTTGGATTAATTAACTAATTAGCTGGGAATGTCTGAAGGCGTAGCGCAGTCTGTGCATGTCAGAGTGAAGACTTTAATTATTGTGATATTTTTAATTAGAATCTGCAGCTGAGTGAGACACACATCCACACACATATAGGCTTCACTCAAATAGCACACAATACACAAAAAAATAACACACTTGAGCACAAATATTATAAACAAAACACAACACAACAGTTCTACAATAGCTCAAACAGAGCATGGTGCTTCAACAGCAAGGTCTTGGGTTTGATTCCCAGGGAATGCATGACTAATAGTTAGGCCTATTTTAAAGAGTCTGACAGATGCATAGGCCTTAATGTAAATAATATTCAAACAACATGCACACAAGTAAAATTTGAATCTAAATCATATACAAAAATCCCCTATAAGATTTGTATAATGCATGAAGCTTACGCTCTTTTTATACTGTATGTACATCCTTTCTCTCTATAATTTAGCCCAGTGTGTGTAGCCTATATGAAACAGATAATGCAGATAATGAACATGCTGGTGCTGAGGTAAATTCGGACCCTGCAAGATGTCTCCGGCATCCTTCTCTCTCCCTCCCTCTTTCTGAGATGAGAGAAATGTGCATCGTCGACAGGATTCGGCTGTGCATCTGACTATTTTCCATCACAAGGGGCCAAGTTTAGTAAACAGGCAAAACTAATGAGGCACTTTGAGCTGCGAAGCGGAGCTTCAGCCCGGGGCCCGAGAGCCCGCTCGCACCTGATGGAGCCGAGAGACATCAAAGCAGAGGATTACAGCAGCGCCAGGGGCCACATTCACAGACTTATTATACGCCTCGTTCCTAATCCGGTTATCTGCAGAATATGGCTGTGTTTAGCAGGCCTTGGCCTCCACACACACACACACACACACACACACACACACACAACATGCACGAGTCACATATAGAATGCAAAAAAACACATGCACACACATCAAAAATAGACAACCACATGGTCACAAACACGCTTAAGAACACAACCTCATATTCATATAGAAGCTTTCCAAACGCTTTATGTAATATTCATCCGCAGCTCATAGATGATGGTTGAATCCTCCATAAGGTCACATTACTCTCCGACAGCAGGAATCCATCTGTCAGAGTGCCTCGTGTGTGTGGGTGGTGGTGTTGTGTGTTGTGTGTTGTTTGTGTGTGTGTGTGTGTGTGTCTTCTGAAGGACTCGCAGCCCTGGGCGCATTTGGATGTGTTTCTGTTGGTCAAGTTGGTGCTGATGGTCAGACTTGAAGAGAACACTGGACACACACGGTGAAATGAAAGACAAATGTTTATGGGTGAAAACACGCCCAGGTCACATTTCACCCAAAAAATATCACGTTTTGCATAAAGAAAATGAAGCAATTCAAGAATGTTTTTGCATTGAGATTATTTTCATGACAGTTAAGCACATTTTACCCCCAAATTCCCATTACTGTAATGTGTTTGGATGTTTTATTTTTGAGTTTCTAATGCTTATAATTCCTATTATTGTCAGTGGGGATTCTCATTACAGTAATACAATATTTTCATATTTAAATCAGCACAAATTAAAGGCAGTACAACAAATAATACTATAAATACTTTGCCATTTAAATATGATATATATATATGATTTCTTTTTTGCATGAAGGTAATGCAGACACGGTGAGAATAGTTCACCTAAAAGTAAAAGTTATTATTATTTACCCGCCCTCATGTCTTTCTCTTATGAACAGAAAATATGATGTTTGAGAGAATGTCTGAACAACTCTTTTCTTCTAAATTAAAGTGAATAATAACCACAGCTGGCCAGCAAGATTTTCAAAGCAGGATTATACTGAAAAATATGGTCAAAGCTATGATATGTAAATTCAGAAGAATATTCTCATGCTTTTCTGATGCTTTTGTATTATATCTGTTCTCAATCCACTTTAATTGTAGTGGTCATTTTGCCAAACATCTAAAAAATGTGAGTTTTGGACAACAAAAGGACTGAGGAAATTATTAAATACCTTAAATGTTCATGAAAATAATTTCCCAATGCAACCTTTTCTATAAGAAAAACATAATTTATTATTTGTTCTTTTGATTTTGTGCTGAAATATGACCCAGACGTGTTTTTTTTTGGAACAAGAAACTGACTTTCAAATTAAGTGAGAGAAGGAGACAGACAACTTAAAATATGTAAAGTAAGGGAAGCAGGAGGGAGAAAGGAACAGATAAAGGAAAAGAGATAGTGTGAGAGAGAAAGAGGAGGAAATTCTGACAGTGATTCAAACTGCATGTGTGTATGTGTGTGTCTTCATGTGTGTGTGTGTTTAGCTGCGAGGAAGGTCAGGTTCTGGCAGAGTTTAATCCTTGGATTGGCAGTTCTGCCCTCTGGTCAGTGCTGATTATCTCCCATAATGCATTGCTGCTCTCTGATAATGATTCTATGGACTGTTTCGAAACAGTAATAATTTTCGTTTAAGAATTTCAGGTTTTTTTCTTATTTAACTTTTTTTTAAAACTATAATTTAAGTAGTTCAATTGCTCTGTCTCCTAATAACTGAAATGTTCAGCAGCTACTTTAAAAAATGTAATCATGCTGTACGATTATGAAATGGAAATCTAGTGTACTTTTTACTGAATATTGTGCAGTATACAATTAAAAATAGAAAGTTTACTCATCCATCCATGCACGTTTATTCAGCCAGCGGTGCATATATATAAATATATATATATACACACAAATATGCATGTTGAGGATCATGTGACACTGAAGACTGGAACTTAAAATTCAGCTTTGCATCACAGGAATAAATTACATTTGAACTATATTCAAATAGAAAACGGTTACTATAAATTGTAATAATATTTCACAATATTATGTTTTTTAATATAAATATCTGTAAATTAATATATGCACCTGAAAATGAAAGGCTGAGCTTACTGCATTGTAGGAAATGTGCAGTGTTTTCTGTGTAATAGAGTGTTTATGCACATAAAATAAGCCTACTTTGCACAGTATGCTAGCAGCAATAACATGTATATGGTATTATGCTTTTCCAAACACATTTCTCCCTCACTTACACACACATGCATGTTTGCGAATCACTGGAGTGTGATAGATTTAGAATTAACCTTTATTTATATTTTTTATCATAAAGCCAGCTATTAAGAGCCCTAATTAGGGTCTACAGGGAATTGTGGCACACTGAGGAGGACAAACTACCTGCTGCGGGTGCGAGTATCACCGTATCAGAGCCCCGGTCAAAACACACTCAAACTCTACTAGCCCAGAGCGAGTGAGATAGAGAGAGTGTGGAGACAGCGAGAAAGAAAGAAAAAGAAAGAGAGAGAGAGAGTTAGGACAGAGTGAATCAATGAATAATTCATAAAACGCTGTTGTAATGTTCCGTCCTAACCCTGCAGGCCTGGTTAAGGTCAAGGATGGCTACTGTGTGTGTGTGGTGTGTGTGTATATGTGTGTGAGCTTTAGATTCTACAAAGCCAAATGGAATAATTCAGAACTGTAATGTACAACACAATATTTTACCCACCTTGCACAACACTGCAAAGATTTCAACCTGCTATTTGAGGTCGATTTTAAACAGATTTGAACAAATCCCTGACCCTATGTATCAAACTTGTGCATGCTAAACTTCTTTAGAGAGGTGCTGTTACTTTTCTTAAAGGATCTGATTGGATTTTCACATGGTGGATGATTAAATGGGAATAAGTCTCATAGATTTACATTGCAAGAGAGACCCAGGATATAGGTTTTTGTCTTGAGACGGTAAGCAAAAGCAAACACACTTGAAACAACCCAGTGAAAAAACTACTAAAGCCAGTTAGCAAACACCAACAACACATTATTATTATAGCAACGAGTTTTGCAAAGAGCAAGTCACATGTTCTTTGTGAAATGTAGTTTAATTTAGGTTATATTTAGCCTAAATTGAACTAATAAACGAACAGCCGTGTATTTATTTAAATGATGATATTGAGTTCAATCTCCACATCAATCTTTGTGTAATGAGGATGTTGTGTTTGATTTCCTGTAAGTGGAGGATTTGTTGTGTGTCATACAGTAATGCTGAAGTTTGTTGATTAACTAAGAACGCACAACCCTGTTAAAACCGCCCCGAATCGATGGGGTTTTGGAAGGGTTTTAGGCACTTTACAAATGTGTTTAAACTAACTCTCACCTTCGGACCTCTCTCTTTCTTTCTGTCACTCTTTCCTCACATCCATCCAAGTTTCTGTCTTGTTTTAACGCAACACAAGTAAATGTCATGTTTTTTTTTTGCACTTATTGCTTCAAAAACTTCCAGCTTTAATAATTTGCGGCACAAACAAATTAATGCTGTTCTAATTACACATTTGTGGTCATTCCGAACAAACACGTAAACAAGGAAAATCTGATTACGAGTATGAGATTATTTTTCTTCTCATTACAACACGAGCAACACACGATATGAGCAATGGAGAAACCTCCAAGCTACACATTAACACCACACACACACACACACATGCTCGCAATAACGAATGCAATAACAGCAACAAACAACAATAACAATAATAAAACCTTTGGAAAACGTTTCATAAATGATCAGTGTGTAATTAGTGTAATCTATGATGCGGCCTCCTTATGGAGAACTATTTGCGCGTTCCTCGTCTGTGTGTGTGTGTGTGTGTGTGTGTGTGTGTGTTCTCACGTGCCCTGCAGGGCCGACCTTCCAATCATTATCTGTCTGTCTTATTACCCCGCCAACCCAAGCCCACTTTTAAATAAAATATGCAAAGGTTTCTTAAATGATGACCCCGGGCGACGTGGATCTCCTTTGCTGCTGTACAGGCTGTTAATCTGAGAAATGCAAATTCTCTTCATCTTCCTCCGCTGCTTTATTAACTTTTTTGAATTTAAAATTCCACGAACAATGAGTTCTGTCAGCTTCTGGAATTATATTTTCCTCTTTTCTTTTCATGTGCTCGCAGAAGCGCGTTTCACCAGGGGAAATAAGACGGTTTCATCTCCTTCTCTCCATTTAATTGGCTGCTTTGCAATTATTAGTTTTTGCTGCTAAAGTCTTTTTCTTTTATTATTTTTCTTCCTGTTTTCTTAAAGCGATATATGTCAACATTAGTTTGTTGATCTGTGAAACTGGAGGAGCAGTCAGCGTTCCTGGCGTGAGAGTCGTCTGCGAGGGGACGTTCTCTCCCCAACATGGCCTTTATTTCCCTCTCTTCTCCTCCTCTTCGTTCTCTTGCACTCCTCTGTCATTGAAGTCTGAACTGTGTATAGCTCATGAATTCTACAGACTTACTCATACAGATGTTTCTCAGGACTAAAATTTCTGATGGCAATCTATTTTTTAATAGATTTATAGAGGTAGAAAGACAAAAAGAATGAACATTATTCTTTTAGAAAATGAGAAACATTTTTTTGTACAGATTAACCAACAAAAGCACAGTTCACTGTAACTGGAAGCTTGTTTCCGCCACTGAATAGTAAAAATAAATTTCCAGAATAGCATGATATAAACACTTGCAATTGCAAGTTATAAAGTCAGAATTGCGAGATATAAAGTTTGTATCTCACAATTATGACTTTATAACTCACAATTGCAACTTTATATCTTGCAATTCTGACTTTAAAACTCATAGAAAACTTTTTTATATCTCGCAATTCTATATTTTTTAACTCGCACACTCGAGAGATCACTTCCGGTACTTTCTGGAAAAGACCGAAGCGCCCGCACCGTCAGATCACTTGGACGTGGCTGTGTTTACAAGAGGTAAAATCTATATAAATACTGTTCGTTTTCTCACACAAACCGTTCGTTTCATGTCGTAGACCATCAATGTGTACTTACATTTACGAGTCAGTAAATCATGTTTTGCACCTTTGGTGCAACTCAGACACATCATCAGAGTGATGCATCCTGGGTTCATTGGGTGTTTCGGGTCTCACAACATCATACACCCTCGCCCAGGCGACCCAGCCAGGGTTGATCAGACCCTGGCTTGTGTCTGAGTAGGTTGTATGATCCACGGATCGCCCCGCTTGATCCATAGCCATCTTGACGCCTTTTCGGCTGTGTCCGTGATGTTCTTGACGGCTTTCCTGATGTGCAGTCCCTCCACTCCAAGCATCTTGAGGGCCCTAATCAGTGACTGGCCGACGAATCCTCTGCACCCGACCTCGATGGGATTACATCGGGTCCTCCACCCCCTGCTTCGGCATTCGCCTGCCAGCTCCTCGTACTTGGCCCTCTTCCTCTCAAAAGCCTCCTCCATTCGGTCCTCCCAGGGAACAGTCAACTCCAGCAGGACCACTTGCCTTGTTATTTCTGACACCAGGACAATGTCTGGTCTGAGTGTGGTCACTGCGATGTTTTCTGGGAATTTGAGCTGTTTCCCAAGTTCGACCTTCAGCTGCCAGTCCTGTGCTGTTGCCAGCAGCCCCCCTGTTGCTTCAGGCGCTGGTGTGGCTTCTCCCCAGCTTTAACAAAGGCGATGTTCTGTCTTGCTGGTTGCTGGTATCTACTGCATGCGATCCCAGTGCTGATAACCTCTGCAATGACCCTCAGTACTTGGTCGTGGCGCCAACGGTAGCGCCCCTCTCCCAGTGCTTTTGAGCAGCAGCTCAAGATGTGAATGAACCTCCTCTCTGGCAGAGTGGGCACAGTGGTGTCTCTGCCAGGCCCCAGCGGAAGAGATTGGATGGACTGGGGAGGACATCATAGACCGACTGAACCAGGAATTTAATCCGGTGTGGCTCAGACTTCCACAATTCTGTCCACGATATTTTCCGGTCTGCCGCCTGCTCCCATCGAGTCCATGCTCCCTGCTGCCTCATCCCTACTGACCTGCTGCAGCGGACTTCTTCCACCCCAGCTCGGATCTCCTCTTGAATCAGCTGCCTCCTTTCCTTCCCCTGGGCCTTGTTAAAGCGAGGTCTTGGATTGCTCCCGAGTCCTGCCCGTCCAGATGCCACTGCCCCCACCAGCTCTCTATGTCGCAGCCGTGACTCAGCCTGATCTACTGCCTCTTGGGCCTTCCACTTCCTGCCGGTTCTGACTTCTATGCCTGCCAAAGAGACCTTGATGTCACTGGAGTCTCTATACAGTAGCACCTCTCTTGATCGGGTTACCCTAAACTCTTCCTTCAGACTGCTGGTGGGCAATTTTAGCTTGTTCTTCCTCCCGTACAAGGCGATGTCACTGAGGCTTCGTGGTAGGCCTAGCCACTTCCGCAGGGAACAGCTGACTTTCCTCTCAAAGCATTCAATGGTGGTAATTGGCACATCATAGACCAGCAGTGGCCAGAGCAGTCGGGGCAGGATGCCGTGCTGGTAGATCCAGGCTTTAAATTTACCTGGCAGACCTGACTTGTCCACAGCCGTCAGCCAGATTACCAACTGGTTGGTTGTTGTCTGGAGTGCTGTGGTGTCCTTCAGGGTGCAGTCATAGATCTTACCAAGACTCTTGACTGGATTTTCTCCGACAGATGGTATCTGGATGTCTCCTAGTGAGAAGCGGAACTGGTCTGTAACCTTTCCTTTCTTTACCACCAGGGACCTGGACTTAGCTGGCTTGAAATCCATCCGAGCCCAGTTGATGAGGTGCTCGAGCCCTTGGAGGATCCATCTGCACCCCGGAACCGATGTTGTGGTCACCGTCAGATCATCTATAAATGCTCTAATGGGGGGCTGCCGTATGCCTGACTTGGTGAGTGGGCCTCTGCACTCTACCTCTGCAGACTTCACCAGCATATTCATCGCCAAGGCAAACAATATCATGGAAATACTACATCCCGTGATAATGCCCTTCTCAAGCTGATGAAATGCAGATGTTTCCGCTCCATAGGTGACTCTCAGACTGAAGGAATTATAATAATCCAGTATGAGGTGCTTAGTCTTGTCTGGAACGTGGTGTCGGTCAAGTGCGGCTTCTACCCGGCTATGAGGGATTGACCCGTAGGCGTTGGCGAGGTCGAGCCAGAGGACTGCCAGATCCCCTTTGCCTTCACGTGCCTCACGTAAGAGCTGAATGACAACTCCTGTGTGCCCGATACATCCTGGCATCTTTGGGACTCTCCCTTCTGCACAGAGGTATCGATGTACTTGTTCCCCAGAAGGAACTCCGTCAGGCGTCGGGCAAGAATACTAAAAAAAATTTGCCCTCAACACTGAGGAGCGAAATGACTCTGAACTGCTCGATGGTGCTTGAGCTCTCCTTCTTCGGGATCCAGACACCCTCTGCGTGTCGCCACTGTTGCGCCACCTTCCCCCTCCTCCAGATGACCTTGATTAGTTTCCATAACCTCTTCAAGAGTCTGGGGCACCTCTTATAGACGTACGGCACTCCACTCGGGCCTGGTGTGGAGCTAGTTCTAGCAGCCTTGACGACTTTTTCAACTTCCTTCAAAGTTGGCTCCCTGGTGTTAATTGCCGAGGTGGGTTCCGGCGGAGTTATCAACGTTTTACATGGCCCGAGATCTTTGTCTCTTGCACTGTCACTGTAGGTGGTGCTGAGGTACTTGTTAACCTCTTCTTCAGTGCATGCAAAATGGCCACTTTTTTTTTTTTTTCTGCCCGGAGATGATCTTCGTAAATCCGAAAGGGTTAGAAATGAAGGCAACACGTTTCCTGGCTCTCTCCTTGCCCCTCCTCCTATGCCACTCAGCTCGCCGGAGGGTGGTTAGTCTTTTCCTCAGGGTGTGGCGGAGTTCTGCCAGACAAGCCTTTTCCTCCTCCCTTGCCTGCCTAAACTGCCGCCCGAGCAGTCTGAGCTCACTCCTTAGCTGGCTGATCTTCACTTCCCGTCGGTTTGGCTCTGCAACACCTCTGGTCAACTGTTGTTCCTTAATACCGAACATTTCGGGTCCGATGCTGCTGATCATTGTTGACAGAGCCCGCAACTTCTGGTCTACACCCCCTCTCGCGGTAACTTCAAGGATTTTGTCCAGGTCCTCATCGAACTGGAGCCACTCTCTCTCCTTGTTGGAGGCAAATTTAACTGTTACTAAAGCAAAACAGTGTATATAGTCAGGCTGAGGATGTGTAGTTTGAAAAGTGTGTAATTTAAGTTGGTGCATCACATTCATATTCAAAAGTTTTGAATTCTTATATCTTCTAAATGTGAATTTTGTCATTGTTTTGGAGAATACTAGATAACCTTTAGGCTAACATATTCATTCAAAAAGCCAAAAAACATACTTTTATTTCATGGGGACTTTAATCCAACAAAAAAAAAGAGAAAATAACTTGCCACTCTTGACTGAATAACTTTTGTAGCTTTAATAAATATATTTAATTTATACAGTGAAGACTATAACTATATTGTGAAATAAGATTAGCTTTATGGTCATATTACCCACCCCTAGTGTCCATGAACCTCTACTTATATTTTAGATGAAAAAAAATCTATCATTGGACATAATGTTAAAATTGGATCCTATGTACTTCATAAAGCCAATCATATATTGATATAGTCAAAACTATAAAGATCTGAAGATCTTGTTGTGAAATGGATAATAATGCACAAACCCACACATGCACTTTCATTAGAAAAAGACACAATCACATAGGTCATGCATTCATTCACGTGATTGCATATTTATATCCAATCAGGTCACAGCGCCGGCTTTGATACGCTCACGATTGGCTGGCACAGAAAATGTGTCTTTTAAATTCTCCCAGAATGCACCTCAGCAGGGCTTCATTAAAAGGTGACTGCAGGGTGTAACGAGCAGTGACCACAGGTGGTTTGAATGCTCGGTGTCCTGAGGGTGTGTGTGTGTGTGTGTGTGTGTGTGTGTGTGTGTGTGTGTGTGTGTGTGTGTGTGTGTGTGTGTGTGTGTGTGTGTGTGTGTGTGTGTGTGTGGTGTGTGTGGTGAGGGTATATGGGGGGTTAGTTTGTCTGATCTGGGGTCCTGTCTGCACTCAGGGGATTTAGATCTGAACAGTCTTTCCCCTCAAACAGTCCACATTCATGAGAGTAACACACACACACACACACACACACACACACACACGGCCGTCAGAGCTCACGACCAACTGTCCGCTGGTCTGATCCACTTGCAATAAAAGGTTTGTTGCTAAAATGTAGTTATGACAGCAGACGGGAGACACTATAAACTGTTATAAGGAATGTTCTGGCTTACTTTTTGGCATCTTGTCAATAACAGATTTGTTATTAAGTGTAAATTAATGGGAAATGTGTTTAAAGTAGAAACACTGTAGATGTTTGAAAACTGAAATGTGAAGCTCATATATTTTGTACCTCTCTGAGTTCCACAAGATAAATATTTCTAAATCAATATTTAGGAATTTAATTGTCGTAAGTAGATTATAAAACTATTTGTAATATTTAATTTATTTTAAACTGCATGTTGTCTTATGTAAAAGTAATTTGTTCAGGAATCAGACTGCACTATTGTTTTTGATTCACTAAAAAGAATCGGCTCATAAGAGTCATTGGTTTGGTAATCAGACTAATGAGCTGTCTGTTTTTTGATTCACTAAAAAGATCTGGTTCAAAAGAGTCATTTGTTCAGGAATCACTGGTTGCACTCACTGTATATTTTTGATTCACTAAAGAAGCAGCTCATAAGAGTCATAATTTGTTTGTGAAATCAGACTATAATCAGGTCACGCTGTATGCTTGTTTTTGCATGCAACATTCAGGGCTGCTTCCCTCTACGATCTGTGATTATTTGTGGTACACAGCCATTTTATAGCATCACATTCCACGCAGACTGAAAACTCACATCTGAACTCACAGGTTAAATTAAATATGAGTTTATTTTTTTGCAGTGGCATTGAAGATTCCCCCATACACTGCAGCAAACATTAATACACCTCAAGTCCTTCTAAAACCATACAATAACTTTGTGTGAGGAACAGACTGAAACTTCAAACTAATGAGGACAGATTTCTTGTAAATAAACCAGAATACTTTAAGCTGTGTGTCAATAAGTGCTTGAGTATCTCAGTCTGCTCTTCTGGATATTACCACTTTGCACCAGTGTTATTTTAGGTTACGTTTACATGACAGAACAATTCCGGTTCACACAGATCCACGAAAACGTCTAAAACGCTGTAAAAATGCCTAGTCGGTGAGATAAACAAACACAATAGGCTTATAGAGTGATGCAGGAATGAAACCCAGAAGACTATTTTGCCATTGATTCCTTCGAGATATTCCTATGGGTTTTTATAATGGGGGTTATCAATTTTTGTGTAAAATAAAGTCTGTTGTAAGCATAACTTGACAATATTGTGATGTTTTGTTCTACAATGTAAACGACATCTAAAATGCAAATTTTGAAGCAGTTACCCGGCAAGCAACTTTGCATTTAAAAGAGGTCTAATAGTCGTCCAAACACAGCCTTGACGTCTAAAACAAGGCAAAGTTTGTGTCAGTGAAAATTTAATAGACGTCTAACCATAGCCCTAGATTGGATGCACAGGCTACGCATAAAACATGTCAAAGAATGTTTGGCTAGAAATGGGTTACTCATAGCCGTACTATATCGGCTATACGTAGATAATTTTTCAAAACCTATATTTCTAATAAGTAACTGGATAAAGCAGTTTAGAGTGTGAGTGTGTAAAACGCATCAAGTTATGTTTACCACAGCTTTATTTTACTCATACATTGAAAAACCCCATTTTAATTTTGTTGTGTATTTGTGTCAATTTTTGTAGTTTTTCTTTTTAGTTTTTATATTAGTTTTAGTTATTTTAATATACTAAGTTAAGCTAAATTAAAATGACAAATAGTGTTTCGGGTTAGAGTGAGCCCTGGATGGACTGCTTTATTCTGTGTATTTAAGTCACAAAAAAGTCAAATGTTTCACGTTCTCTCCCTTTCCCCAGGTTTGCTCAAGTTCAGTTTTTCAGAGATCTTACTCCAGGCATACAGAAGAAGAAAGTGACACTTTTAATTAGTCATAATGATAAAAGAGAGTAATGATTAATCAGTGTGATCGCTATCGTGTTTTTAAAAGCCTGCCAAAGATCATTGCTGGCAGCTCTTTACAGATGACTGACACGCATAACATGTCGTGAAATATAACAGGCAGGGATTAGTATGCATTCAACCAGTTGTCCTTGTTGAATAATTAAAAAAGCTGTCAAATTAAGGTCGTGAATAAACTCAGATTGAGGACGCACCTCCATTTTCTTCTCTTTTTGTTATAGAATAACTTCAAAGCATCCAGCACCTCTACCTTTCTTTTCCAATTATAGTTTTCTTTTGCTTTTGTTTTTCGAGGGCAAAATGGATTGTGTAAAATACGAGCTCCTGCATTATGGAAGTGCTTACGTTGAGATTTCTTTTTTACCTGGACTGTGTGTGTGTGTGTGTGTGTGTGTGTGTGTGTGTGTGTGTGTGTGTGTGTGTGTGTGTGTGTGTGTATGTGTAGTGCTTGGCTTAGGAATTTCTCAGACTTGGATCTGCCCCCTTAGGGTGAACGTCATGTCAGGATTTGAAAGAACAAAGACAGTGAAACCTACACACACACACACACACACACACACACACACACACACACACACACACACACACACACACACACACACACACACACACACACACACACACCAGTACAGTAGTAGAGATAATTGCCGCAGGTGTGCTGTTTTGATCCTCAACAGTATGATGAGACACAGAGGAAACCTGGCCTAAGGTGTGTGTGTGTGTGTGTGTGTGTGAGAGAATGACAGTGAAGATCGTGACAGACTGATTTTCAGCACCTTAATGAAAATGATTAATGTGATTAAAGATCAAACACACCCAGCGGATCTTAGTAAAACTCACATACCGCATGATCTCAGTCATTTGCCAGTCGCTTCAGATAACGCAGATTTACACCTGTCATCTCATCTGTGTTTATTTCTTTTATTTGAACGGCACCTACGGCGTATTGTTATGACAGCCTTTATTACCATGACTACTGTAACGTAAGGGACCTGCTGTAGGTTATCCTGAAGCAATACAACCAAAAAACATGAAAAAGAATCAACATATTCTGTCACCAGTCACAGATAAATACATAAAACCAAAATTATGTACTATACCCCTTTTGTACATTTTATGTAGCACTAATGTTAAGTCAAGTTTAATCTCATTTTTAATTATAATAATGTTTCTGCAGTATAGCGTGTTGCTGCATGCATGCCATATATCCAGCTACATTTGCTCAAATGTGCAGTATAACCAGAGCATGGCGCTTCACTCCCCCTGAAGGGTGCACATCAGCACCTTAAAGGTACATATTATTACCTAAAGTGACATTAGTATCTAAACGGTACTTAGTACTTTGTGAAAGTTATCTTATTATCTTCTTTTTGACTCTTTAGTTGGTCAGACTGACAAAAGTTAAGATGTTTTAACACAAAAGTGACCATTTACTTATCTATTTTTTACATTGACGGCCATTTGAAATCACTAATATTTCATTATATTACAGTAGACATTTTTTCTGGAGGGCTGTTAAAAACATGAAATGGACTCTTTTCTCTGTCTGCAATCTTTGACGTCACAGCTCAGGATAGATATTTTTCTGCTGAGAAACTGCCATTGAGATGATAATTTGGGAATGCTAACAGAGAGATTTCTTATAGATCTTGTAGACTTTTATGAACTGAATTAATGAGGTCATTTGAGGACACTGAGCATGTTATTAATGTATAATAGGTACTGTTTCATATACTATTTTTAAAGACAGTATTACTGCACTGTAAAAACTTATTTTGTTATTATTTGTGTAAAAAAGACTTTGCTACAGTGAAAAACTGTTAATTGGTTAACAGAAAGTTTCCTTACAATATACGGTAAATAACTGTGATATATATATATAAGGGTACATTTAATGTAATTTTACTGTTAAATACCGTTAAATTTAAGTGAAAAAGAACAAATCATTGTATAATTTACAGTGAAAACCCGTGAATTGACATTCCCACAATTCCCTGCGTGACACTTCACATTTGATGTTTTTTTTAAATAAGTGTTTTTCATATTCTTCATATTTTAATATAGTTTATTTTGTACATAAGGGTTTTATGTTACATTTAATGTTGTTAAATTAATGTTTATTGCATTTTTACCATGATGGTGTTTAGTGTTTGTGTGAATGACACTGTGCAGCTTTTATATAGTTTTAACTTTCTTGTGGAAGAGCTGCTAATGAAGAGCTTTGATTGATCATGTGACTCTCATTACTGCTGGGATTGGCTGTCATGGTACAAAACAGATATTAATACTTTAATAGGTCAGTAAATTAACATTATATCAGATAATGAAATATGGTTTATTGCTGTACATTTTAAGCTAAGTCTGTAAAACCTAAAATGTTGCTACCGTATTTTTTACGGTAAATTTCTGGTAACCACAGCTGCCAGGGTTTTCCCGTAAATTTAACAGATTTTTTCCCCAAACATATCCAGAGAGACGTCAAAGGTAGAGAGATGACAAGAGATGCATTGATCTGAGCAGATTTCACGGTGTGTGTATAAATATGAGAGCATCAGACGGGGAAAGACAGACAGAAAGACAGAATTTAATCTTCACTCGTGTGTCAAAATAACACGGACCCCTTTTTTCAACACTTTTTTGGCCAACGTGTGATACCAAAGTAAATGCATATTTATGAAGTGTGTGTGCCAGAAGAAGAACTGCTGATCATGAGTTTCATTTTTTTCCCTACTTCCTGATCCAGACAGGAAATAGCCCACGGGGCGGGATTAACAGAGCTCCAGCAGCACCTCATTTACATATTCAGATAGTCCCTGTGTCCATCACCGTGACAGATTTTACTCTCTCTCTCTCTCTCTCTCTCTCTCTCTCTCTCTCTCTCTCTCTCTCTCTCTCTCTCTCTCTCTCTCCTCTCTCTCTCTCTCTCTCTCTCTCTCTCTCTGTCTGTCTGTCTGTCTCCTTCTCAAACACACACATGCATCACCGTCTATTTAAAATGTTTAAGGACAAATAACTGGTGTAAATGACAGATGAGCTCGCTCTTATCGCAGAGGCCTTTGTCTCATAAATGGAGATAAATGAGGTAAATGAGTGAATAATGATCAAATGAACTAGAGGGTGAGCGATAGGGAAAAAAGACGTGCAAAAAATTATTACAAGGCACAAAATAAAAGACTGGTTCAGTACTTTACTTACTGTGTGTATATACACACACACACACACACACACATATATATATATATATATAATATATATATATTATATATATATTATATTATATATATATATATTGCATTATGCTAATGCATAATGAAAAACAGACACCAGATTTATTCATAAATTCTAAATATTTTATATAGTCTGTATTAAAAAAAATCTAATTTTATTAATGTAAATATTAGTTTCATATTAAAGACAAACAACATAATGTATTTTTATGCTTTATACACAATTCATATTTCGTTACAACACATTTTAATTCGGTTTGGAAAATAAACACCACTGTGTAAGCAGCTTTTATTCTTTTTGTCTATGTATCTTTTGTGTTTGTATTCTTTCATGTTTCTGACACACACACACGTCTTTCTCTAGGTCTTTCCACGGTTGCTTCACGCTGCTGATTTCACACACACACATCTGCTGGGAAAGCCTGTCAAACGGCTCTTTCTCTGTTTCCACCCACCTCCAATTAACAGCAGGGTTTGGCAACAAACACAATAATTAATTGAAACATTTAATTAGCATTCTAAACTAGCAGTAATTAACACCTTTACCGAGCACAACTCCAAACTCAGCTCTAGCAATGATGTGTGTGTGTGTGTGTGTGTGTGTGTGTGTGTGTGTGTGTGTGTGTGTGTGTGTGTGTGTGTGTGTGTGTGTGTGTGTGTGTGTGTGTGTGTGTCCGTGTCCATACAATGAGTCTGAAGTTTTCTTGTGAAACAGAAACATAAAGGCACATTAGGCAGTAACACACACACACACACACACACACACACACACACACACACACACACACACACACACACACACACACACACACACACACACACACACACACACCCCGCAGGTCTGGCCTTGGCCATCTAATGCACCAGGGTTCTCTTGCACAGTGGCTTTAGTGTGTGTGTGTGTGTGTGTGTGGCCTGCAGGCGAGCTTTCTGAGTGCTTCTCTTCTCTGGCAGGATTATCCCACATCTTCCACTATTCATGTGGCTTTTAAGTGTCCAGGTTTATGAATGTATGTATGAGAAGTAGCACACACTGGTTAAAACACAGGTGTGTGTGTATGCATTCATTTTTCTTGTGTGTTTACTCTATCTATCTATCTATCTATCTATCTATCTATCTATCTATCTATCTATCTATCTATCTATCTATCTATCTATCTATCTATCTATCTATCTATCTATCTATCTATCTATCTATCATTATCTATCTATCTACACAGATTAATATTTAAAATAAATTTTGTTCTTTTGAACGTTCTATTCATCAAAGAATCCTGAAAAAAATGCATCACAGTTTCCACAAAACTATTAAGCTGCACAACTGTTTTCAACATTAATAATAATCAGAAACGTTTCTTGAGCAGAAAATCATCATATTATAGTGATTTCTGAAGGATCATGTGACACTGAAGACTGGAGTAATGATGCTGACAATTCAGCTTTGATCATAGGAATAAATTACATCTTTAAATATATTTTAATTGAAAACAGTATTTTAAATTGTAATAATATATCACAATATTACTGTTTTTACTTAACAAATGCAGTCTAGCTGAGCATAAGACACTTCTTTCAAAAACATTGAAATGTATTAATGTAATATGTATATAGACAAAAAAAATTCCCCACAAATGTCTATGTGAAAAACCAAGTGTGATTATATACAACTAATGATTCTCTCATTGTGTGTGTGTGTGTGTTGGCCAGGCATTAGATGATCTAGCTGGCAGCGTATGTCTCCAGGACGGGATTAAACCGTTCTCTCCTCTCACTGCCCGCCGTAACATAATTAATGCCTGTATTAATAGGCCAGCTAAAAAATTCATTAAAAAATCCATTAAAAATAAATGTGTTTTTACATAAGACTTTGCCTCAGGTACTAAGGAAGAAAAAAAAGACAGAGAGAAAAGAAGATAAGGAGAAAGAAAAATGGAATCGATTGTTAGCTTTCAGGTCAGCGTGAGAAGCCAGCGCCGTTTGAAACGGGTTAAATGGAGGGAGTTTTAAATATCCACGGAGAAAAGGCTTTTGAGGAGAGGAGAGATGAGAGGAGCTTCGACTCATTGGCTTCATGCTCGGAGTGAAATTAGCCGTGCTAATAGGGCTCACGCCACTCTCATCTGTCCAGTTCACTAAAACAGCTTTTGCCTAAACGACACTCCAACATCCAAAGCGGACACACTCTCATTTAGTCCTAGTCCTAAATTAGTCCCGTTGAGGAAAGTCTTTTAGTCTGCCAAACACGTGATTTCTGACAGTTCATGCTAACATTTTCTATAAAGCAAACTCTCTATCCTTACAGTTTCATTAGAGTGATCTTTATGAAGGTAAATTAGTAGCAAACCTCGAGAGTGTACATTTTAGCATACAAGTACGAATATTTCACATCTACGTGCTCTCGAGTTTTGCTACTAATTTACCTTCATAGATCTTGCATATAAAGACGGTTTCAAGATATTGTAGGTTTCTGTTTCTGTCCAAATGTTGAATAGAACTATTTTTAATGTATATGTGGGCAAATATTAGGGAGATGTATATTAATAGTCAACAGATATTTGTTTTGGAGATCGATAAATGCAATTTAATGATAACTAATAAGATGTATTAACATTTTACTGAATATTTATCAAATATGAAAGAATAGAAGATTAACTGTGTCAATCAGGCATAGTTATTGGACAATGCAGAAAATCTCAAAATATTGGCAATATCAAAATATTGGTTCATCATTTTGATACTGCAATAAAACATTAAATTTGGTGTAATTTAATCAGCATTGTATTATTTAAGGTGTAGATATGATTATGTTGTGCGTTATGTAATTCTTACGAGAAGAACATACAACCGGCGTATTATAAGGCATTAAGGATGCTTTAAGATTACATAACGTATCATAGGCTTCATACAACATGAATTAATTTATATCGATTTGATTTAATTATTTGATTTCTATTTGGCAGACTGTAGTACAGTAAGTGAAACCATTACACTAATAATTCACTTCAATTGGAGACAAATATGTATGAAGGCAGATTTGAATCCGACAGGTAAAGAGATATCTTCTGAATGTAAAGTGCTCTGTCAGTCACATGGGCTTTAAAACAGGCTTACACACATGATGCAGGACTAATAATTACAATTTAAAAAGGCTTTAAACTGAAAGAGCTCCCCGGGCGTTTCTTTCTCATTTCCAAAGATATTAATTTGAGTGGAGAGATATTTTTCTAAAGGAAATATTTAATTAATTTCCACATATGAGCATAAGGGGTTCTACTGGATAATAATTACGATTTAATATTTTCATTGTCTTTTTTTCCCCCTCTAATGCCGGTCACATGGAGATCAGCACCGTTACATACACGTAGAAGACGCACTAATAACAATCCTAAATATATAAAGAGATTTTAGCCACATAATTATTTTTTTTCTTTTGTGAATAATATACTTTATATTTCAAATGCATCTGGCACATTTTGAAAAGCAAACTGCAGATTGTGTTTATCTAGAGACACCACAGGTACAGGGTCATAATAATGTGTGTTTGTTTCTCATGAGCAAAAGAAAATATTGCATTATGGAGAAAAATAGCTGGCACTGTTAATTTTTGCTTTGATCATTTATGTGTTTATTTCACAGGGCTAAACAGAACAGTCCACAAAGCAAATATTAAATTATATACTGTCACTGAAGGGTGTTGTTGGGGTGTGTTGTGTGTGTGTGTGTGTGTGTGTGTGTGTGTGTGTGTGTGTGTGTGTGTGTGTGTGTGTGTGTGTGTGTGCGTGTGTTTGAGAGAGAGATGAGAAATGAGAAGAGGTGATGATATCCGTTTGTTAATTTGCCCTTTCCTTAGGCGATTACTCAACCTTCTCATATTTATCAATACACAGAGCACAATCCATCACACACACACACACACACACACACACACACACACACAACACACCACATCACACACACACACACACACCCACACATCTCTTTGTGCACGTAAACACTTCGACTCGTTCCATTTCTGTTTTATCTCTGTCATTAGAATTCTCCAGCAGTCACTACATACACAACACACTACAGAGTGAGCAAAATAAATACTCGTGTGTGTGTGTGTGTGTGTGTGTGTGTGTGTGTGTGTGTGTGTGGTGTGTGTGTGTGTGTGTTGTGTGGTATTGTTATAAAAAGGTTTGTTTTGTGATTATCATACAGACACACACATTGTCAGTAATGGATCAACATTTCTCCAATAATTCTCTTACAATGAAGCCAAACAACACACACACACACACACACACATTTTCAGGAGCCAAAAAATTGCACAAGCGCACACGCACCGATTTCATCTATAATTTTTTTTAAAGGTATGCAAAACTAAATGCAGAACAAGAGAAAAGTTAAAATACTTATTCCCTGCTCTCATTATGAACGATTCATCAATGCACATTATTCTAATGGACAAATGTTCATAATGTGCGATCAAAACGTAGCCTAGAACTTGCTCCGCCCCTAAAATGACTTTCCTTTTCAGTTGATGTCACCAACTCCTGCATTATGTAAGTCAAGTCGGCTTTGAACACCACAATATCTCACTGCACAGCTTTTCCAAAATTAAATCTGAAAAGCAGCTCTGTAAATAAAGAGTAAATTCTTATGTGTTCTCCAACAAGACAGAAAGAACTAAAAATGCATACTTTTATAGTGAACATATCATTCTTGTTAAGATTATTTCAACCCAAAGATTATTTCTAGACTCTATAAATTTCCCTCTGAACAGCTTGTGTAACATAACACTTGAAAAGAAAAAGTAATGGCACTTAAAACTACTACGTGCGTGCGTGCGTGTGGTGTGTGTGTGTGTGTGTGTGTGTGTGTTATTTCTGGAATCCTAAAATGTATCTTGCTTACTTAATTTAATAATACCAGTTACCAGTTCAAGTTTCTCTTTATAAAAAAGGCTTTGGCTACAAAACAGGGCAACCGAAAATACAAAACTACAATGACGCAAAGAAGTAAAATACCTTGCGGAATCGGACACTGAAAAGCCCATATTGTTTTTCTGTGCAGGGACTCACGTGAATCAATAGGTGATTCATTTGTTTGACCCATCGTATTTCCCAATTCTTCACATAAGAGAGGACCGTTTATTTGTAGTTCCACTCTTAAAAATAAAGGTTTAAAAAGCGTGTTTTGACAGTGATGCCATATAAGAACCAGTTTATGGTTCACCAAAGAACCTTTCAGTCAACAGTTCTTAAAATGTGAAACTTTTTGTGCTGCCATTTTCAGTAGCACCTCATTGCAGTACACAAGATCCGGGGGGCGGAGTCGGATCCAGATTAAGGGGTGGAGTTGGGTAGGTTTAGGGGTGGGTTTAGGGATAAGGGTGGAGTGGGTAGGTATAGGGTGGGTTTAGGGATAAGGGTGGAGCTGGGTAGGTTTAGGTATGTAAGGTGGGAGGAGTCGGATCTAGATCCGACTCCTCCCCGTGGATTTCATGTTCTGCAGTGAGGACCATCTCGCCATTTTGGCCAGGACTCCCTGAAGAAGAGATTTTATATATCAATGGGACTATCCTGGTAAAATAAAGAATAAATACATCAAATAAAAATAAAATATATATATTTTTTTTATTGTAAAGAACATTTTTTAATCTAAAGAACCGTGCCAGTATAAACAACCTTGTTTATAATGTTCTTCATGAAGCCACCAAAAAACTTTAGGTTTAAGAGTGTAAGCATTTTTGTATTTAATTAGTTACGCCTTGGGGACAAAATTGTCTTAGCTAAGACAAACCAAATGGAACTAATATTTGCACATATATACATATACATTATGAATAGTTCTATTTTTACAAAATATTTACTTTAAGTGAAAACATGTGTCCATGTGTGTGTGCATAAAAGAATGAGGCTGGTCAGTATAAGGTTGACACTAAACGCTTCATTCCACTAAAAATGGAGGGATTATTGATCAGACGACTAACATAAAGATACACTCTCTCAACAGCACACACTTTTCTCTTTCTTCTGTGATGTTCTCTCTCTCATGGCCGTGGGTGAGCCTCAGGGCTACATAAAGCTTCTAATAGGCATGTCATTCTCTTCTGTTGTCTGAATTGTGTGTGTGTGTGTGTGTGTGTGTGTTTTGTGTGTGTGTGTGTGTGTGTGTGTGTGTGTGTGCGCGCGCAAGTTACACTGATGATTTACAGGCTGCTATCTGCACCTCTGCGCCCAAGGCTACTTGGAGAAATACGATTACTGAATAAAACACACACACACACACACACACACACACACACACACACACACACACACACACACACACACACACACAACACACACACACACACGTCCATCATCAGTCAGATCTACTCACACTGAGATTGTAGGTGCTTTGGGAAGTTTGTAAAGACTGAACATCCAGTTCAGTTTGTCCAGCGCAAACTTCCTCTAAATCTCCCCCCTTTTTTTTCTTTCTTTTTTTTAAACCAGAGAACGTGAAGTATTGAGCAGCGTGGAGAGAATCTGATAGAAGACAGATGCTGGGTAATTTGATTAACTGCCACTGGACGGACATTTCCCAAGATGCATTTGTGTTCCCGATTCCTCGTCAGTAAACACAAAAACATGTTTGTTTTCACACAAACAGAAATGTACCAGATTTGTATTGACTGCTGGGGTTCTTTTACATATATTTCTAGATTTAAAGCGTTGTTTCAGCACTGCAATACTGAAAGTTTCATTGGGTTGTTTGGACTCAAAACACCCTCAGGCAGATTTATTCCTGTTTTTGGTAGAAGAATCTGTTGTGCACAGCAAACGAGAAAAGAGACAGAAAGACTTTTACTCTGCACGTTATATATTGTACATATTATTTATATACAATTTTATATCAAACATTTAATATTAATTATTTTATTTTAGGCATTTAATTATATTTATTTTTTTAAAGGGGCTATATGTAAGAATTTTAAATTGCTTTTTTGCCATTGTGAGAACAGTTAAAAAACGAGGCTCTCTCCAACATAGGTTGTATATGAAAGCATTTAAACTGATTTATCTGAAAGTCTTGGGACTTTTTTGCAGGTAAAATCAATGTTAATTTACACGTGCTCTGCATAGCCTTTCTTCCATTCAATTAAATACATGAAATGAATGCTTATACAATATTCAGGACAATGATGAAAGAGCTATTCTGTACTATAATGTTAATCTGTCATACAAACAAAAGAGATTAATTCAAACTAGTCTTAAATATACTTTATAATGAAACAATCATAAAAATGTCACTTACCTCGTCAGTCGGCATTGTCCCGGTGAATCGCAGAGCTGGTGTAAATACATCCACATCACTACGATCAGATGTTTCTTTACTGCTGCTTTCTCACCCCTGTCATTTTCGTTGTGTGTTTATTTTGTAAGGTATTTTCAACCTCTTTTTACTTCTAAGTAAAGACCGAAAATAAGTAAGTGTGCAGTAAGTTGCTGGCTGCAGTTCTCTTAACAGCCACTGGGGTCGCTAATAACACTGGTTTCTGAATTCCACATACAACATTTAACTCATATACTTGTTTTGTCCCATTTATAATTTATTTCTCTTTTTGCAATATAACTGGAGTTTTTTTTCCATGCCAGTTAAGTAATTCTCAAGAAATTAATATAAAAAGAAAAAATCTGCTGGTTTTTCCACCACTAATTAATGATTCTAAATTACTATCACAACCAACGCTTTAACCATGATGCAATTGCACAGTCTCACAAGGAAACACCATTTTAGAAATGTTTATCCGTGCAATACTGAAATGTCGTCTTGTTAAAGGGATAGTCTATGCAAAAATGAAAAGTCTCACTTACTCACCCACATGTAGTTTCAAACTTTCTTTTTTTTCTGTGGAATACAAAAGATCTTTTGATGAACGTTGGCAACCCAACAACAACAAGAGAGTCATAAATGTTTGAAATGAAATGCACCTGTTTTCTGTGATTTCCCAAAAGCCTTTATTATCAATAATAAGATTATTATCAAACAGGTTTCCTCAACACTTTATTCAGAGAAACGGCCTCAAACTACTCGGCTACTGGCCGAGTCACATGTTACAGTTTTCAGAGAAATCAATCCGTTGCTTTGCAAACTTTCCTCGTAAAAGTACTTTGTGCCCTTGTAGGCACAAAGTTGTAAGAGGGTCATTAAACTAATTATCACGTTGGCCAATGACTGTGGCTTCTGTAAAAAAAAAAAATTCAATCATCTAAAAAATTATGGATCATTGATCAGTTATGAATCATGCTGTGTCCTTAAAGGAGGACAAGTCTGTGCCTATTTCAAGCTGCAGTGGGGTTTTGTTCTTAAAAGAGATTAAACAAGCTACATTAAGTATTTGCAACCTTGAAAGGGTCATGACATGAACTTTTTACTTTAGTGTATTCCTTGAGGTTCACTTATAAAGTTGTTTGCATAACTATACAAGCCTTAAAGGAGCCGCGCCTTAAACATTGATCATTTCATGCCCCGTTTACACGAAGGGAAGACGCAGATATTTCCCTGCGGTTTGGTCTTTCATTTACACGAAAACGTCTCTGGTTACTGGTGTAACCTATGTTCTCTGAATAGGGAACGAGACGCTGCGTAGCTTATGACGCAGTGGGAACGCCCTCTGGGTGTGCCGATTGTCTGAAGCCCTTATAGAATCACGCCAATTCCATTGGCTGATGGCGCGACCGCGCCCTTGACGCCTCTGCGTCATCATACTATAACAGCGCGCGCGCGCCATCTGCTCCTCAGATTTCTCTGCCGAAAAGGATTCCTGTCGGCAGCGCAAGGAGCTTGGCAGCAAACGCAGCGTCTCGTTCCCTATTCAGAGAACATAGGTTACACCAGTAACCAGAGACGTTCTCTTTCATAGGTTCACTCAACGCTGCGTAGCTTATGACGCAGTGGGAACGATATACCAAACTCGCCAAGCTACAGTGCTGCCAAAACTAGAACAAAATCAGATCACGCGTACTGCTGGTTCAAGCAGACAAAACCTGGGAACCTGGAGTCGTATCAAGATCCAAATTGTAGAATTTGACAAAAGTGTGTGGAGAGGACCATCCTGCCGCCACACAAATGTCTTCCAGGAGAGCACCTCTAAAAAGAGCTTGAGAGGCAGCCACGCCCCTGGTGGAATGCGCCCTGACGTTAAGAGGTGAAGGTAGACCACGCACCTCGTAAGCCAATGAGATAGCGTCCGTGACCCAGTGGGAAATTCTTTGTTTGGATGCAGCAAGCCCGCGGCGGCCAGCACCAAAACATACCAAGAGCTGGTTAGATATCCTCCAGCCACTGGAACGATCCACATACATCTTTAATGCCCGGACCGGGCAAATCAGGTTAAGCTTACTGTCTTCCTCAGACTCAAAAGGAGGAGGGTGGAAAGAGCGAAGGTTAACAACTTGGGACCGGAATGCTGTGGATAAAACTTTAGGCACATAACCAGGCCTTGGTCTCAAAGAAACCTTGACCAAGCCGGGAGCAAAATCAAGACATGACTCGCTAACGGAAAAGGCCTGTAGATCCCCAACCCGCTTCAAAGAAGTCAAAGCTAACAAGAGGGCAACCTTGAGAGTCAGAATCCGATCCGGAGCTGACTCCAAGGGCTCAAAGGGGGCCTCCGTTAAACTCTCCAGGACGATCGAGAGGTCCCAAGAGGGAATACCAGGGGAGCGTACTGGTTTCAGGCGTCTAACCCCACGCATAAAAGCAGAAACTAGCCTCACTTTACCTAGGGGAATCTCATCCGATTCCCTGTGAGCAGCAATGGCAGCAACATAAACCCTTAAGGTAGTGGCTGCCGCCCCCGAAGCAAACTTATCCTGTAAGAATTCCAGAACTGAACCAACTGGGCAGTCGACTGGGTCTAAAGCGTGTGCTGAGCACCATGATACAAAGACCCCCCACTTAGAGGAGTACAACTTTCTTGTGGAGGGAGCTCTAGCATTGGCAATGGTCTCCTGGACATCAGCGGGAAGCCCAACGTCCAGCGCTAACGACCCCTGATGGGCCACACATACAGCTTCCAAATCTCGGGGCGAGGATGCCATATCCTGCCCTGAAGTTGGAGCAACAGATCCTCCCTGACCGGAATCTCCCAAGGGGGGAGTTCCAAGAGGGGAATTAGTTCTGAAAACCATGGTTGGGACGGCCAGAATGGAGCTACCAGGAGGAGACGAACTCCGCTCTCCCTCACCCTGGCAAGAACTGCCTGGATAAGCTTGACAGGAGGGAAAGCATAAAGCCTCTTCCTCGGCCAAGGGTGGGCGAATGCATCTATCCCCAGAGGAGCTGGGGGGCTCAAGGAGAACCAAAGAGGGCACTGGGACGATTCCTGGGATGCAAAAAGGTCCACTTCCGCCTCTCCGAACACTTCCCAAATTAGAGCTACCGTCTGACGGTTCAACGTCCATTCCCCTGCCCTGAGTTTCTGCCTCGACAGAAAATCTGCTGCGAGGTTGAGGGCTCCTGGAACATGGACTGCCCTTAGCGACAAGAATTTGTCCTGAGACCAAAGGAGTAGGCGGCGCGCATGCCTGTCCAGGGTGCGCGACCGCGAGCCCCCCTGTCGATTTATATGAGACACCACTGCCATATTGTCCGTTCTGACAATGACGTGATGACCTCTGAGAAATGGGAGAAAGTGAAGGAGGGCCAGGGAAACAGCTCTCAGCTCCAAGCTGTTTATGTGCCAATCGAGAGTCTCTCCAGACCAAACCCCGCTTGCTGGTCTCCCTTCGAAAACCGCACCCCATCCGGTTAGAGAGGCATCCGTCGTAATCATCTGGCGACGGAAGACTGCACCCATGCTGACCCCCCTTTGAAGGAAAAGAGGGTCCCGCCAAATTGAAAGTGCGTGGAGGCAGCCACTCGACACCTTCAACCTGCGAAAAACCGGTCCTGTGGACCGGGCACCCGAGAGTCTCATCCACCAGAGAAAGGGTCTCATGTGGAGTAACCCAAGGGGAAGCACTGGGGATGCTGCGGCCATGAGGCCCAGCAGCCTGCGACAAGTGCCCACAGAAACATGATGACCGAGTGAAAAACGGGCCAAACATGTTAGAATGCCGGAAATCCGGGCAGGAGCCAACTGGGCCCGCATCCGAACAGAATCCAGGCGCACCCCTAGGAAGACTGTGCTTAGAGCTGGGGCAAGAACACTCTTCTCCGTGTTCAACCTCAGGCCGAGAGACTGAATGTGACGAAGGACAAGGTCCCTGTGGTGAGTCACTAATTCTTTGGAGTTGGCTAAAAGGAGCCAATCGTCCAGGTAATTGAGTATCCGGATGCCCTGGAGCCGCAAAGGGGCCAGAGCAGCATCCACACACTTCGTGAAAGTTCTTGGTGCTAGGGCAAGACCAAAGGGGAGGACCTTGTATTGGTATGCCTTTGCCCCGAAGGAGAACCTGAGGAACCTTCTGTGTCGTTTCACTACCTGAATATGAAAATATGCATCCTTCAGGTCTATTGTTATGAACCAGTCCCCTGCTCGAATTTGAGAGATGATGGCCTTGAGCGTCAACATCTTGAATTTCCCTTTGTAGAGACAAAAATTCAGCCGGCGCAGGTCTAGTATTGGGCGCAGACCTCCGCCCTTTTTGGGGACCAGGAAGTAACGACTGAAGAGGCCCTGCTCGATCTCCTCCGGGGGAACCTCCTCGATGGCCCCTTTGAGTAAAAGGGAGGAAATTTCCTGCTGTAGAACAGAAGCCTCTGAGGCGCTGTTGACTACAGTTGGGCAGACCCCGTTGAAGCAAGGGGGCGGGCGACAGAACTGGAGTGTGTAGCCGAGCCGGACCGTGCGGAGGACCCAGGGCGACACCCCTGGCAGACGCTCCCAAGCTGGAAAGGATTGAGAGAGAGGGGGTAGAGTGGTGCAAGGCGGCGGACATACCTGAAATAGGTTGATGTGTTGGCTTCCGTGTGGCGGAGCAGTCCAACGTGAAGGAAAGCCGTTGACGTCCTGACACGTAGAGAGGGGCACTGCTGCCTGGTTGGCTAGGACCAATGGTTCCGCCTGTTGCTGAGAGAAAACGAGAGTGTCTCCTACGCGAGCGATAGGCATCGGGTGTGCCGAGAGGGAGGGGAGAAAGCAGAGCGCGTCTCCTTCCTCCTGCTCCAAACGGTTTGGACATCGTTGAGGGGTGGCTGCACTTCGAAACACGCTGGCTGGCGAAAGTGGCCGGTATAGAAAAGGAGAGCGAGTGGGAGGTGGACAGAAACGCTTGCGCGGTCTGATCCAACCTCGCAGATCGAGAGAAGCTCTCCTTTTTCTGACCTGCAGGTCAGGAGCGATTCGAAGAGGCCGGAGCGAAGGGCTTGTTAGACCGCTTCAGCTCGAGGCGCTTATGGGGCCGTTGGCGAGGGAACGGGCGACCACGGGCTCCCCAGACCGTAGCGGGTGGGGGATGAGCCGAGTCACTTCTCCTAGCAGGAAACTCCGATCTATGAGAAGAGCGTTCTCTGGGCAGGGCAGGGGCGGGTTTGGAGGATTCCCTAGCCCTCCTGGGCATAAACTGCCTGAGGGCAGCTGACTGGGACTTAGCAGCCCGAAATTTTTCCACCACTGTGTTGACTGCCTCTCCAAATAACCCTGATTGAGATACTGGAGCGTCCAAGAGGAAGACCTTCTCCTTGTCGCGGATTTCAGTGAGGTTCAACCAAAGGTGGCGCTCTGCAGCAATCGCCCCCGCCATAGAGCGCCCTACGGCGCGCGCCGTATGCTTGGTGGCCCTTAAGGCCAGATCGGTAGCCATGCGCAGCTCCTTGACGGCCTCCGGGGTGATACCGTCACCCTCGTCCATCTCCTTCAACACATCTGCTTGGTAGGCCTGGAGAATGGCCATGGTGTGGAGGGCCATGCCAGCCTGACCGGCTGCCATGTAGGACTTCCCGATAAGAGCGGAAGTAGTCCTGCATGGTTTAGAAGGGAGGAGGGGACGAGACTTCCAAGATGGAGCTGACGACGGGGAGAGATGAGAAGCCAGCGTGTCCTCGACCGCTGGAATGGCGGAATAGCCCTGCTCCACAGAACCAACGAGGTTGGTGAAGTCAGCGGCTGCCGCGTTAGTAAGACGAGCGGAGAATGGCTGTTTCCACGATCTGGAGATCTCAAGATGCAGATCAGTGAAAAAGGGGAGCTTTCTCCGTTCAGGCCTAGAATTCGGGCCGCTTAAAAACCTCTCGTCGAGTTTAGAGGACTGTGACTCGCGGGGCTCGTCCGGCCAGTCAATAGAGAGTTTCTCTGTAGCGCGCGAAAGCACGTCAACAAGCTCCGTGTAGGCCGCAGTAGGCCGCGCTTCCTGGCCGCTAGGCGGGAGAGCATCCGAAGCTAAAATAGGCCCGAAATCCTCGGAGTCGGAAGCCGTGGTGTAAATAATATCCTCCAGTCCGAAAGAAACCGATTCGCGTGCTCTCGGGCTGGGACACAAATAATCGTGAGAGAACTCGACTGGTGCGGCACCGCGTGCGTGCTCAGAAGACGGAGGGAGAGAAAGGGCATGGCCCGTCTGCTCGAACTCCATATCCTCGAGCTCTACATCCGAACCCCAGGTCGCGGACTCAAACGAGGCCTCAGCGGCCTCGGGAGCGCGACGGGGGGGGACGAATGACTCCTTCTCAAACACCGCGAGCCGCGAACGGAGGGTTTTGAGAAGGAGGTTGTCACAAAATTTACATTTTGAGGAACCTAAAATAGCCTCACGCGCATGCGAAAACCCCAAACACTTAACACACTTACTGTGCGGGTCGTCGTTCGCGATAAAGCGAGCGCATGGCGGCGGGCATCGACGATACTCCATGGCACTTCACCGCAAGGAGAACAGGGTTCCACTGAAAGCAGTCGCTGAAGTGCAGATGAAGAAAGTAGAAGAAATCCGTCGAGATAATTCGAAATACGGGCTTAGAAAAACCGAAACCGAAGGGCGAAATGGCCGCTTCGTGAAGGCAGAGAAATCTGAGGAGCAGATGGCGCGCGCGCGCTGTTATAGTATGATGACGCAGAGGCGTCAAGGGCGCGGTCGCGCCATCAGCCAATGGAATTGGCGTGATTCTATAAGGGCTTCAGACAATCGGCACACCCAGAGGGCGTTCCCACTGCGTCATAAGCTACGCAGCGTTGAGTGAACCTATGAAAGAGAACCCCGTTTTTATCACAGAAAACTATTATTTTTAAAAACTCCTGCCAAAGTGGAGATTTCTGATAACGCTGGTTATGTGTTGCTTGCCGTGTCAACTGGGAGAAACGGTGTTTTAAGTTCTCAAACGTCACATTATGCGCCATGAAATGCTTAACGTCATGTGAGCGCCCAGTTTGGCTTAGTTATGATGGCGCTCGACAGAGTATTTATGCGGGTTGATTTTAAATGACAACTTTTTTGAAAACGATTTTGTGTGCACAATGTTTTTATTGAAAACGGAGGGGGGGAAATATTCGTTTCTCTAAATACCCGGCTATGTGTAAATGTGTAAAAGGGTCAGAATAAGGGTTGAAAATAATAATAAAGATGTCTCTCTCTCTCTCTCTCTAAATATGACATTTTCCCCAAATCGTGCAGCCCTAATATATATATATCTCGCAATATTGACCTCAATAATCGCTATATGACATTTTTCCCCAAAACATGCAGCGATTTTTTTTATTATATATATATATATATATATGTCATATTGTGATTTATTGAGGTCAATATTGCTATTGCGATATAATAAACAAATGGTTTAATGAGAAATGCAAATTAGTAATAATGCTGAAATGTGTATTTCTCAACTCAAACTAGCAACAACAACTAAATGATTGATAACACCTATAATGATCAATAAGCCATTGATGTCTGGATAATTAAAAAAAAAAACATTTATTAGGCTTCAAAAAATAACAGGTAGGACATATACAGAAATTGAATAAAGTTATCAAACAGTCTGTGCTGCATAAATTTTAAATTTATATAGACTAATCCTTATTAAAGTTACAAAAGTTCTTTAGTCAAGAGCAGTGAGTGTTTTCTTTGTTCCCTTTGTTCTTTGATAAACTTTAACGACAGAGATAATTAGTGGCGAGTGTGTACTGTCCCTTTAAGAGCAGCCGCTGCTGACAGAGACGCACGGATCTCTCACGCGCCTCATTCTCTCACGAGTCACAACTATTTACGTTCATCATAAGACTGCTCTTATGTTATAAAGATACTCGACAAAAAGACATTTTGGCATAATTGTGTGTGTTATTCTTTGTTCAAGCGCGAAAGAGAACTGTATTCTGGCGCTCTTTTTTGTCTTGTCGCGCATGAATGATTTAAAAGCATTTGCATGAATAAGAGCGGGATCATGTAACACTAGCCAAATGACAAAAATTAACAGATGCTGCGTTAATAGCCCAAATTTGTTTAGGCTATTTCATATAGTCACAGCATTTTGCGTCATATAATCGCATAGGGTTGACGCAAGCGAATGTTCTTTCACTCTTTCACTCTTTCATTTGTCCTGTTGTCGACAGACTCAAGTGTGTCAGAAACTGAACGCGCATCTGTATACTGTATTAGTGTAGATAGCGTCAGTGATTATAATGGCTTTTATTTGCTTTTGACATGACACACACATCCAGTGTAGACTGGTGTCAGCCATTAAGCGACTGAGCGCCAGTGGGCGGGGCCTATAGTGTGATGATGTAAAATTATTCGCTGTTGTCTTGCAAAATGCATGTCATATGCAAATTAATTTGCCTGTGTGATGTCACAGATCCTGCATTATCAAAACAAGCCGTTTTTGGAGCTTGATTAAATAAATGTTTTGTTTATAATGAGAAGGACATTTTAAGCTCTGAAACTATAAACATATGAAACTGTAATGTAAGAAACTGTAATGGTCAATAAGGTGTCTTACAGTTAAAAGCGTTAATCATGTGTTTGTTTACTTCTGAACTGTCATGCATGGAAAAATATTGCCTTTTTTAAAAAGAAGAATAATTAATACCTGCCAGATTCCTAATTTGAAATGTTATTAAAACATAATTTTGACAAATAGTTACAATGGCCCTCATTTATCAAAAGTGCGTACACCAAATTTCGAGCGTACACCTGGCGTACACCCTAAACCACGGTGACTTTGAGATTTATCAATATGGACGTTGGCGTACGGCACGCTCAAATCCCACGCCAGCTCAGGAGGTGGTGTACGCACATTTGAGTTAGTGCGGAAACGCGCAGAAACACAATTCCTAACACCACAAAATGCGCTGACAAACTAAAACATATGACAAAAAAACAACAACAACAACATAGGCTAATTATAAACTTCAGTGTAAAAATCTGTCACAAAGAACCGGCAAAAGTAATGATTATGAATATGTAAAATATAGCAAGGAGATATTTTAATTGTTTATTAATAAAGAAGTGTTTTCTTTGTGTCGGCTGAAAAGATGAAGTTGAGATGCTGACTCGCGATCTTCGCAGTAGTGAACGCGCCAGAGAGAAATGCACATTTCAGATTACATAAGCAGAGAGCAGTCTGCAGTCTGTTTTCTTTCGTTTTGAATTGTTCTGTTTAAAAGTAGACATGTCTGAGGCACCTTATACGCTGAGTTTCGGTTTATTTATGAGATGAGCTCAGTTCACGCGTCCTCCGTTTCATATCATCTGCTATTTACTTTCCTATTTGTTAAATCCAGGTAGGCCTAATTGGTTGACGAAACATTGTTTAAAATTAAGATACAATTAATACAAAACGAAATTCAGTTTAAAGAAAGGTTTTGTGCTTTATGTTTGATGTCTCTGTGAAAGTTTTAAAATATATTTTAGTGCCGCTTTTAGAGCGCTCATGTCCGTATCATTGTTTTTTCCTCATAAATGCGAAAACGAATAATAATAAGAATAAGAATATTACAAATGGACATGCAATTAATAATGTGAATGAATGGTAGGCTACTCCACATCACATCATCATCACTATTGTACATGATACGATATTAAATGCTAATTGTTTCAAAACACGTGCTGTAAAATAATGCATTGTGATAGGTCATTTGATCTCCACGTCGGAGAAGTTTCTCTTCTTTGCCGTCTTCCGTGTGTCCATGGCGTAAAATGAGGGTGTGGGGGAAGCGGAGACTTGAATATTTAGAGGCGTGTTATTCTAATAATGACGATCGTTTTCAGCCGCTGCATTTATCAAGGAGAGGTATTGCGTACACCAGGATTTCAAAGGTACGCACAGCTTCATACATCAGGCGGTGAGAGGAGTGTAAGCATAATCTTGCGCCAACATATACGCCCGTTTCTACGCAAGAATGATAAATGAGGGCCAATATGTAGATTTTGGTCCATTCAAGTAGATAAGAGGAACACAAAAGGAAACAGAATAGAATTATTCAAAAGATATTTCGAATTATGTAGGTAACCAAACCTACATGGTTTTTGTTTACTAATGACTATTGTTTCCTATTCTATTGTGTGAAAAAAATAAAATAAAAAAATAACTTATTTTATGTTACACAGGCAAGAAAGTCAGTCATACAAGTTTGGAAGGACACGAGTGGTGAGTAAACATTTTCATTTTTCAAACTATCCCTTTGAGCCACATTTATGTGTCATTCTTGTCATTCAAAAAAAATTGTCATTGCATAATCAATTGAAACCGTGAGGAGACATGACATTCATTAAAAATCACACATATACAGACACCTGACAATGACATTGGTGTTTTAGCATTTAGTGTCCAAATACATTTTGGCACCATTATACATACATACATTATTTTTTTTTAGTTCTAAATATTATAATATAAATACTGTATATGTATAAGCTCTAAAAATAAGTATAAGCTCTAAAAATAGATTTAATAACATATCACTAGATCAGTAAAAGTTCACCACTATTATAGAAAATGTTCATTTGCATGCCGTAGCAAATTAAAAATTAGAATAATGTGATAACGATCACTTTAATGTTTGTTTTTTCACCAGCTGTTACAGAGAGAGAGAGAGAGAGAGAGAGAGAGAGAGAGAGAGAGAGAGAGAGAGAGAGAGAGAGAGAGAGAGAGAGAGAGAGGGACAGATGGATGGATGAGTAATAACTTTCTTTAGCCTGAGGAATGTGAGTGACAGTGATATGAATGTAGGAACTGGGAGAAGGTTTAATAAAATCTAATATAACACACACACACAACAAATCAAATCAATCGTGAAACAGCTTCGTGAAGAAGAGAGAGAGAGAGAGAGAGAGAGAGAGAGAGAGAGAGAGAGAGAGAGAGAGAGAGAGAGAATTAAACATTACCGCTTCACTCATGTAGATCGTGTCATTTGATTGTATCAGTGAGTGAGTCTTAGAAGCATCACATTCCCGCATAAAATCAACGCTTTATTTCTATTAAATAAACGTCACAGTCGTCCTTATACTAGTCACACACACACACACACACACACAAAGGTTTTGCTATCTTTGTGGGGACGACTCATAGATTTAATAATTTTTACACTGTAAACTGTATATTCTATCCCGCTACACTAAACCTACCATCACAGAAAACGATCTGCATTTTTAAATGTTCAAATATGGATAATTCAGTATGTTTATTAATCCATTTTCCTCATGTGGACCGCTGACTGTTCCCCACAGTGAAGGTGATCTCAGGTTTACTGTCCTTTACTACTATCCTTAGGGCAGTTATATACTCTCTAATGTGGCCGTATTCCTTTATATCTTCTTTCAAGATTTAACATTCAAGATTCAATAAGTTTTATTGGTGAAAGAGCTTTGTTTGCCTACTTGACATCTGATATTTATTTATATATATGTATGTATGCATTTGGTAGATGTAATAACTATACTAATAAATATAATAAACATATAATGTAATATATATAATAAATAAATATATTAATCATAAAAATCCACATGAAAATAAGTTATTGGTAGATGAAAATAAATGCAGATGTAATAAATATAATAGTTATATTATATAGCATATCGTACAAATATATAATATATGAATCATTAAAAATCCACATGAAAATAAGTTATTGTTATTTGGATTTTAGAATGAATTTTACTGTAATAAAAGTATTATTATTATTGCAAATATCTTCTAACACTTAACTTTAAAAAAAGTTACCATGAATAATGCACACACAGTAAAATAAACAGAGCGCACAATTGTATAATAAAAAAAAATATTTTTAATAAAGATTAAAAAACAATTTAAAAAATCTGTCTGTCCAATGCAATGGCAGCAGTATTGATCTCTCTGTGGAGTCATAAATCCAGTCCTGCAGTTGCGCTTGAATGCTGTATTAACAGTGACTGTCGGTCTCTGGCTCTGCTCCAGACCCTCGTGGTCCCGCTCACTGTCAGACCCGGACACTAGCCAGACAGACGCTTGGCTTGCAGCGTAAAGTCTGGTCCAGTTTCTGGCCAAGAACCGCCCACTTAGACAGGGAAGGTCTGTGGGACCCAGGGAGGTCTGTAATGCTCGGAGAAAGTTATCCGTTAGCATTAGCATTCATCTCAATGGTGCAGGACCCCCTGGAAGAATGCAATTTTAAATCGGTCATATTTGCTCATGGACACGATTGTTTTTGAGACAGTTGTCTGAGACGTCAATGCCACAGAACTAATCATTCTGGAGCTCTTATGCTTTTAAGAGCCTTAAAACAAGCTTTTGACAGCAGTGTCAGTCTGTGCTGGACGGAAATAACAGAGGAAACGTGTGTAGACTTCATAGACAGTATAAGAAGTGGACAGAGCCATCTCGCTGGAACTCAGTTGAGACAGTTGAAGCCCATTTTTAGCGATTTTTGAGCACTTCTGTTTCTGACGCGCAGACTCAAACCGACTCAAACTAAGCTTGATGACGTGAGCAACCTGCCTGACAGACGTAAATCTTCTAGTAGCTGTGCGTGAAATTGCCAATGTTAATCTTGCAGAGACGGGGAACTTGAGCAAAGAGTTCTCATACCGAATTAATTCCAATTCCCCAAAAACGTTGAAATATTTTGTCCCGTTGCTTTTATGGACTCATTATCTATGGGCTTCTCCCTTAACGGGACGTCCCCCCGATTGCCTGCGAGCTTCTCCTCCTGTCTGTACGGTAATTTCTGTACAGCGCAACAGAGAGTCGAGTGGTTATGACGCAATCGTTAGCCTATTTTTACAAAAACTGTTTCTACGGGGCCATAATGTAACATAGAAGGTAATGAAGCCCTTTATACATTGTCGTGTTTCTTTAGAAATAAATAATGGACAAATGGAGTCTTTAAACGCCTCAAATGTAAAGTTATTCGCTGTCAAAGTGACACCAAAATGAATGGGAGTCAATGGAAATGCTAACGCAAGTGAAGTTCTGCTACAAGATGGCGGCACCCCGGCCGACTTCAACTTCCGGTCGATGGATTACCCCCTTGGTAGACTTTTGTATCAGAATTTCCGTCATTGATTCCAGTTTTTCACTAACTATAGTTCAAATGTTTGGGGTTGGTATGTGCTCCTACTATGTTTTATCGAATATTACTTTTCATGAAGTATAGCTGTTTGTGAATGTAAAAGGTCTGCAAAGATATTTTAAAGAACAGAGTGCACAAATTATGTAATTGTCCACTAAAAGAAAGAACTGATTCTGATCTGCTGAAAGGAGTCTCACTTCCTGTTATTCAAATTTGCATAATGCCAGCCTATGGTCTTCATTGGCTGCCCGCGTACAACGTCTACTTTGACCCTCAAACACTAGATGTAGCTGAGACCGGACAGACTGATCTCATGAAATAGCGTATGTATAACACGCCAATTCGTATTTCCATTTTTGGCGTGCTATCAACACGCATAATCGCTTTTCAGTGTGTTTATGAACGCCGTTGACTTAACGTTACATTACTGTATATATAATATATGAGCTACCCCAACCCCGTCCCTAAACCTACCCGTCACTGGGGTTAATACCATTAATAAGTGTTCCCCTACCATCCTAGGACAAATATCGCTCGCCAGATGTAGATCTAGGTTTATCTTTGTTTCGCTCGGACATTTAACGGCGTAGACATACACGCGAATCACTGACATTTAACGGGTAGACATACACGCATACACTCATAGCTCAAAATGCGTATAGATAACACGCCACTTGACTTGAAAGTGGCGTGTATGTTTACGCAAAAGTCATGATGTCATGTTGGACTGGAAGAGTTCATGTTGGGATGTAATAATGCCTTATTACTGTTCATATCGCTGAGTATCAAGAGCTGGGGAAGAATCGGAGCTGAAATTCAGATATGGTAATGGACGTTTGGTTTCCGATATGCTCTGTAAGCGGTCGACCAATCACAACAGACTGAGCCATCTGACCAATCAGAGCAAGTAAAAGCTCTCGGAAAGTAGCGGTTACTATTTGAACGAAGCGTTTTCAGACTCTTTGAGAAGAGAGGTGATGTGCTATGTATATAATGAGAAATATTTAATGTTTTTTGGCCTTGTATGCAGGAGACCAAAATTAGGAATCTTTAAAATAGCATTGTATTTGGAAAAAAGGATTTATTTGATCATAAATGCAGTAAAACTGTGGACTATTATCACAGTTTAAAATGATATTTGAATTATATTTTAAAATGGAATTTATTCCTGTGATGCAAAGCTGAATTTTTGAGTCTTCAGTGTCACATGATCCTTAAGAAATCATTATGATGATGTGCTGCTCAAGATATATTTGATAAACAGTTGTGCTTCTTCAAACTTTTGTGGAAAGCTAATACTTTTTTTTTCAGGATTCTTGTTCAAAAGAAAGGCATTTATTTTGAAAGGAAATCTTTCATAACATTTGTACCGGTAGTAAATTCCTTTAGTGCCTCTTTTCATCAATTTAATCTTTGCTGAATAAAAGAATCGATTTTTATTTTTAAAAATGTAGCAAAGTTTTTTCCAAAGAATTTCAATCCTTCAAAGCATTAATGCTACAAACAACAACAAAAAATGTCGCAATGCAATAAAAAAATAAAGAAAAAACTTCATGATCAGAATCCTGCTTATTTTAGGATAACCAGGATTCACACATATTTCCTCCTATCTCTCCAGGTGCGGTTTTCCACCTCTCTTCATTTGCTCAACCAATCAAGTGCTGGCATGGGACAGGAGATGATTGCTGGTGAATTATGGGATGTTGTGCAGGTGCCTCAGCCGGTTGCCGTAGCGATAGATCACGGTGTAGTGGAATTGGTGAGAGGACAATTGATTGGCGCTGGGCTTCTGTGTGAAAGACTGAGAGAAAGAGAGAGAAATAAAGAGAGAGAGATAGAGGGTTCGGCTGCCATATTAGATTCCTCAGACGGGCCGTTTGTGTGTAGCGATACGGGCAGCCCCAGTGGTGATGTACAAACCTGGTTACAGAGGATATTAAACATGCCCAATAAGACACACACACATACACACGCTTACGAGGCCCCAATGGTGATGTCCAAAATGCCCAAACCTGGTTACAGGAGATATTAAACACAGCCATTAAATCACACACACTCTCGCTGCTGTGTGTGTGTGTGTGTGTGTGTGTGTGTGTGTGTGTGTGTGTGTGTGTGTGTGTGTGTGTGTGTGTGTGTGTGTGTGTGTGTGTGTGTGTAAACCTGGTTACCGGCTTTGGGATATTAAACAATCCCATCAGCACCTTATTGCTCAACACTGGGATTTCTCATCGTGTCCCATTATTCCATTTACTACAGACTCTAATGCAGCGCTGGCCTTAGGCAAACACACACACTTCCACACAAAGATAAACACACACATATGACATTTCCTTCTTAATTGTAATTCATTATTGAGAAATGTGATATTTGATATGTATATATTGCACAGAAAAGATTCACAATGTAGATTTCAACCATAGTAGACTATAGCTCTAAAAATGAAGGTTTTTTTAAAACCTAAAGTAAAAACATGAAATAATATTGTTACTTGAAATATAATAAACTTTAACTAAAATAAAATATAAATTATTATTTTACTTGTTTTATTTCAGCTTGTTGCTAACAATGTACTAAAATTAAAAAAACTGAACTAAATATTAATACAAAAATCTGCAGACATTACATTACAAAATTACTAAAACTTCAACTAAATTTAAATTAAAAACTAAATATAAAAAAATGGAAACTAAGTAAAAATATGCATAAAAACTGTCAGTGATACTAAAATAAGTTTGCAATTTTAGCTTCAAATTCAAAAGATAAAATTTTATATACTGTACTTTAAAAGAATAATATCTCTGAATTTGGCAGTAAAGGTTTTTATGTAATAATCTTATTTTCCAACAACAAACAATATTAAATAGACAAAATTTATCAAATTTTAAAACAATGTAGTAATAGAATTTCAAAATGTGGCACAGAAAACAATACACTTTTTTGTAATTACAAATATAATCTTACTACATTAAATTAAATATCAATTTTAAAGATATATTAAAATTATGGAGTATGATTTTAACTTTTGAATACAGTTCAAGAAGGTCAAGACCACTGAGACGGGACAGGCCAAATTCCCCATTTTAAGGGGGGAATATTTTATGTGGATATTTTGTGTTTAAAACAGTTTGGTGGGACACCAAATGATTTATGAAAAGTGCCCTAAAAAATAAGATTAAATGTAGAAAAAAAGAACATGCAGATGTTTTTTTTTTTTTTCTCAGTTGAGCTGGTCAGTCATTTCTCATCCCGCTACTTCTGAAACAATATTAAAGCATTGGACAAAGCAGAGTTGAGTCGATGAGATGAGTTAATAAATGTGACCCGTTAAACGCAGCGCTTTAATGATGGACATTCATCAACATCAGAGAGTGTGACATCGTTTCCATCAGCTCACAGAAATAGCATACAAGTGATTTTTAGCACAGCGACTGCAATTGTGTCCTGTGGATCGCCTGCCGTGTGCATTGCCCCATTGATCACTATTGAAATGATTATATTCCAGTCTCTTTCTGCAGTTGTGTGGCAAACGCCCGCAGTGTGAACCTCCCTCAGGCTCTGCGGATCCCATGGATGATCAGTCAGCATCACACTCTCAAACTGCCTTTCTTTTTTTACTTTAGTTTGAAGAAAACTCTTTAGATCTGGCACAAACAACAGCATAAGCTCTTAGACCCACACATGGTATTATTATTATTATTATTAAAAAATAAAAATAGTAAATCACAACCAAAAAAATTGTTATAGTTATATGCACAAAAATACAATCAAATATTTGTATATTTATTAAATATAATAACACATATTTGTGTGGATGTGTGAATATATATTTAATATTATAATATAATTATATACAGTACAATTGTTATTTCTTTTAAAATATTTATTTCTTTTATATATTAATTTATTTATAATATTTTTTTTACAATTAAATTATTATTCTTTATTTTTTTATTAATAATGTATTAATAATATTAATAAACTTGTTTATTTTTGTTTAAATATATATAACACAATGATATATAATGATACTATATATATATATATAGTATCATTATATTTATATATATATATATATATATATTCTTTATTATCTATTAATAATTTATTTCACAATAAAATAAAATAAAATAAAGTTTAATTAAATAAAAAAAGCCTGTGTGGTAGGTGAACAAATTTAAATATGAATGGTTGTTGTATCCAAATCCTTTTTTCTTTTGCAATAATATTGCAACTTAATGATCAAAACTAGAAAAAATTGTTTTAGAAGTTACATTGATAATCCACTGGGTTTAGAAATCTTGGGGGGCACGTGCGCCTCAGTCTGAATGGGCATGACGCTTCTGACAGTCATAACTGAGACGATTAAGGAAAGTGATCATTTAACAGTCCGTTTGACTGAAAATAACCATAATGAACACACAGGCACATTAAATAGCGTTTTGTCCTCCCTCCTAGCGTTAGCATCCAAGGGCTTAAGCGAGAATATTAGCCTGGCAATGAGGCACTGCGCTAATGCTACGCTAACTCTCCCCAACTCCCATGACTCCCCAGCGTTATATAACAGTAAGAGCAATTGTTCAAACTAGTTGGTGTAACGAGGGATGACCGGGACACACCGCAGCGGAGAGAGGAAGAGACGCCCCCTCTCCTCCATCCCCCGGGAACATTCCCTGCCTCTCAGTCACACCCCACAGGTTAGCGGTTAGCGGTTAGCACTGATGACTGGATGGAAATGTGCCTTTAATGACTTAATGAAACTTCATTTATGATGATAGTCATTAACACTAAACACGGCCACAGGCCAGCTACCCAATTACACACACACACACACACACACACACACACACACACACACACACACACACACACACACACACACACGCGCGCGCGCGCGCGCACTCGTTCACACACAGACATTTTAAAGTAAGTGCAATACAGGTGTAGTGGGAGAATAGGACAGACAGTGTGTTTTAAAGGTGCCCTAGAATGTGTTGAAATAATATTTTAATTTTGTCTCTGATAGAGGGTATTTGTCTCTACATAGAGGGTATTGGCTTATTTAAGTGCATTTAAAATGTCCAGATATGGTTTTACAGACCCATTTGCAACTCTAGAAATTGGCCCTAGAATGAAAACGTCTGTTTTTACCTTATTTGGAAGGATCATGAATACTAATGAGGAGTTCTGCTCTGATTGGCTGTTTCACTCTTACTGTCTACACTGTAAGAAAAAAATGTAAATTTACTGGTAAAAGTCTGTATTTTTTTACAGAATTTTGCCGTTTTGTCATTGTACAGTGAATGCCTGTTATTTTACTGATATTTGCTGTAATTTAAAGGTCCACCATTAAATTTACAGGTAATTGCTTGTATTTTGGTTTTACATCAATTTGACGTTTTTTTAAAGGAAATTGTCTGTATTTTTTACAGGGTTATGTGTAATTTTACATAAAATATTAAGTAATATTTTACAGATTTTTTCTGTGAAATTAGAAAACAAAGAAAAGAAGGTATAACTGCAGAAATCAGCAGTCATTTAACATGTTTTCCTTGAAGACCATTAAGCATGTGGGGGTTGAGTTTTAAGGTTAAATAATTACAAGATTAAAAGACTATAATGATTTGATAGGCTAGTGTTTGTAGCCTACATACATTATAGGCTACTGTAGGCATGCAGGTTTTGTAGGCTAACTGTAGGCAACAATCAATATAGTTTTTTAATCTTGTCTTGCAAATATTTTGATCATCAATTGTATTATTCTCCCCTAACTTAATGTATATTTTGTCTTTTATAAATATTTTTTCAAATCTGCATTGCTGCACATGTGTGCTTTGTGTGCGTGTGACGTATGTGTGTGCGCTCGCTCGCGCGCGCGCGGGATTGCGCAGATTCAAATGTTGCTTATGTCCCTCCCGCCCACAACGGTTAGCTGCCGGTCGTCGTCATCACAGATCTGTCGTCAAGTTTGAATCTCTGTGTCAAGGAGGACAAGCGGGAGATTTGAATTCAGTCTACGCTCGTGAAGTGGATTGTGATCACGGTGGTTCAAAGCTATAATCATATTCGTCGGGAGCAGCGGTGAGCAGGAGCTAGTTATAGACCGGGTGTCAGTCAGTCCGTTCGGAAATAACGCGCCCTTTTTCAGTGAGTCTGATTCGTCACAGCGGACATCATGCCAACCGATCACCGGCTGAGGTAAGAGTCTCATACTACATGTGAATGATATTTTATTTTACATTTGTGTTAAGTTGACAGTTTCCAAGCTAACGTTAGCATTCTTAAATGTTCAGTCATAACTGGGGTCGAGAGCTGGAGGGCAAATCACTGCAGCATGCGTCTTTAAATTTTCCATCTGTTTTTAAGCAAGATCAGTTGAATCCACAGATCTAAAGACCTAAAACAAGCTTTAGTAGACTTGTTATGCATATCAAAATCTGCCCAATTGTGTATAAAACCTTCGTTATGATAATTTGTCAATCAATCTTAAAAGGCGGGACATTTTGAAACACTGACTGTTTGGAAGCTGAAAACTGTTCTCTTAAAAAACATCCTTGATTTTATTATAGTAAAATTGTACTAACCACGTTTTTTGGAGGATTTATTACAATTTTAATAACCACAGTTTTACTAAAAACAGACCTACCGTTTTTTTTTTGTTCGTTTTTTATTTGTAGTTAAACCATGGCTAATTTTCGTAATGGTTAATGTGACTAAATCTATCAAGACCGTGAAGAAATCGAATTCAGTTCTGTACTTGTTGATAAAGATACAGCAAAGACTAGAATATGAATATAGCATGATGAACCCCTAGGTGTAACTGATGCAGCTAAGTTAGGTCACAGTAACATTAAATCATATTCATTTTTACTTTCTATAAATGTAGCTAAAATCACATGGCAGTTCAAAACATTACTGTTAGTCTTTCCTGCTCAGCTTCCAGATCATGGTCAGTTGAGGTTTTGCATTGTCTCAATGGAACATATTCTGACATGTGTAACAGTTAAATGTAACACTGAGTTTTAATTTTTTTTTTTGTGTGATTTCAGGTCATGTGGAAAGCAGATGATCATGGCAAACAAGGTATGGGAATAATTAACTTTAAAAAAATCACAATGACCAAGTCTTCTGATTCCGTATGATTGCACTAAAAGTGTGCACAAGGTTTGGTTTTACTAGAGCTTCACTAGAGGTTTTACTTGTTAGATTCCACCCATTTTTATTTATTTATCTAACAAGGCTCTGTCGTTTAGAAACATGGCTTTTCCTACCACTGCTATCTTAATGACACATATCTCTACCTTTCATTCCAGCCAGATGATCTGACGGTAGCTGCTCGCATCTCAGCCTACCTGATGGAACATTCTTGCTGGATGAATGACCTTCAACTCAACCTTGCCAAGACAGAACTGCTTATGGTTTCAGCCAAACCATACTTGCTGTGTGATTCTGCTGATTTGCCTTATACATCATTACTGGAGCTGCACAACTACTGGTGTAAGCTCTTGTTCTATCCAGACTGGACTATTGTAATGCTCTCTTGGCAGCTCTTCCAGCATCAGTCAAACCTCTGCAACTGATCCAGATGCTGCAACAAGAGTGGTCTTTAAAGGTAGCCCTATACCTAAACTCACTACTTTAGATCTATGTGTCCTCCAGAAGCTTGTGTTCTGCAAGTGAAAGGCGCCTTGTGGTGCCATCATCACAAAGAGACACAAAATCACTTTCACTGACTTTTACCTGGACTGTTCCCTGCTGGTGGAATGACCTGCCCAGCAAATTTTCAAGAAACTGCTAAAGATCCATCTTTTTCGTAAACACTTGACCCAATAATACTAAATCTTTGTTTAAAAAAAAAAAAATCTATGTGTACTGTGCTAGACTAACTGGGACTTGTCACTGCACTTGTTGCTTCTATTGTTATCGTAATTGGTAAGTCGCTTTGGAGAACATGTAATTGTAAACGTAAAAAAAAAAAAAAAATTATATTAGAGTAATGAGGTATACAACAATTGCCTTTTAATGTGGATATTTTTACATGTTCTAAATTTATATACTAAGCTTGTATTTCCTATCTATCACTTATCTTGACGTTCAGTGTTTGTTCAATTACTAATACTGTAAATGTGAAAGTATTCTGTACTTATACATTTAGTTAATTTAACATAAATTGACTGTAAACTTGCTATTATTAAGTAGGCTTCTTAATTAGAGATTGGTCAAAATTGTGAAATTGGATCTGAACAAATTAAAACTGTAAATATACAAACATTTGTATTTGAATTGATGTATTTATTGCATTTTATACATAATTTCATTGTTATTTTACACAGAAAAACTATATATTAAAAGAAAAAAACGGTAGATAGACAGGATTATAATAAAATAACTTTATAAAACCCTAAATTTACAGTTTAACCTGAAAGTTAAATGTCTTTTTAATGTAATTTGACATAATTTATCATTTTTTCCACGGTTAAATAAACCATTTATCAACAGTAATATACTGTAATTTAATCAATTTTGACTGTCTTTTTAATGTAATTCTACATAATTTATCCGTTTTTCCACGGTTTCTTAGGCCATTGTCAACAGTAATATACTGTAATTTAATCAATTTTGACTGTCTTTTTAATGTAATTCTACATAATTTATCCGTTTTTCCACGGTTTAATAAGCCATTATCAACGGTAATATACTGTAATTTAATCAATTTTGACTGTAAAGTAAATTCTGTATTTTTACGGTTTTTGCATGTAATTTTGAGAAATGGTTATTTGCTGTAATTTAACGGAAACCGTCTGGAAACTTTGCTGCCAGAGATTTGCCGTTTTTTTACGGGATTTTTTTTTACAGTGTATGTGAAGTGTGGATGGATGGCGGACAGATGATGAGTTTTGTGAAGCGGGTTCCGTTGCGGATGAAATAATAATAGGCCATCCGCGCATCTATCATACGAATGTAATGTTATTATGTGTCATGGAACATTGCGCTCCCCAACTCTCGAAAGGTCGGATTTGCTCCATCTTTTGATAAGTTTTGTTTAGAAAACCTTGAATCCATGTAAGTCACACTATCATTAGAAATAATCCATGTCATTAGAATCAATGAATCCATATCATTAGACACAACGTGTCGTGCACACATGTGCCAATGTTTTTTGTTTTTTTTTGCGGTGATGACGGTGACGAGCTCAGACCCGCGGTTGGAGTCACGTGACCGCGGTATTGCGGTAATGCGGTAACCGTCCCAGCCCTATTTCCCTATGATCTTCGCTTGTTTCGATGATTCGGCTGCGCAGATCCGCCTGGCATTGAACAAATATGGGCTGACATATGCACATTTTTGGAGGCGTACATATTAATGATCCCGACTGTTGCGTCACAGTCGGTGTTATGTGGAGATTTGCCTATTTTTCAGGGGTGTTTTTCAAAAACGAGATTTAAATGAGGAGAAAACAATGGTGTTTGAGACTCACTGTATGTCATGTCCATGTACTGAACTCTTGTTATTTAACTATGCCAAAATAAATTCAATTTCACATTCTAGGGCACCTTTA
>CM070829.1:35438465-35455965 GCA_036326025.1 Chrosomus eos | reverse complement strand
AATACATATCTATTAAAATTACTGAATCAAAAATTGTGCTTATTATATCTGGCTAATTACTAACTTCCTAATAAATATTTCTATTGTAATTATTATTTAAAATATTTAATTAACCCTTTAAGACCGACGGGAGCGTCGGCGCTCCCATTTGCGTGTGTCTGTTTAAAAGCCTATAGAAACTGAAACCAAATGGCTAGCTCAATCATTCTTTTTGCATACAAAACCAGAGATGTAACATGTTCAGATCAAGCCTCCAACATGCCCATGTTGCGTTGTTTTCACCCTCTAATCAGTCTGTACAAACTGCGTAATATTCGTTTACAAAAAACAACAACACAAAAATGCATTGCACGTCTTTGCACACATGTTCTGTAGATCTGCGATTGATATTTACGTCTTCCGATGACTCATTGACGTATCACGTTCTGTGCACTATGACCCCCGGGTGTGTCACGTGTTGTGACGTCACACGCTGCGTCATTTGACCATGCGTTTGACTCCCGTTTGACTCCCATTTGCTATATGTTCCTTATATCGTTATTGTCTTTTTACCATCGCTTTATTTTATTATTTCTTTCTCCTTTAGACGTTCACAAATACAAGGACATTCACACACACACACACACACACACACGCGCGCACGCACGCAGCGTTATGTCTAAACGAAAGTACACGCCTTTTTTTTGAATGAGTGTAAAAATTAGTATATCTTAAAAACTAATTTATGTAAACAGTTCAAAAAATTCTGTATAGTTTTAAATTGTTTTGTGCACGTTTTTCTCATTGACAAGTTTGAAGTTGACATTTATTAATTTTTTGTATTGAAGAAAATATGTAAAAAAATATATATATTTTTTTCTTTTTGTTTATTGCACTTTTGAGATATTTATATAGTTACTATTGATTTATTACAAACATAGCCTTCAAACTGGGAGAGTAAGGATTATTTTGATGTATGGCATATGAAAATGCTCAAAGAAATGACAGCACAGCATGCAAAAATACAAAGATATACTCTGGTGGAATTGTTCTATGGCAGGTCATAAAGGGTTAACTAAAATTAGTTATTTTTCAATAAAAAGTAATAATTTCCATTAGTTAAACATATTATTTCAACATTAACATTCATATAACATCCTGTTCTCTCCATTTACAGAGCTATAGTTAAACCTCCTACAGCGCTTTTTAACAAATGTGGTTTCTTGTAAGGATAAACAGTTTCTTCAATTATGAATAAATGAAAATGTTCTTGCCTGAACTCTATCTGATCACTCTCAGGTAAATTCCCAACAGAGTCTTTGGCACATCCCAAACCTTTGATAATGCTCATGAATCATGTAGAAATATGTCTCATGACTCTTCTAAATCTGTTTGTGTTGTGTTTTTGGCCTTGTGTAAATGGATCAAGTTGGACAGAAGTATTTATTTCAACCTCCCCCCCCCTCCACACACACTTCTTCTTCCATCTCTTCAGGCATGTAAGTGTCCCTCTTTCCTGTAGCTTTTCTCAGTGTTTATGCATGTGTGTGATATGTGTGTGTAATCGGACTCTAAGAACCTCATACGGACTGTAATTTTTCCTGACAGAGTGCAGTTAGAGTATCAGAGCCATCGCCCCTGGCAAGCAAACGCTCACTGCCTCAGGGCGACTGCCGAGGGCCGTTCAGAGAGTGTGTGTGTGTGTGTGAGAGAGAGAGGTTAAAGTTATTTAAAGCGTCATTATTCTAAACATCACACAACTGTGATACTCTTCTGTGAATAGCTGAAGACTGTGCGAGTGCTTAAGCGAGTTACAGAACACGACAGCAACTACTTTTACCGTCTGTCTAATCACACACACACACACACACACACACACACACACACACACACACACACACACACACACACACACACACACACACACACACACACAGTAGTTCTGTAATTCTTCCTATAATAATTCCATTCTCCTTTTAGTGAATAATTTAGAATTGTGTGTGTGTGTGCGTGTGTGTTTGAATTATTCAGATGTTTAAAGGCTGTGAAGTTGAAACAGTTTGTTCCTTTTTCTCCACCACTAATGAGCTAATGACCTCCAGGCCTGTGTGTGTGTGTGTGTGTGTGTGTGTGTGTGTGTGTGTGTGTGTGTGTGTGTGTGTGTGTGTGTGTGTGTGTGTGTGTGTGTGTGTGTGTGTGTGTGTGTGTGTGTGTGTGTGTGTGTGTGTGTGTGTGTGTGTGTGTGTGTGTGTGTGTGTGTGTGTGTGTGTGTGTGTGTGTGTGTGGTGTGTGTGTGTGTGTGTGTGTGTGTGTGTGTGTGTGTGTGTGTGTAAAGCAGTGAGCTAACAAATATTGGTCAGCAGTCTACAGAAACCTGACACAGTCTCTGGGTGTGATGATGATTTGTTCCATCCATCCATCCATATATATATAACAATAATCTTTGGTAATATTATAATTTATCTGCAATCCAAGTTTAAGCTGCAAGATAAGGCTGATTATGATTCTAACTTGAATTTGCATGAAACAGATGTACGGTACGAGATCCGTTTCCTGGAATAATGCTCAGACATGCAGAATCATTATCTGGACGTCTATGATTATTCAGTAATGGACTGCAGAATGCCACAATTATATTCTAGACAGGAGAGAGGCTACAAACCTAAAACTTGAAGCATTTTCATTTACTTTACTAATCATTTTTACCTTTGAGGATGTTCTGTCAAATTGAACTCACTTCTGGGGATATTTATCCTCAAGTACAGCTGAATAACCACACACACACACACAGCAGGACGGGGGATCACATCTTTAGGTCTGTCTGAGTGAGTTGGTAGTCAATGACAGATGACGCTGATCATTTTCTTAAGCGCTTGTGTCCCAGCAGGCTTGAGTCTGAAGACATTATTCAATTATGGATAAGAGTGTTATTATCTCTGTGTGTTAGTGTGAGGCATTACACTAATGTTTGTCCATGCATGGCTCTTTGCCTGCCGGGTGCCAACACAACACGCTAATAATGACAATACACACAAACTCTCATGTACATATGCACACACTCTCTCATAGACTCGCGTTAGTCTGTTCTGATGCAGCTGGACTCTAACGGGCCGAAGCGTGAAATCTTCTTCTCCCAGAATACAATGGGGCGGCTGTGTGGTGCATGCTGGGAAGTGGTCTTCATGACAAAAGACCTGAGTGGCAGCAGCTGCCCGTGTCTCTGCTCGCTCGCTAACACACACAGACACACACTCCGCAAAGACCCTGCAGGGTGTCCAACCAGCTGCCCACGAGTCTTTGTTTGTGGTGTGTGTGTGTGTGTGTGTGTGTGTGTGTGTGTGTGTGTGTGTGTGTGTGTGTGTGTGTGTGTGTGTGTGTGTGTGTGTGTGTGTGTGTGTGTTTATATGTATCTGGCTGCAGGGCCTAAAACTGAAATCAAGTTAAAGCTAATCAATAATCAATAATCAGAAATAAATGCTGCTCTGTTTCTCAGAGTGAGAAATGAATAAGTGTCATGTCCTTAACCCTCTGGTGCTCTTCGCGCGTCAGTCAAAAATGACAGAATTTATTTTTATTTTATTTTAATGAAATGAATGTACTAATATTTTAGTTTGATGTTTTTTATTGAATATTTTGTATTTTTAGGAGATTTTATGATACTAAATTATATTTCCGATGTATTTATGTATTTATTTATTCATCACTTTTTGATCAGAGACCTGAAAATTTTATTTCAAACTTTAACTGTCGTACATCTTGACGGATTTTTAGAGCACAGACTTAAGTTTGATCTCTTTTTAAAATAGGACACTTGGCAGATTATTGTTATTGTTTAAAAAGTTTTTAAAATTGAACTTAAAAAATGTTATGTTTATTGTTATGAAAAATGTGCAAAAATACTATTTAAAATTTTTATATGAAATATATATTTTCAAAAACATGTTTTACTCTAAGACTGTGAGAAAATCTAAGCCAAAAATCTAAACAAGTTGTGTTCAAAATTTGAGCCTGATATCTCCAAAAATGAGCTTTCAGTAAGATTATGTTTGGCCGAAGTAACAAAAGTTTCCACTGAGGAAATAAGTCTCCCATTCATTTCCAATGGATAATTTTTGACCGCGAGGAGTACAAGTGTAACTATTTTTTTTTTCAGGACCATTTAACCTGTTCGAATTAAATAAAACTTTTTTTGTGTTCACATAGCAACTGCCAAAACCTTTAACCAAGTTTCGTACCATTCCAATGAAGAAAAAGATGAATAAAAAAAACAAATATAAATAGTAAATACAAATATAATGTTAAATATATTTCACATATATATCATATTAATATGATAAATTCCAACCACGGGTACATGTAGTGCATACATAACTGGATAAAATAAAATATAATCCAATTTTTTTACTGTCCTAATAATATAAAGGTAAATATATTTTATATAATATAAATATCATATTAATATGATTAATTTCAACCAGAGGTACATGTATACTGAAGTGTATAAAATAAAATTAAAAATTAAATAATAATAGGTTAAATATATTTCATATGATATAAATATCATATCGTTTTTGGATGGAGAAAGTAATTCAATTTTGCTAATATTTTCCTTATTTCCTATTAACATCCCATCCCATCAGCCAACAAGACTTAAAAATAATAGACTGAATATTTCTCAACCTGCTCCGATTTCCAATTAAAGCTTTGATAAATCGGATTTTCTCCCACTATATATTTTTATTTATTATTATTTTATAATTGTTATAAGGGGCATTTTAATCATGATGATGCTAAATTATATCAATTGAATAAGAAACATGTCTGGCTGGTATTGATGGTACAGATACTTGAGTCTTACTGTGGGGGATAAATAAGACTAAATAAGTTGAGAAACACTGTCCTAAAGAATCACACTTTTATTTCTTAATACTAAACAATGCATGTAATTCTGTGCTGAAAACCGCTGCACAGACATCACTTCCCCTCTGGACTGTGTGAGCCCTTAAGGTCAAAGGTCAGGTTGGGTCAGCAGGTCAAATGCAGGTGTTTGTGGGCAGCTGTGACCTTTGAGAAAGTGTTTTGTAAAACGACAGAGAGGCCAAATGTGTCATATCTAGAGACCAGAATATCACTTGAGGGTGGAGTCTTTTCATTTAGACCTGGAACCTTCTAGACACCATAGAGAAACAAGCCTTCAGAATACCTGAGGCCGTTTACTCCTGGTATTAAGATGCGTTTTGGTCAAACGGATCACAAGACGAGGGAGACACATACCCGTTTATACCTGGTGTTTTAATCCGTCTCTTTTGTCCACTTTCAAACACTTCTGTCCTGATTTCTTCGAGGGGAGGGTCTATGGGCGGGTGCTTTTTCAGATCTTTCGATCTAATGGAGAAAATAAGCTTGCGCAATTTACATATAAACACGACCGGAGAAAACTGAAAAACACACGGAGAACATCAGCTTTAGTTTCTGCTCTGACAGCCGCAAGACCAGCCGAACGCTGTGAGTGTGTGTTAGAAATCAGGAATGGAGAGAGAACATTGAGCTTGGTACATTTTTCGTCTTTTGTGTTTACACCTGTATTGTATCCACTTGTGATCCGATCGACCAAAACACTCCCCCTGTCTGCCATTGGTCAGTCAAACAGTCCCGCCCCAAACTCCATTGAGTCAATCTTGGGTCAATCTTGAGTCAATCTTGGCGCGTCGGGCTGGTCGAGTTGCTCAAACAATGGAACAAATGTTTTGGGAAAAGTTTTGAAATAGATTAAGTCCATTGCAGTTGTAAGACGGAATATGAGAAAGTATTTTAACATCAAAAAAACAACAGACTTCACCTTTAAATATAAATAAATATATGTCAAATAAATGTCAAATTCTCCCAATGAAGCAGAAAATATATCTGGCAACTACAAGTGGGAACGATTCCCAGTGTCACTCATGCAATCAGCTGGTGTTTGTGTAGAGAAATGTCAGATAAGAGCTTGAGCAATCAACCACCCAGACGCAAAGTTTATGATTCAGAATTATTCATCTCAATTCTCAAAGACGTCCCGCTGTTATCAGCACTGAGCATCACTGCACAAACATCACATTTAATGTGCGTGAGAAACAAAGAGGTGGAAACTTCAGAAATGTGTGGGGTTAATAATTACGCTGATTGTTTTCTGCTGCTGTTTATTTTTTGTCTGATGGTCACGAGACGAATTGACCGTACGGGTCGGCACAGGAGCCGGTTCTGGGCTCGTTGCCCTCGGTTACAGCTGTCCACCTGCCAATCAGATGTCGACGCGCGAGTGAGTGAGAGTGTGTGTGCGTGTCAGTGCTGTGTGACAGTATAATTATGAGGCTCGCTGCAGGCTATCACAGGCCTATAACAGACGTTTATCGATCGTTCGGCAGAGGGAATTTATCAATGTCCAGACCATGGGACACACACACACACACACAGAGTTCACACTGTCTGACCCCTTACTCGTCAGATGGATGGATGCTGGAATGAGACTTTATTAGAAAGAAAGACTTTACAGAAGTTTTGACAGGACAGACTGTGTGTGTGTGTGTGTGTGTGTGTGTGTGTGTGTGTGTGTGTGTGTGTGTGTGTGTGTGTGTGTGTGTGTGTGTGTGTGTGTGTGTGTGTGTGTGTGTGTGCTTTGAGCTGTTGTTAGTCTAAACTGCACTGTAACCCCAGCAGTCACCCCACACACAAAAGTCAAAAAGGTTAGAGGTCAGCTTTTATGTCTAATGTGACATGACCTTTTTTAAGACTCTGCAAGTATGCCTTAAATTTATCAAAAGTGAAAATGTGTAATGTTACAAAAGATTCCTGTTTCAAATAAATAATTTTTTCTTACTTTCTATTCATCAAATAATCCTAGGGAAAAAAGCAACACAGTTTCCATAAAAATTTGAAGGAGCGGAATGTCTCGGTTACGTATGTAACCCTTGTTCCCTGAAGGAGGGAACAGAGACGTAGTCGACGTGTCGACTGATTAGGATCATGCCAGGGAGCCAGTCATCTTCAAGTACTATTGAAGAAACGAGCCAATGAAATTAGTGTGCGTGATTTTCCGTATAAACACTGAAGTGGATGCACGCACTAGTTGCTTTTTCACTGAGGAGCCGAGCGTAATTTGGAGTCAGCGGTGGTCCAGCAATAGTGGCGACGGGACTATGTCTCCATTCCCTCCTTCAGGGAACGAGGGTTACAAACATAACCGAGACGTTCCCTTTTAGTTGCTCACGTTTGACATTGTCGACTAATTGGGATCCTAATTAAAACTCCACTAGTGCTGCCACCTTCCAGTTCCTAGACAAAAGCCTTCTGATCCCCCGCATTATTTGAGGCGGAGATGGGACAGGGCTTAGGCCAGGGAAGTCACTGCTGTTCCACAAAACCACTGGGAAAGTGTTCTCTTTCGTTGGAAAGGAATACGCTGTGGAAGCCACACCCTGCCTGAAAAGAGGTAATGTGGATAATACACATAATGTACTGGTTGGATGACCGGGCAGTACAACATATGGAATGTCACTGGAGTGGCTCCAGCCTATGACAGGGGGAGACTCAACCGGAGGGAAGACACGGGCTCGCTGCAGGGAGCCGTACCGTGGAAGAATACACATATCGATCGCCGTAGGGATCACAAAATATGGACCCAGCCTAACACAGGTTCCACCAGTGCATACGAGTGATAGACCTGGCTTCGGACGTTCCGCCACGTCCATTGCAGAAAGGTATGGAGGAACTCGACAGAGTTCGACTAATAAGGGGAACTCACTGGAACAAGAATTTCGCACATATCCAGTCCATAGGAGGGGAATGGCGCAGCAAGCCGACACTTCGAACCGGGCTTACAGTCAAACTGGCTTCATGTGAAGGGAGCCCACGAGAAGCAGCGGTTCAAAAGCTTCTTACTCCGAGGAGGTGGTGGCGGGCGAGTTGTGACATACGAGGGAAGTGTAGCAATGGTCGCAATGTTGTATTTTCAGACCAGTACAAATTCGCTGAGTAGCGGTGTCTCAAAGCGAGATGAACTGCAAGCAACTCAAGGCGATGGATGCCAATGCAGTCGGAGTGTCGCCCAGACCTCCGTTACTGCATGTCCTTTGTATCTGGCTCCTCAGCCGGTATTGATGGACACTCGTGGAGAAACAAAAGGTCTGTTACTGACTTAGTCCGGGGGTTTCACACGGAGCGTGTCGCTCTGCCACGGCCACCTCGGGACTCGGGCGTGAAGTCAGTGCTTAAGTCTTCATAAGCCGAGCGGCTGCGTCTACCATATGCCCCAGGAGCCTCTGAAGATTTTCAGTGGGACCCTTTCTCACTTCTATACAGCACTAACCATCCACATACTCTTTTTCAGAGATGCGGTGGACCGCATCCATCTCCAAACTAGAAAAGAGATCCTCATCCACGGGGTGAGGATCTCTTTTCTAGTTTGGAGATGGATGCGGTTTGGAGATGGATGCGTTGTCGACGTGTCGACTGATTATGATCACGCCAGGGAGCCAGTCATCTTCAAGTACAATTGAAACGAGCCAATGAAATTGGTGTGCGTGATTTTCCGTATAAATACGGAAGTGGATGCACGCACTAGTTGCTTTTTCACTGAGGAGCTGAGCGTAATTTGGAGTCAGCGGTGGTCCAGCAATAGTGGCGACGGGACTATGTCTCCATTCCCTCCTTCAGGGAACGAGGGTTACAAACGTAACCAAGACGTTCCCTTTCAGATGCTCACGTTTGACATTGTCGACTAATTGGGATCCTAATTAAAACGCCACTAGTGCTGCCACCTTCCAGTTCCTAGACAAAAGCCTTCTGATCGCATTATTTGAGGTGGAGATGGGACAGGGCTTAGAAAAGTGTTCTCTTTCATTGGAAAGGAATACGCTGTGGAAGCCACATCCTGCCTGAAAAGAGGTAACGTGGATAATACACATATGGACTGGGTGGATGACCGGGCAGTACAACATATGGAATGTCACTGGAGTGGCTCCAGCCTTTGACAGGGGGGAGACTCAACCGGAGGGAAGACACGGGCTCGCTGCAGGGAGCCGTACCGTGGAAGAATACACATATGGGATCGCCGTAGGGATCACAACATAAGGACCCAGCCTAACACAGTTTCCATAAGTGCATACCAAGGTTATTTTCGTAAACGAAAACTGAAACTAAGACTAAAACTATTGGTCAAAAAACATTTTCGTAAACTGAAATAAAATTAAAAATTCATAATAAATGAAAAACTAAAACTAAACGACACTAACAACAGTTACTGAAAAAACTAACTGAAATAAAATAATAATTATCAAAAATAAATAATCGTTTTCGTGATTAATAAGCTCTTTACTTCAGCGGAAAAATCTGACCTGTGGCTGTTTAAGGAAATGCCTAGTTTGGCGCTTCGTACGCGTGAAGTTGCTGAGGCGATTAACTGCTGTCCTGTGACGAGCTCAATAAAGGACAGTCAGTAACGTAGAACACATCGCTAGAGCATAAAGGCTGTTCATGAAGGATTCATCTGGTGGAATGGGAAACAACACAAGGTAATAAGACGCAAGTTGGACTTCTTTTAACTTGAGCGCAGCATTTTTAGAATGCCGTTTCATTTGCGAGACGCAGGTGCAACACCAAAACAAGTTCGTCAAGCACAAAAAAACTTTAATGTTCTAGGCTACTGTATGTTTGAGATGCCATGTTTTCATAAAGGTTGAAAGGCTGAAAGGTGCTGTTATTATCTTTGTTTTTATAAAACATTTACTGCTAATAATATTATTATTCTTGTAGAGACATTTCCACCGCAATGTAGGCTATGGAATACCAAAGACACGACACACACACGCACACGCACACACTCTATCTTTGTGGGGACTCTCCATAGACTTAATGGTTTTTATACTGTACAAACTGTATATTCTACCCCCTTACACTAACCCTACCCCTAAACCTCCCCATCACACACACACACACTAACCCTACTCCTAAACCTACCCATCACACACACACACACACACACACACACACACACACACACACACACACACACACACACACACACACACACACACACACACACACACACACACACACACACACACACACACACACACACACTAACCCTACCCCTAAACCTGCCCATCACCCACAACTGTCTGCATTTTTACATAAAATGCTTGTTTCACTCACTCACTCACTCGTAATGGTTGTAATGGTTTTTAACGTAATGGTCTCCTTACACTGATGAGTTAGTATGTTTCATCTTTTTGGTTTGAGATTGAACAAAGCATCAAATAAATGAAACTTAAAAGTACACAAGAACATTTATTTTATATTTATTATTAAGATGTCTGCACAAGAGTTAACTGTAATCTGTGCAAACATTACACTTAAATGAAACTTCTCGCTTTGGTCTACACTGGAAGTGTACTGCTTGCTCTGCTAAACTATAATTACTAAAACTAAAACTGAAACTAAATAAAATAAAAACTAAATAGAAATGTGTTTGCAAAATAAAAACTAAACTAAAACGAACAAAACCATTAATGAAACTAACTAAAACTAAACTGAAATTTAAAGCAAAATTGAAAACGATATTAAAACTAAACTAATTAAAAAAGCGAAACTATAACAACCTTGGTGCATACGAGTGATAGGCCTGGCTTTGGACGTTCCGCCACGTCCGTTGCCGAAGGGTATGGAGGAACTCTACAGCGTTCGGCTAATAAGGGGAACTCACTGGAGCAAGAATTGGCTGGCTATGAGCACTTGAAGGGTAGGACTTTGTACTGATACTTAACACCTTTCGAACACACGAACATGGCCTGTGGTGAGGAAGGATAGAGATCTGAAGTACATGTCTCTCAGGTCAAACACTGCAGACCAATCTTGGGGACGGAGCATTTGTAAATGCATCTCTGTGTAACAAATTGAACGGAGGCTTTCGAAAAAGGGCCCGTTTCAATTAACACAGGACTAAGATGGGTACTCTCTAGGGTACAATAAAGTATGGGCTTATAGAAGCCGGCCTTCATAACGGCTGGAGGGAGCGGCTGCATAGCGTCCTTCGCCAGTAGACTGCGATGTGTGCACACAAGACAGGAGCACTTCTCAACACTTAGGTGTGACTAAAGTCACTAATTTTAGGAGCATCTTTGCTCAACACCTAGGTGTGATGATTATCACTGAGCTTGGGCGGGAACCGAGCGAAAAGGAATCGCAAGCCGAGTCTGATGGTATAGTTTGGGGCCATCTGGACCGGTTGGGAAGCATTTTTGGCTTCCACGAACCGGGCCAGGGGACCACAGAAGTACCCGAGGTGGGCAGCGGGGTGGAGAACAGAGACCCAGCTTGGAAGGCCCGAAGGTGGCCCAAAGCAGTGTCTGAGTGTAGTGCACAACACTTACCTTGCACTCAACTTTTTGACTCCACGAGATGGCCAGGGATGACCGGGTCCTTCCCTGTCCAAAAGGCAGCGGCCACCAGACACAGGTGCACCTGTGTTTCGACAGACCGCTCCACTGGAGGGATAGCCTCACAATCCTTCACCTCTCTTCCGTCAAGTATAGAGAGGGGGAAAAATCTATTCAGGCAGTTTCTGGCACTTCGGGAAAGAAAGGCACTGGGGCGGCGAGCTGAGAACCAGCGCGGCCCGCCTCGAGATATCAATCCTCCAACCGAGACTGAGCGAGACATGGTGGAGGATTCCACTCGAGCCCGGCAGCCTCGGCCGCCCGTTTCAGTATGTTTAGCTGACAACTCTGGATCTGGCTCGGGCAACTTTACACTCCCAGAGGGAGATAACGTAGCCGAGTTGTCATCTCCAGAAGCCAGCTCACCCTCCGATGCTGCTATAGACATCCTATCCTCTGGGGGAACCCCAATTGAAACGACTGATCGATCCATTACAGAGGGACCAGCACGTTCAACAGGAATTTCCACCGGCTGCGGTGTGATGGAGGAGTGAGGAGCCCACAGGGAATGGTTACCGGGCGAGACGTCCATCACTACCCTCTGATCACCCATCCCGCACGGCACCCGGGGGTGAGGCATGGTAATAGGGACTCCAGGTTCGCGGACGAAGGCGAGTCTCGGTCTCAACACCGCAACAGTCATATTCCCGCAATGGGAACATGAACCGTCCACAAAAGCTGCTTCAGCGTGCTGTAAGCCCAAACACATGATGCAACAATTGTGACCGTCAGAGAGGAACAGGGAACGACCGCATCATAGAAACGCACGTGTGGAATTACATCTTGAAAAAGACGCAAACGCACCCATGTTGCTCTTTCAGGAAAGATCCATCACCAGTGCCGGAGCACACAGGGGAATGACTGCAGCAACACTGAACAATAAAATGAAACAGTAAAGCACTCACTTTTCCGCCCTCTAACCAGCCGTCAACAAACACAAACATTTAGAAATGTGTTGCTGTTAAAACAGCAGTTGAGAGCTCAAAGCTCGCGATCACCGCTATACTCGCGCTGTAGAAACAACCAGCACTGGAAGAGTCTTCCAGAAGAACACAGACACACTCGCTCGTTGTAAACAACAGCACTCTTCAGAGACATCAAACGATCGGCTCTGAAGCGAAAGGCAACTAGTGCGTGCATCCACTTCAGTTTTTATACCCGCGCCGCGGGGGCGGTGTGTGCGATGAAAATCACGTACGCCAATTCCATTGGCTCGTTTCAATAGTACTCGAAGATGACTGGCTCCCTGGCATTATCTCAATTAGTCGACACGTCGACCGTGAGCGACAGAAAGGGAACTTTTTTCAACATTGATAATAATAGTAAATGTTCCTTGATGCTGAGGCAGAATGAATCTCTCATTGACCTTGATTTTGCAGTTTTGCCATTTTTTGTGAGTGTACTGTAACATGCTTTTTATTTAGAGTTTTCTTCGACCTTTTGGAGCTAGACTATTGCATTTTTACAGTATTCAAGTGCTGAATATACAGACATTCAATACTATGCAATATTTAATACAATACTATACTTGCAGTACATAGAGTATACAATATTTGACCTTACTAAGTTGGTAAGTAACAAACTTACTAAAAGTACTGATTGATCTGTAATGTTTATACAATGAGCCTGTCCAAATACCAACACTTGCTGTCTTTGCTCTTTACCACTTATCTACTTTACCACTTATCACTGCCCTATGTGGGCGGCAGTGGCTCAGTGGTTCATGCAGATTGTCTGCAAACCGAAAGGTTGGTGGTTCAATCCCCGGTTCCACCTGACCAAGTGTCGAGGTGTCCATGAGCAAGACACCTAACCCCAACTGCTCCCGACGAGCTGGATGGCGCCCTGTATGGCAGACACCGCCGTCGGTGTATGAATGAGTGTGTGCGCTATATAAATGCAGTCCATTTACCATTTACCATTTACTTGTATGATTTATTTCCTGTATTTTGCCCAAGTGTTCAAGTAGGCGTGAAGACCGCAAGTGTGTGCAGAACTTTTAAATACCCGATGGGAAACACTTGTAGTGTTGCAAAAATCAAGTGTTGACGGAGCTTTATTTACAGTAAGGATTGCATATCCAAGTGCAAGAAGACACGAAAAGGAACTCAATTCATTGTGTGAGAAGTTTTGTTTGCGCAGCCAGAAAGCAGCTTCTCAGAGTCAGACTGCGTGCGAATGTTAAATTGAGCTCTCTTTCACGTCTTGTGCTTGAACAGACATATTGGTTCACACAGAATTACATAAAAAAAATACCGGTCTTGGCGAGTATCCTAGAAAACATAGTCTGTTACATCTTATTAAGTGAACATAAACAATTGAGAAATAAAACGCACGTGTAACATTATATTGGATTTGTGCAGCTCTTAAAGTGACAGCAGCCTAATACACCTGCTGCTCTCTTTGTTTTAATGCTAATTAAACAACAATGTACAAAGAAAAAAGCTCTCTGCTCTTGACTGAATAACTTTTGTAACTTTAATAAGGACTAATCTATGTTTAATTTAAACAGTGAAGACTATGCAGTGTTATTTTGATTATTCATTGTCTCTACCTGAAAATTACTGTTACTTACCAGAAAAACATGTTCTATTGTATTTGTGATATTGCTCGTAATTTGTTTTATTTCTTATTTTATTACTGAGAGTTTACTTGTCTTTAACAATATTTGAAATTTATGAGTTAGGCTAGTAGTTTTTGGTGTCACAACCTTAAGGTTATGGGTCAAAAACAGCGAAGTCAATAGAATAGGCCTATTTTTTATTTATTTTGTGGTGCAGGGGCCAGTAGAAAAAAAAAATCCCTAGCATTGTGGGTTGCAAATTATATGCTATATCTAATTAATGTAACTTACAGTGGAATGTTTTCCTCGACATCTCGCAATTTCGGGGCAAGTGAGTTCCCGAACATGATACATGATGGGATATGCTTAGCTCCAAAGCGGTATTCGAGATAGTGTGGCTTTATGTTTAGGGCACTTTAAGACATGGGACAGTCATGTGTTCTTTCTTCCTGTCACATACACGTGTGCTCAAGTGGCCAAGACCAAAAGTGTGTGTGTTTTTGATTTTGCCAGAAGAGTAAGGGGATTTGTGAATGTTTTTTGTGTTTAATGTTGTGAGAAACAGGGTGAAGGTTTCAAGAAATGTGTCTTGGCAATTGTGAAAAACTTAAAAATTTATTAAAATAGAAAATTGTATTAAAATGTAATAATCATATTTCACAATATTACTGTTTTTATTGTATTTTTATACCAAATAAATACAGCGTTGGTGAGCAGAAGAGACTTCCTAAATCATTTTTTTTTTATATTACCAACCTCACGTTTTTGAACAGTATGTGTGTATAATATTACTTTACTTATTCATCAGTTCATGCTTTGAAAATGTCCCCAATGGAAGATTTGATCACATATAGTTTTGTTTTTCAAAAGACTGCTAAGCACACAAACACACTAGCTAATGCTCAAAGCTGCCTCTCTGACATCATATATTCTAACAATAACTGACAACAAGAATTAATATCTCATCATAACATGACTCTAACATTAATAATCCATCAGTAGTCAGTGAATAATCCAGTCGTGCAGGAGCTGAAATTGAAAATCTCTCTGGATCTCCTTTGGCTAAGCTCTGACGGCAAGAGGAAAAACATCACTGATTTATGAAAACTTAAGTCAGTGTCAAAGCCAAATTTGTAAAAGTTGTATCATTCAAAATATTTCTGTATGGAGGCTTAATAACCAAGCTTGTATACAACAGTCAATTCCAAACTATGAAAAATGTTATGCTAATAAAAAAAGCCATAAATCTCTAAAGGCAAAAGCACAGGAAATTGTGTCACTTTTTCTCAGCGAGGCCTCGTTGAGCTTTTCAACTGGAACGGCCCGCCTGTCTTAAGGAGAGCTAATAAACTTTTTTCAGACGATCACGCTGGATCATGGGATCACAGGAAGTCAAATCAACTGCAATATTACACAGGAAAGACAAACAAGATGGTGCTGATGGCAAGACTGCAGTAATATGAGAGTTTGTAGGAGCCCAATTCACATATATCTAATACGCTAATCATGGTGAAAATAAATACTAAATATGATTTAAAGTACCAACTTGATCATTAAGACAGTAATTGTGACATACCGTAATATAACAAAAAATATCTTGATATGGCAGACCACTTTTACAGGTAAACATTGACTAATTTTCATTTTTGAAAATCAAACGTGCATTTGACAGACACGTTTATCAAAAGCACCTTACAGTGTGCTTGAACTAGGCCTATATATACATTTTAAGCTTATGTGCAAAATAAATAAATAAAACCTGTGACAGTAAAGCTGGTTGAGCAACGGGAACACAATAAAACCATAGCAATGCATTATGATTTAACTAATGATTCATACATTTCAACATTCCTAGTTGCATGAGCTCTGCGTCTACACCATAGAGTGTAAAAAGGTCTAAACCTTAAAAAGTCAAAGGTGAATACTCACAAACTACCTCTTCTGTAGCACAAGGGATTGTGGGCAATATTAGTGCAAACAGCATGCAGGAAAATCCACTGGAAATTGTAAGCTATATAATCCGGGCATCTTTGGCATACTTTTTCGAGTGCTCTGGTTTGTGATGCACTAATGCTAATTTTATTAAGGATCGTTAATTTGATTTATAATTTAGAAGCGATTGTGTGAACTGGGATGCCGCCATATTGTGACTTGACTCCAGGGTTCAGAGATTTTGCGCCATAGTCAGCACTGACATCTAGTGGTGGAGGAGAGCAGCTCGCGCTGTTCAGGCCAAAGCTCTGAGAACACATATCGGATTTAAACCTGGGAATAAACAGAAAGTATTAAGATTTGGGCAAAAATGCAACATTAAGCAGAAATCGTTCAGATTATTTTCTAGGTGACTGATGAAATATAAATACATGCGTGTCATTGATCATGTGACTCTTTGTACAGACACACTGAAGCTCAAGATGCTCTTAACAAAATCATGAATCATCATTCTTTCAGCTCCAGTGTTGCTGCATTCATACAAAACAGAGTCACCCCAAATGTTTTATTACGTTTTTTCACTCAAATTGTTATGCTTATAATCAGGGCCAACAAAAAGATTTTTTGTTAATTAAAAAAAAAAAAAAAAAAAAAAATTTGCTTGAAATAAAATAAACTTTGATTGAAATAAAATCAAATAACATATATAAAAATGTATTTAAATATCCGCTTGTAGCCAAGACAGCATTTCTCATTTTTGTTTAGTTTAACTTGGAAGTTGTAAAATAATTACAACTAAATAAAAACTAGACGGAAATATTTAAAAAATAATAATAATAAAAATGAGGGAAAAAACTAATATGTTAAAACCTTAATTAGAAAACAGCAAATATAAAAATAAAATCTAAATGATATTAACAAAAACTATAATTGTATATCTACCAAAATAACACTGCTTAATATATATATATATAATTTAAATAAAAGTTTGTTTAGAAATGGTGTGTGTGTGTGTGTGTGTGTTGTGTGTGTGTGTGTGTGTGTGTGTGTTGTGTGTGTGTGTGTGTGTGTGAATATAGGCTATATATATATATATATATATATTATATATATATATATATATATATATATATTATATATATATATATATAAACTTTTATTTTAGATTAAATTAATTGTGATTAATCAATTTGACAGCACTATATAGCACTAATATAATACATGCAAAATAGAAGCATTTTCCTTGCAATCTCAGACTTTCGGACACAAAAGGAGACGTTTAGTGAAATGTCCAAGCTGCTCTCCTCCATATAATGCAAGTGAATTACGATCTGGGCTTTAATATAAGGTCATAATAAAAGATAACAGAATGTCAATTTTTTGGAGGAAGCTGTTTCGCTTTATAGTGAAAATCTTTCTTTCTGACACCTTGCCCAGTATTGTAAGATGACTTTATCAGTGTGAATGATTTTCCTCCATGCAGAGAGAGTCAGGAGACAGACATCTTTCATGTGCATTTCATGTGAATCTTTGTGTGTGTGTGTGTGTGTGTGTG
>CM070829.1:35363465-35430965 GCA_036326025.1 Chrosomus eos | reverse complement strand
AATACTGCTGCCGATGTATTAAAGTCCTTCTCTAGTTTTGATGTTAACAATAAACACAACTGGAATGATATTTATAGCAACTAATGCTCCAAGATATTAGGATACCGTCTGCCTCTCGATTCAATTCTAGCCGTAAAGCAATACAAATAAAAGGCACAAAAGCTAAACGATCTTTGCACTGAGCTGTCATGGAGAACGCATGGAGTCTGTGTTAGATCACGCTGAACCGTTACACATTCAGAAACTAGTTCTCTAGAGTTATCCTAAAAGAGAGAGAAATACAACAACAAAATTCTGTTCTGATAAAAACAGCCTAGAGTTTAACTGGAGATGAAAAGAGAGAAAATGAGGTAGACTTCTGTGTAAACAACACAAAGCAAATTATTACTGAAGACTAATAAAACAAAACAAAACTACAAGGACCTAACACTGTTAATCTTTAGGAAAATCAACGGAACGGAAAAGTACGACTATGTGTAACTGAAGGAGGTAGTTCTAACGTACGAGAACACGAGTCGGTGAGTTTGATGAGCAAACAGTCCATAGATTCAGTTAACGGTCAATGCTTCCCTACAGAATAACATCAAATACACTTATTTGGTTCGTTCCCTGAGAGAAGTTCATCCTGAGAAGAATTGTGGGTAGAAATGTACAAAAATACACTGTATAAATCTGTAGTCGCTGTATGAGGTTTGGGATCGGAGTCTGTGCTATGTCTGTCATTTGGTCAGGTTGTTTCTCTCAGATTGTTGTTGGTCTGTGCACTTGATTAAATATGATGCGCGCGCACACACACACACACACACACACACACCACACACACACACACACACACACACACACACACATTCATAGGGCTGTTTCACAGCAGGAGCGTCGAACTTGACGCCATCACACTTCTAATGGCTTTAAACACAGCCGGTCTTTGGTATAAACATCTATACCAAAACACAACCGGTTAGTTTACGCCCTCCAATGTGTGACACGCCGTTTGATTTGTCAACACACATTGTGCGATCGTCAGAGCCGACGGCTGGAACAGTCATGTGATGCATGCTTTGAATCTTTTACACATTCAGTATCGTCAGAGAGGCGTCGTCTTGTCTTTATAGACCTCAAGTGGAGGATGAGCGCTGGTTCAAGCCACACGCACACGCACACACACACACACACACACACACACGGTTCACTGCTCATTATGAAGATAAAGAAACTTAGGACTGTTCTAAGCTTCAAATCTATAAAATACCTTTTGATTTGTTCCCTGCTGAATCTCACAGACACAGGTAAAAGTCATATTTTACCCTAAAGTCAAAAGAAAATTCAGATTTAAGCATGGTGACATTATTGTCATGAAAATTCAGCACATTTTCACCCTAAATTGTCAATTTTCACTGTAATTGCCTTTTTTTTATTGTCATTCTTCTCAATGATGATTCTTACTGCATTCATAAATCATTGAAAGTCATTTTTTACAGCAAATTTTAAAATTACTGTAATAAAATATATTTTTTAATCAAACAAAGCAAACTATTACGAAGTATAAACACTTTAGAAAATTTTTCTTACATTACAGTAATGAGATTAAATGGCATTACAGTGAAAAGTGCTCAATGTTAAAGAAAATAATGTCTTAAAATTCTTAAATAGGATTTAATTTTCTCTAAATAAAAATTAAGATTATATTAATATTTTAATTTGATATTTTAATTTAATTTCTTTTGGTTTTGAGGTAAAATATGGCTCTGACATGTTCTTAAACTGTATCGTGAGATTCACCCTCCCATTCCCTCCAGATCAGGACGAAATGAGAAACTTTTCCTCATTATCAGCGCATCAGAATCCAAACGCTGCCGTGACGCTCTATGAATCCTTTTGTGTTGCTGGAAATCTTTTGTTGGATTTCTAAATCTCATCAGTATTTAAGGGCCACAGAATGAAAAGGGTCTGAAATTATTGCTGACGGTCACTGGGTCGTTCATTGACATTAAGACATTACGCCGCAAACCTCCACGGCATGGCATTCTGGGTAAACGATGCTTACTTTGTTCAAGTGCACTTTTGTTCAGTTTTTCATTGTGCAATGGATGATTGTAGCAGATTTGCTCTTAAATTTCAGATCATTCAGATCTCCGCCAGCAGCTTTAAATGATGAGATCCGTCTCTCTAAGGCTTCAATCTACATTCATTAGCTAAATGGGGGATGGGGGGGGGGATACTTCGGGATTGTGTATACTTCGTTTTATGTGTACACCATAGTTTGTGTTCAGGGTCACCATTCCTGAATCAACATATTTTGTTGATCCTGGAACAACATTCCTGGAACAAAATTTTGTCCTAACTACCCATAACTTATCCCGGAATTCCCGTGAATAGCACGGATGTAGAAGCACCTAACCCAGGTTGTAAGTCTCAGCATCTGATGCAAATGGCACAATTAACTAAAAACCAAGCGGCAACACTATAATCTGAAAAATGAAGCCTACCTGGAAGTGCGAAAAACTGCAATACATGTAAAATCCACTAGGGGCAGGTCCTAAAAGAGAGCAGATGTCCATAGACCCCCATGTTAAAATGTCAGTTTTCGCAGCACAAATTCGTGTTTTTACAGATTTTATTGTATTTTTCGATAGGTTCCGAGTGCCTGACAACTGTGAGGGGGGTGAATTTTTTTTCTAACTCGTTAGTTTAGATCGCATTTAGATATAAAATGTATGACAAATAAGGGCGTGGTTAACTTTGATTGGCAGCTTTGATTGACAGCTGATAACGGGCTGCGCCGAGTGGAATTCCTGTAATTTGACGTCTCGGCCATGATCTGACCCAACACATCACACCACCTCTGTATCCTTTCTGAAAAGATTTTCCAAGATGGCGCCGCCCATACCCCCCATAAACGGCCTCAAAACCGTTCTTCAGAAAGTCTATGGGTGACGTCACAGACGCTTTGTCCATATTTTTTACAGTCTATGCTAAAAACACTTTGAAGTGGTCATCTGATTGGTTGAATTCTACAGGATGTCAAAGAGATGTGCGTGTCGTTGTGATGCCAAACCCCCTCATGGAAAAACAACACGGTTGTGACAATGAGCGCATATCAGGATCAACTAAACGGGATTTTCAAAAGTATGTGAAGTATTTAGACTCTAGGCATAGACTCTTTAAAGCTACACTGTGATTTTTACCCTCATCTAGCAGTGAAAAGGTATATGACCATCCAGTGAAAATTAGTTTCTGTTCTTATCAATTCCGATTTCGTTTTAATTCCTACGGTGGCCAATGTAGTCATGGCTTCCAGTTCGACCTCGTCCACATTCGACACGGTGCCATCGAGTGTTAAAACGCGAAAGGCGAAGCTTGAATTAACGGCCTATGTCCTTCTTTGGCTAATGTACTTTCAAGATGGAGGGGCAACATGGCGACCGACATTAGAACCCCTTACCCGTATGTATTTTCAATGGCATATTATACACTCACGAGAATACTTTATTACTTGAACGAAGTAAATATACATTAATGAGCACATATATTTTTGAAAGAACTAAGTGTTTTTAGCTAATAATGAACTAAAAAAGTTACACAGTGTAGCTTTAAATTACATCCAAGAGTTTTACACACCGGTCTGTTATTGTAGAGACATCGACATTTTCACACCCCTAAACATGACGCAGAACAAAACAAACTGCGATTGGTTGCTTTACGTCAGTCAGACGGCCTCTGGGCCAATGAAAGCTGCACTGAAGCTCTGGCTAAACGACACTAGCCTAAACTTGAAATAAACTGTAAACGTGTCCCTCAAATCTGATTGGTTGATTAGAATGTTGATCCCGGATCAGATCCAGGAACTTCTTGTACTTGGGGAAATCACATTTACCTGCGCTGTACACATGTTTTCACCAAGTACATGTTCCTGGATCATTTACGTCAAGTTTAGGCTTACAACCAGGGTTAGGTGCTTCTACATCACCTATCATTTCTCTCTAAATTCAGAGATAAGTTATGGGTCGGGTTTGGACAAAATTTTCAGACAGGAATGTTACTCCAGCACCAGCTAAATGTCTTACAAGGCAATTTACCGTAAATTTCGCCATCAACATACACTGTAAAAAATATTTTAGCAATTTAGTTATTTCAACTTATTTTTTTGTGTAGAGATAACTAGATTTTCCAGACAACAAGAAATTTTAAGTTTTTCTGGTCCTCAACTTATCGAAATAAGTTAGTTCAACTAAAAAAAACCCATGCAAAAAGATAACTCAAAATAATGATTTAGGTTTTTTACAGTGTAGTATGCGATAAACGCTGATTTTTCGATTAAATGACTTACGACAAGGAAATACCTACTCAAAAGCTTCACATGTAGCCTAATTCAATGTGTTACTTGCCATTTCTTTGTCATTATTTGTGAAATGTTCTAGTAATTTTGCATGGTAATCTATTAACCATTTGTTAGTTGTTTAGTAATACGTTGTTTCAGAAGAAATGGAGCAACAAACTACCGAATAATGCAACAATATACGCCCACGATGATGATCAATGGCTTCAAAGCTTAAGTATAGCCTACTTGAATCAAGTGTAGCCTACAAGGGATCATGCGCAGCTGTTATTGATGATAGCCAAATGATTCAATGACCGTCAAACTATAATGATTCATCACTATACACATCCAAGAACAAACAAAAAACTTTTAAGGCCACTAATTTTTGGTTATTTTACATGACGTCACAATGGGAAGAGAAAATGAAGCTTTTATGAAACTCAGATTTTCCGTGGGCATGACGCGAACAGTTTTTCTCCCGACAGAATCTCATCGTTACGGTAACTCCGACAGCATTGAAAGCCGCGTCGCGTCCTCCACAAGACGATCACTTTCAATGAGGCCGAGATGTTTGAGGGAGGAGAGGGATCAAATCAAAACGCCATTATAGAGAAACGACTTCATCTACCTACGCGCTCTATATAAATTACACTTCAACATTTAGAATATTTCAACATATATTAATGCCTTAAAATATCACGTGAGCTGTGATAAAGCAAAAGACCGCTTTCCACTGCAGCTAAACAATGCAATACGGTTAAATCAGTTAGTCCTCTCTGACTGGAGTTAATGTAGCTCTTAGTCTTCAATTGTTACAAACTCTTAGTAAGACCACACGGCTGACCGCAGCTGATCTGAGAGCCGCATATAAAACCATCCACCCACAAAAAAAAAAAAAAAAATGATTTGAAAATGTCCTCACTACCCCATAATAATATTATTGAAAGGCTATAGAGAGTGTGACCATATCCACCACCAGCCATAACAGTCCCGGGACCCGTGAATTTTGCCATGAACCGGATTGTGAGAAATTTAAAATGCCAGAGAAACATTATGTCTGAATCTGGTTTAAAATCAACAAGAAATCAGTCCTGATCATATTTACTTTCTTAATGCATGTTCTTGATCTTAAAGTGAATGTTTATCCGTTATAACAGGTAACATGATAACTTTTGCTTTTCCTCTGAAACTATTTCAGACAGTAATATCGTAATTAAAAACAACTTTTCTATTTTTATATATTTTAAAATGCATTCCTGAATTTTCAGCATCATTACTCCAGTCTTCGGTGTCACATGATCCTTCAGAAATCATTCTAATATGCTGATTTGCTGCTCATTTCTGATTATTATCAGTGTTGAAAACAGTTTTTTATGGAAACCGTGACTCGCTACCATTCAAAAGTTTCAGAGGAAAGTCATCGTGTTATTGTAAAAATAAAATCTTCACGTTAAGAAGCGGGAACATGCATTAAGAAAGCGAATCTAGACAGCAGATCAATAAAATAAAGTCCCTCCTTAAATTTTTACTCCTGTTTCTCTCACATTATGGAGGTAAAATAGCTTCCAAACTGTTGAGTTTTTAAAACACTTAATCTTTTTTGCCTTGTAATATTCACTTGAAACAAACTCGCTCCAAAACGCACGTCAGTCGCAGAGTTTGTTGTGATTGCTCAGTGAGAACGCAGGCGTGTACACACACACACACCCATCGGCTGATACCGTAGCTGCACGGGAAGGGAGGGTCTGGTGTGAGGTAGATGATTTCAGTCCCAGCTTTTCCTCCAGCACTGGGAGTGACTCCCCCGTTGAGATGCTTCCTCCGGGGAGGACGACGAGCCCGACTGGCTCTCCTCTTCGGGGGACTGAGCTGAGGTGGAGGGCCGCTGGGGGTCCTGAGACGTGGAGGGGGACAGCGCCCTCTTGTGTGGACACTGGGCCACCATGTGTGTGACACTCTGACAGTAGTGACACTTCTTTGGCTGGGGTGGAAGGCCACACTCTTTAGCGTGGTGGTCCAGACCTCCACAGTTATAACACCTGCGGAAGGATAAAAAATGGCTTATTGACATTAAATCAGTATACAAATTATACCACTACAATGTGCAATCAAATAAAACAGGATTTATCTTGCACGGTTTAGATATTAAACTGCGCAGCAGGAAGATCAGAGAGGGTGATTAGCACATTTTCCCCTACCGATCAAAAGTTTGGAATAAATTGGATTTTTTTAAATGATTTTTAGTGTCTTATGCTCATCAAGGCTGCATTTATTTGATAAATAATACAATATAATGAAATATTTTTTATTTTATTGGGCAGCAAATCAGCTGATTTCTAAAGGATCATGCGACACTGAAGATTGGAGTAAAATTACAATACATTCAAATAGAAAAGAGTTTAAAATATTTACTGTTTTTTTATTAAATAAATTCAGTCTTGGTGAGTAGAGGAGACGTATTTCAAAAACATTTAAAATCTTTAAAAAAAAAATCCAAACATTTGTAAATAAATACACTAGTGTAAATACATCAGGTCTGATCAATAAAAATATTTTTTTTACAGTTTACACTTCCATTGAGTTATTGGTTATTGAGACCAGGAATTATATTGTGCAGAGAAAACAAATAACAAAACCTATTTTAAGACCATTAAGATGTGCATTGTAACATTATTTAATGACAATTAACCAGATCCAGAATGCAAGCAAAATATATTACACCATGTTTGTACTTGAAATAAAGGGAAAACACATCATAAGTAACACATTCAGAATCAGATGCATTATGCTAATTCACTGGGACTGGGACTTTTGTTCAGTTATTAAGACAATAATACACCAAAATCGTAATGGTCCTAAAAACAAACTTCTTTACATTATTATAACTTTTGGATTAAATGTGACCTGGACGTTTTTGCTGAGATGAACTCAAACCCAGTGTTGGTCACTAGGGGGCAGTACAGGACATGACTTACTTCAATAACAAAGATCTTTTAGAGAAATACTCCAAAGGTGGCAGTTGCAGTATTAAATAATCTTTTAGATTTAAATCTAAAAATGTATCATATAGGAGTGATAAATAGTCTCATCCTAGTAATTCCCATTCCCAATACACATTGTATAATAATTTATAGCCACACACACACACAAATAATCACAAATATGATATATAAATCAAAAATAAAACAAATAAATTATATAGATATACACACACACACAGGCACTGAAGAAAAATTATAAACGCAACACTTGTTTTTGCCCCCATTTTTCATGAGCTGAACTCAACGATTTAAGACTTTTTCTATGTACACAAAAGGCCTATTTCGATCAAATAATGTTCACAAATCTGTCTGAATCTGTGTTAGTGAGCACTTCTCCTTTGCCGAGAAAATCCATCCACCTCACAGGTGTGGCATATTAAGATGCTGATTCGACAGCATGATTATTGCACAGGTGTGCCTTAGGCTGGCCACATTAAAAGGCCACATTTATAATGTGCAGTTTTACTGTATCGGTGGGGGACTCCAAAAACCAGCCAGTATCTGATGTGACCACCATTTGCCTCAAGCAGTGCAACACATCTCCTTCGCATAGAGTTGATCAGGTTGTTGATTGTGGCCTCTTCACCCCTCTTCAATGGCTCTGCGAAGTTGGTTAGCATCTCAAATGGTTGACGCTCAATGGGTGACATGTCCAGTGAATATGCTGGCCATGCAAGAACTGGGATGTTTTCAGCTTCCAGGAATTGTGGGGCCGTGCATTATCATGCTGCAACATGAGGTGATGGCCCACAACAATGGGCCTTAGGATCTCGTCACAGTATCTCTGTGCATTCAAAATGCCATCAATAAAATGCACCTGTGATCATTGTACATAACATACGCATGCCCATACCATAACCCCACCGCCACCATGGGCCACTCCATCCACAACGATGACATCAGCAAACCGCTCACCCACACAATGCCGTACACGCTGTCTGCCATCTGCCCTGTACAGTGAAAACCGGGATTCATCCATGAAGAGAACACCTGTCCAAAGTGCCAGACGCCATCAAATGTGAGTTTTTGCCCACTGAAGTCGGTTACGATGACGAACTGCAGTCAGGTCGAGACCCCGATGAGGACGACGAGCGAGCAGATGAGCTTCCGTGAGAAGGTTTCTGACAGTTTATGCAGACATTATTTGGTCATGCAAACCGATTGTTGCAGCAGCTGTCCGGGTGGCTGGTCTCGATCTTGGAGGTGAAGATGCTGGATGTGGAGGTCCTGGGCTGGTGTGGTTACACGTGGTCTGCGGTTGTGAGGCCGGTTGGATGAACTGCCAAAAAACGCCTTTGGAGATGGCTTATGCTAGAGAAATGAACATTCAATTCACAGGCAACAGCTCTGGTGGACATTCCTGCAGTCAGCACGCTAATCGCACGCTCCCTCAAAACTTGCAACATCTGTGGCATTGTGCTGTGTGATAAAACTGCACATTTAGAGTGGCCTTTTACTGTGGCCAGCCTAAGGCACACCTGTGCAATAATCATGCTGTCTAATCAGCATCTTGATATGCCACACCTGTGAGGTGGATGGATTATCTCTGCAAAGGAGAAGTGCTCACTAACACAGATTTAGACAAATTTCTGAACAATATTTGAGAGAAATAGGCCTTTTGTGTACATAGAAAAAGTCATTTTTGAGTTCAGCTCATGAAAAATGGGGGCAAAAACAAAACTGTTGCGTTTATATAATTTTGTTCAGTGTATATGTATGCGCATATATATATAGTAAACTATTTTAAAGTAATTTATGTCTAAAGTAAACTATTTTTAATTAATATTATTACAGGTAAAGTAATTATTTTAAAAATATCATTGAACAAAAAAATGGAAATGAATACATTACATACAAACCATTGTTTTGGCCAAAATAAATCATAATTGATAAAATGTATAAAAATGAGAGGGAGGGATATATGTTATTTTAAGGTGATGTTACAGTGCAATTACACAAATAAGTAATGAATATTAATTAACTGCATGTTCTTAGGGTTAAGTTTAGGATTAGGAGTAATTGCTTGTTATTATGCATAATATACTGTTTGCATAATACAATACCCTATTAATAACCTTTAATAGGGTTTTGATCTAGATGTCTGAAAACAATTTACAACAACCACTGTTTGAAAATAAACATGCATTTGGTTAAATGAGGCTTGTGTCTATAGTTATCTGTACGATAATAACCCGTCTCTCTCCTTCATTTCCGAGTCCGTCGCTCCTGTCTCTGCACGGACTGTTTTCAGCCTCTAGGTGGCGCTGTGCTTCAGCAGCAGATAATCATGTCTGTTTGCTGTATTAGACAAACACAAACTGATCTGACATCAGTGCTGAACTGCACAGTCTGTAAATGATAATTATTTTATCAACATTTTGATTTTATGGATTTCATGTTGTTTCTACCCTAACCTGGGCACCTCATAGACTCACATTTAAAAACAATAAATATTTGAGGAAATCATAGGCCTAATTTTGCGATCTTAAAGGGTTAATTCAAACAAAATTGAAAGTTCTGTCAATAATTATTCACCCTCATGTCATTTCGTTCATTTCGACTTTATAGAATGACTTTTTGAAGAAATCTGAAAGCTTTCTGTCCCTCCATTGACAGCTACACTCTCAGAAAAAGGGTACAAAAGCGGTCACTGTGGCGGTATCTTTTCAAAAGGTTCACCTTTGTACCTAAAGAGTGCATATTAGTCCCTCAAAGGTACATATTAGAACCCTTTTGAAGGGTACCCAGTGACAGCTTTTGAACCTTTTTTCTGAGAGTGTATGCAACTGACACTTTAATGCTGAAAAAAATTCATAAAGCACATTTGAGCTTCCGGAAGAACCGATGAGGTTTGATCAAGTTAAGCTTCTGTTTATGTTCACTGATCAATGTTTATATGTGAATAAAAGCCTTAATTCAATCTATTCATCATATAAAGCAATTGAGTCTCTTCAGAAAATTTAGACTAAACGGCTCAATTCATATGGATTAGTTTTACAAACTCTTTATGAACTTTTAGAAGAGTCAAAGTGGTAGTTGTGTAGCTGTCAGTAGAGGGACAGAAAGCTCTCAGATTTCATGAAAAATATCTTCATTTGTGTTCTGAAGATGAACGAAAGTCTTACATGAGGGTGAGTAAAAGGTATAAAATAAAAAGGTAATATGCATACATTTTTTGCATCGATATAACACAACACATTGCATAAAAATCTGTAGGCCTAAATCTCAACAGTATAATTCTATTATAACATCCAGACTCCGATACAAAGAACCATTAACCGGAACGATTACTTGATGTAAAGGACTATTCATCTCAACTAAAGATTTCCATTAACCTTGTATTTAAGATGATAACTTTCAGGAACAAATTATCACAGTATTCAATGAAAATAAAAAAGTTTTTTATTTAGTTGTCCAATGACTTTATAGAAAATAAATGATGCATCGCTCTCAACAAGATCCCATTATGAGCCAGTTTTATCTCTTTCAAACAGATTTCAAGCACTTTTGAGATTAACACATTCATATGAACATATTCTTAAATTCTTTAAAGCATCAATTCAGGCTTTATCACATCTTTAATAAACTTCCATCATTTCATGTCCACCCTTTCTATAGGGACCGACTATATGATAAACCGCTCACCCACACACATGCACGTACATACTTATAAATAGCTTTAACACAACAGACTGAAAAGACTTATTCAGTTTGTTTGTTTTTTTTGCTTTGATCACCATGGCAACAGGAAGTAGAAGACTGACTCACAATCAATGCGAGTCGTGAACAGAAAAGCGTTTGGCGAAACCAAGCTATGACCAGTCATCTACATTCAAAATTACATGCGGTAATTCATGTGGCTTAACAAAACATTATCAATACTGTAATTGATTCTTTTATACAGAGAAAGGAGAGTCATGCCATTTAATTGACATGTGAATAAAATAATATCATTCAAAAACAGCAAGTTTGATAAAAAATGCTTGTTCAAAAAGTTTTTGAATAAATAACCCCATTTTCATAAGTATTTCACATCAAGTGTACAACAAACTTGTTTTTATTTCTTTTTTAAATGAATTGTTCATGCAGTAATTATATAATTCCCCAGCTCTACTTTATGTTTTTATAATTTTATTATTATTTGATAAAACATTTAAAATAAATCAAAATCAAATTGGTTTAAAGTGTTTGCTTGACTGTAGATCAATGCCTTTTGTGGCTAAACATTTTCTTTAGCTTTTGTAGCATTATAAATAAACTTAAATACCATATACAACCATTAACAAAATAAGTAAATTATGAAAAAATTAAGATTACCATTCAGTTATGAACAATAACTTAAGTTTCAGAAAGAAAACACCAAGAGATATAATTAAAATATGAGAACATGCAGGTAAATTTTTTTTTTTTTACATGTGTAGTTTTTCTTAAACATCCAATAGCTCCAATTATCTAATATATGCTATAGTTTTGTTTTTTTACATTCTCTTTATTAAATTTTCTACATTGGCACAAAGAAACTCCAACAAAATTTACTTTGCAGATACAGTGTGCAATAATATTCTTATATATGAAAACAATTTATATTTAAACACAAGTAAAGATATAGGTAAAAAAATAACTAAAATAAAAAAGGGTGGGGGGGGGGGGGGGAGTAGTAGTAATGGGGTTAAGTTTCAATTATTGCTGTCTTATTAAAATAATTAACACAGGGTTTCCATACTGTATAAATATTATCAGTCTTAATTTTGAAGGAAAATCGAATCTTTTCTAGTTGAGGTGATGCATTACATCTCTGGATTTTTTGGTTTCCAGTTGAGCAAAATCAATATACGTGCTAAGAGTGTGACTGCTATAGTATTTCTAACATTTGGATTCGCACTACTGTGGCTGGAAGCTGCTAAAGACAAGAATAGGCCTATAAATTAATGAATAAATCTAAAATTACATTTACCATTTAGTGTAGTCCCTACAGCTGAACCCTTAGGTATTTCATTTATGCAGAAAAGATACAGCACAGTGTGAATAACATGTGAATAACAGAAAAAAAGCTTTCATGAAACCAAACATATTAAACTACATATCCCATCATGCTCAGCGGACTCACCGGTCTCCCTTTGGTTTGCGCTTGAGGGGCGGGGCCTTCCCTTTGGGGCGTCGGTCACTGCCCGAGCACGGGCCCCCGCCGGGCCCCGTGACCCTGAGCGACTCCAGACCTTTACTCGACCTCTTGAAGCTGAACTCAACCTGCTCGCCCTCCCGTAGGCTCCTGAAGCCCTCCATCACCAGCTTACTCTAAACACACACACACACACTTCTTATTTAATACACAGTCTATCATATCAAAATATCAAACAGATCAGTCAAATCTACAGAGATATTCACAAACATTTCATGTCATATAATAATTTATCAGGGACAGAAAAGAGAGATTTTCCAAGTACTAGAAAAAAAAATCTAGTCAATATCCACTTAACCTGCATTACGAAAGCAATGTTTAAAAACACATTTCATCACTTTTCTAGCATAAAATGCACAATTTTATGAGACCTCATTGCTAAAATCAAAAACAGATTTTGCTTATTTAAATATATGTATACTGTAAAAAAACCATATGATCAATAAGTCGACAACATATGATTTTACATTACTTATTCTTTAACTCATCAAAATGATTTAAGCGATTACAACTTTTTTATTAGTTATAAGAGATTTGACTCAATCTGATTATACTTAAAAATTCAAAGACAGCAACTGAACTTAAGTTCTCAAGTTGAAATAGGTTGAAACTTTTTACAGGGAAAACTGAGTGACTAATTTGTTAATGTCAGAATATTACAAATATTAAAGAATAGCAAAGCATAGTTTGGATTAATTGCACCAAATAGTAGTGTTATTGTCTTTACACTAACTGCTAATATATTTAACTTTTTTATTAGATTTTATTAAATGTTAAAGTTAATACTACTAAATATTCTTTTACAAAAGGACAATCCAACAAAATTCTAAATAAAAAGCAACATGATATATTTTTTACATATTCATATAATATCACCTGAACTGTCATAAAAACATGCAAATACTCGTAACATAAAACTAATAGTGTTTTACAGTAAAATACAATTTCAACAAGTGCGATACAAATTCGAAATCCTCTACACAAGCACAATCCCAGAAAAACACTCATTTCATTATTTAACAGATGCTTTTATCCAAAAGTGTAACATCAAATTCATCAGTTTATCATACAAGAGCTTGTACAATATTCACACAGTGTGTTTATTCGTTTATTCAAATCCTTCAAGAAGATTTTTTTGCCATTATAAATGCAAAGTGAAGACCCTAAAAAATAAATGATCGGAAATAATAAAAGCCTGTTAATCTGAAACTGAAACTTTCTTACGAATAAAATCACCACAACATTCGTGGAGAATTTTCCACAAAATGTAGCATTGCAGTTTTATCACTCAGAGCTGATTTAATGTTCAAATACAATACAATTAATACTACAAAAAATACTGAAAATATATCTACAGGTTTAGGCATTTGCTTGTTTAAGACACACATAAATTAGTCAAAACCAAACAAACAGGACTACTTTAAGTAATAATAATTTAAGTAAAATGATTCCACATGCACACAGCTGAGTATATATATCATTTACAATCCCCGATAAGAGTCAACAGATCAACACCACCGCAGATATGAATCTACTTATGCTCACACATCTGATGATAGCACTTTGGGAAAGATAAATCTCTGTATATCAGCTCTGAATTCACATTGATGAATGACATTTCCAGTAAATACCATCTTCAGCTCAACGTTAGTTTTTGTAGTATCAACTCTCTCTTCTCTATTGGCATCTATGATTCACGAAGAACCTCCAACATCCATGCAATCTTTACATTCCACAAAAGGTTCTTTAGATTCTAAAAGAACAGAAATGCAGGTTCTTTAAAATCTGTTCACTAAAAGATTCTTCTCTTTTGGAACCGCTCTTTTTAAGAGTGCATGGAACAGAAACACTTTAGTTTTTGTCACGGCATCACATTAAATACAGCCGTGTGGGGGAAAAATAATGCATTTCATTTCTCATAATTGACATAATGAGCACAAAAGCCTTCTGATTTGACACTTACGACGGGGAGAAATTAAAAATCCATAGCATGAGTGAGAATAGAGCATTACGCCAGCAGCAAAACCCTTCCACACAGATATTAGATATTTTCTGTGGAAAAATCATAGTAAATAGAATTAGATCTAGGTAAAAACAAAACAAAAAACACACCCCACACAAGACAAATGTATACAATTGAATCCATAGTGTGAGAATAAAAGCGTTTTCAATACATAAATATATAAAAAAAAAATTGATTTATTAAAATGATTCTATAATGTTAACCGACTAGTGCTCTGTTCTGAGATCTGATTAAACCGTAATTGAATAATGAAGACCAGGTTGATCAACGAATATTTTATATTTATGCTCTTATTTCCAGGTCAAAGTTCAGAGAGAAGCTCTGCGATCAGGAAGAGGTGCTTCATGTGACTGATGATTCATCCCAAAATAGCAGAATTAAGGCATTGAGCACAGGAGAAGATGTGTGTCATGTTACAGAAAAACACGAGACGGAAGACAGAAAGCAAGAGAGAGAAACACAGAGAGCGCCACCAAAGGGCCGGACGTATTCCACATCACCCCTCCTCCACATGTTTTCATCCTTCACGGTGACCTCTGACCTCTGCCCAACCCCCTTCAAACATGCACACACACACACACACCGGCATCCCGTTTCCCTGCGTTAAATTAACAACACACTTCTGCACTGACTACAAGACATACACGCAGTATTTGATCTGCTGACACACACTACATCACTCTACACACACCCCTGATAGCAGCCGGATATGAGCCCCGTGTGTGTGTGTGTGTGTGTGTGTGTGTGTGTGTGTGTGTGTGTGTGTGTGTGTATAAAGTGCACACGGTCAAGTTGCGTCTGATAGAAATCATTTTACATTTTATAAATGACTTGAGTTTGAGGATGATTATGTTGTTTTTAAATGTGAGTGAATTCAGTATGAAATTCTATAACAACAAAACATTTAAAAAGAACAAAGTAATTTAATCAAAGTGATGATTTAAATACTGACAATGATTTATGTTTGTCTCCATCTAAATTATAAATTAACTTGGATATACACAGAAAATTAAAAACTGAATTTAAAACAGTTTAGGGGTTTAAAAAACGAACAATTTCTGGTTATCAAATTTTGTTTTGCTACTTTGTTAGTTATAATTAGTTATAATGAAATATTCTGATTACTTACAAAAAGGTCTTATTTGTTATGCATTAACCAACATGAACTAATGAGCAATTTAATTTTACAGCATTTATAAATCTTTGTTAATGTTAGTTAATAAAAATATTCATGTTTACAGTGCATAATAATGTTAACAGATTTTGACCTTAAAAATGTGTTAATAAATACTGAGATTAACATTAACTAAAATTAATAAATGCGAAGTAATCTTCATTCTTAGTTCATGTTAAATTATGTAGTTCTCATTTTAACAAATGAAACCTTATTGTAAAATGTTACCATTTTTAACTTATTGTTTCTCATTGAAAGTTTGCTTATTTTTGGAAAAACAAAAACCACTCTCTAAAAAAGATTTTGGTGTCTGGTTTACATTGCCGTTTTTTTATCAGTTCAAACCGTTTTACTTTAGATTTTAAACAATTCTAAACTGAACACATTTTCATTTAACATTTGTGCTCTTGGCATAATTTCTTATAAAAGCAACTAAGACACTTCAATTACTGTTTGTGATTTTAATCAAGTGTCTTATGAGACAAATCAAGTCCTAAAATGAAATTAACAAAATAATAAAATACAGAGCATTTTAATATTTCATCTGAGAACCAGGCATCAATAATATATATTAATAATAGCCTATATTTAATTGCATTAAATAAAGAATGTTTTCAATCAAATTATTTGACATTTAAAATCAAATAAAAATAGTAATTATAATGGTATTAAAAAAATTGCAATAGAGTTCGGTATTACACAGCGATGATGACTAAACTTAAGTGAGCAATTGTTTGTGTCAGATCGCAGCTGGCTCCACCCACACACGCTCCTTATATGGGCAGAGCTGAAGGAGGAAGTCACGTGACCCGCTGCTTCTGTTGAGATGGCGAAATGAAGGACTGAACAAATGGAGAATAAAAGTACAGGAAGCAGAAGAAACTGAGCACTGGAAGAAAAGAAAACAAAAACAAGATAAAGAGAGGGTGAAAAGAATATGTTTAAAAAATTACAAACAATTGTAAAAGTAAAACCTAATGATATAAAATTAGAGGATAAAATGAGCAGCTGAGAAAGAATTTAAGACAGATAATGAACATGTTCTGGGTCTTTCCTTTTAGATAAAATATTAAACTTAGTATAAAGATATCTTTTTAAATGATAACATTTATATTAGTTTGTTTCCTTTTTGTCACAAATAAAAACATATTTTTACACTATTTTAAATAAACCTAAAGTTTCAGCAGACATTTTTGCAGTGGGTTATAAAAACATTAAAAAGAACACTGTAAAAAATTATTTTCATGATTTGTTATCACAACTTTTTATATTTTGTCAAATCAACTTAGATAATTAATATAGTTCAGATAACATAATATTTTGAGTTTCTATTTATTAAACCAATCTCCTTTGTTGTATTAACTCAAAGTTTTAATTTCACTTAACTAAAAATTTTAAGGCAACCAGGTAACTTACTTTTTTAAGTTAATCCAACTTTTTTTTTTTACAGTGAATTTAAAACAAATACCAGCTGTTCAAACATTTGTACTTTTATCTAATCAAAATGTTTGAAACAAAACATGTTTCCTTGAGAGAAGCCTATTGTTTTAATTAGTTTATAATATTTTCCTGAGTTATCAATTTCACTTTCCATCCTGTTAATCTTTTGTAAAATCCATCAATCTTACAAAACCAGGAAGTGACATCATTTTGAGAGAAAAAAACGGCAGCACAAATGTCAGTGAGTATTAGCAAGGTTTCGATTGGTATTAATTGGTTTGTATCAAAATAAAACTTTCCGTTCTGTTTGATGAAATTACAGTATAATTCTTTAAAAAATCCAAAAGAATATTATAAGATATATTCAAAACATTGACACGCTGATGTACACAAACTGTTACATCATCTCAAGCAATGACTAACTCTATTTACATCCTGTTCATTTTCTTTCTATTGTGTAAATCAAGCTATCATTTATTGCGTAAAATCCTTTCTGACTGTTAAACACTTCCTTGAAAACACAAGCGTATTGAGCCAGAACATTATGACCAGTCACAGGTGAAGTGAATATCATTGATCATCTCCTAACAAGGCCATATATTAAGATCTGGCTAGATTAGATGGAAAGAAAGCAATCAGTTCTCATAATCAACCAACGCAGTCTCATGAAAGTGTGTATCAATACCACAAATGTTATTTCTCGTGCCATTTATATGCCAACAAGTGCATATGCTACGCACTGAAAACCCCTTGGGTTGGATTAGGGGGAGGGGTGCGTGCGTATTACACGCGAAAACTGCGTATCATATACACGCAAAACTATTTTTGGCGTATAAAAAGGCATGAGAAATAACATTCGTGGTATTGATACGCACTTTCATGAGATCGGGGTGAATCAACATGTTGGATGCAGGATAAACGGTCAGGAATAAAGATCTGAGTGACTTTGACGAGGGCCAGATAGTTAAGGCAGAGCGACTGGGTCAGAGTATCTCTGAAACACAGAGGCTTGTGTTGATCTCGGTGACAATTTACCAACAGTGTCCGAGGAGGAACAAAACACAAACCGGCGACAGGGTGTGGGACGCCCAGGGCTCATTGATGCATGAGGCTATCCCGTCTGGTCCGAGCCAACAGAAGGTCTGTGAGGCACAAGTCACACAATTTCAATGATGGTTATGTGAGGAATGTGTCACAACACACAGTGCATCTGCTGCGTACACTCAAAAAAATAGCACATTGGTTGAACATGATTTAATCGTGGACAGTGGTTCCACGTGATTACACCACATTATCTTAACAACAATGGATAATGTTCAACCAACTTGAAATATTTGTGTTCATTTAACATGAACAGATGACATTCACTAAACATGATTTAAATACTTATTCCTAACTTGAATTAATGTTTTTTATTGAACTTCAATTAATCATGTTATCTTAAATTTAATCCTTGATGTTAAGCCGATATGTTAACAACACTTCCAATGAATCCCATTTAGTCAAGTTACTACTACTGTTATAAATTAATGAATATCACCCGTTTTCCCCATAATTCAATGATGACTACAGAGGCAGCAAATATGTAATAAATTATTTTTACTAGGGAGCACACTTAAGCAGGTGTCACAATTTCAAAAACATTTCGAACACTTAGGCTATAACACATTTAGCCAGAATTTGACAATTTATACAAAGCACAAATGTGTACAGAAATGTTTTCTTTTACAATGCAAAATGAAACAAACAGGTTTACATTCCTACATGTACAACAACCCATTAATAAAAAAATAGCAAAGTGTTTTTGCTTTTAATGCATTTCACAAAAAGAAAGTAACCTGCAATTCCAAAGAAGGAAGGTTCATCACCAACTTCACATCTGATGACAAAAACGACCATCACCATTTCTTTGAGTGCAGCTTCCGTGTTGGAAAAATCTACATCCTATAAACAGAAACAAAGTACATTAATACTAATGTACTATAAAATGTATTGTTATACATAAAATATTGTCAGAATATTCAGTCAATACCATGTACTCCTTGATGAGCGTGTCAGGATCCTCATTTAGGTACACAAACAGGGCTTTGAGGACACACTCCCTCTTAACATTAATGCAGGCACACTAGGGAAAATAAAGAAAATTAGCAACATGTACCAATCAACTAATACATTTTCAAGTCACACAAATCATAAGTGAGAAACAAATGATTAATTTTTCTAGAAAAAAAATTTTCGCGGTTATCATACCCGTGCAAGTGGCACAAGACGTTTCCTTATCCTTTGTCCCTGAGCTCCACCTCTCTTGGCAAAGATCCTCAGAAGACTTGGAGTGTGTTCATCCAGCTTTGAGAAGATTTTTGAAATTAAGGCAACAGTTGTTACCCATGCAAATTCAGCACAAACCTAAAACACAAAGAGAAAAACACCAAAACTTTAATGTATGCCCAAAAAAGCTAGCTAGCCCATGTGTTCTAACTTGCTTATATGGTGTTATTATTATTTTTTGACTTATTTGCATTTTAATACATTTAATTTTATATTAAATCCCACTTAAAGACATTAGGGTGAATTACCTCATTTTCTTGGAACAAAGCCGGACATCTGCTCATAAAGTCAGCAATAAGTGGTGATCTCTTTCAGGCATAAAAAATTGTGCTTTCTGTCATAAATAGTAAATACATTAGTATAACCTACATAATAAAGCAGTTGTATAATATTGTTTTTAATAGCACCAATGCAAATAGATGGGACACATACCTGTTTGTTTGTCGTTTAATTCAGCTGATAACACGGCGATCTCTTTCAGGCATTAAAGCTGGCATTCTGTCAAATACATTAGTGTGTCAAGGCGTGTGCATCATCAGCGTTGCCATATTATAATAATCACAGTACATGTGTTATTATGCAATATTATTGCAGTATTAATTATATTACAATACATTACCTGTTTTTGGAAATAGACTCATTTTACAACCCCTCTAGAGAAAAGCAGATGAGTTTGATCTTATTTTATTATTTTTTTTCAAAAATGTGTTCAGACCATCTCTGGGTCTGGCGGAGGCACTTTTAGTTTAGCTTAGCACAGATCACTGAATCGTATTAGTCCAGTAGCATCTTGCGCTTGAATTACCAAATAGTTTCAATAATTTTCCTATTTAAAGCTTCACTCTTCAGTTACATTGTGTTCAAAAACATTTTTGAGCAAGATGCTACTAGACCAATTGGATTTAATGAAAACTAAAAGTGTCACAACCAGACCTAGAGATTAGCTGAACAAATTCAAAAATATTCAAATTCATGTTTTTTCTCTATGGGAGTTGTAAAATGAGACACTGTACTGGTTACAGTCAGTATTTATATTAGTTTATACAACTTTAAAATGTGTGTGGTTCTGAAAGACACAAATAACAAATATGAATAACTAAAAATTATTAGCCATACATACCATTCTAGCAACCAAAGGCGTTATTGATATTATTATTAACAATATTCAGTAACCAATAATAATTGTCATTAATGCTTTAAAAACGCACTGAACCATCAACCACACAACACAACATTGTTACAATATCTTTGATCGATGCCATGAAAATGAACAGAGTGCAAAGATAGATGATTAAACTAACAAACATGAGTAAACTTAAGACACATACCTTTTCCTTTGATGTTTAATTCTGTTAACGGCGCGGTGATCTCTTTCAGGCATAAAATCGTGGATTCTGTCATAGATTAATCCGTATCAGTCGACATAATAAAACAGTTGTTACATTTTTTTCTAATCAGACTGATGCAAATGTTCGAAAAAGTTAACTTACCTGTTTGTTTGCCGTTTAATTCAGTTGATGGCGCGGGCATCTAGGCTTAAAATAGTGCAATCAGGCCATGAATAGATAACGTTCAACCAATATTAAGTTAATAAAACTGTTGACTAATATTTTTTCTAACAACACTGATGCAAATGGATAGATGAGTTAAGTTAACAGTTACCTGTTCGTGTGCTGTTTCATACAGTTGGCGCGGCCATCTTATTTAGGCTTACAATCGTGCATTCTGTCATAATAACACATTAGTATCAAACGACATCATAAAACAGTTTGATAATATTGTTTCTAATAACAGTGATGGAAATGGATGAACACGTACCTGTTTGTTTTGAGCTTATATTCCAGTTAATGGCGTGCCGATTTATATGAGACATGCGCAGCATTAACGTATTTTATGAATGTTGCCGCCAGGATATGCAAATTGCGTCACAACAGATTTCCGCTTCCTTTAGGTTGAGAATGTGGTTTGTTTTCAGGCTGTTTTGAAATTCAGTCCGGCTGACTTTATAAAAACACACATTTTATATGTGTGATTGACTTTTACTAAACATGATTTGTATCAGTCTGATTTAACAGAAATTTAAGACAAATAACAAACCTAAAAACACCAATAACCATTTAATTGCACTTCTATAATTATAATCAAGCTATAAATTAATAAACAAAAATATTTCAAATAAATTATAAATATTATGTAAGTTATTATAAATTTTTTTTAATTCAGTCAACAGTTTGACTGTGCTAAGTGATTGAAACATGTACTTTTAAAATGAAAACTTTATGTTAAACCAACGAGTGACAGTTTTAAGTCAGTTTAACATGACACAATCATGTTGAAATGAAAAATAGCGAAAATGGCATTAATTCAACATGAATCGTTCAGGTAAAGTGAACAAAACTGAAAAATCATTTTTTTGAGTGTATGGAGACCAATCAGAGATCTATGATGACCCGTCCACCGTCGAAAGCGGCTACAATGGGCACGAGAGCGTCTGAATAAGATCTTGGAGCAGCGGAAGAAGGTCGCTTGGTATGATGAGTCACGTTTTCTTTAACATCACATGTAAAAGAACGTGTTCACGTGTGACGTTTACCTAAGGGTAATGATGCACCAGGATGGACTGTAGGAGAGTGTGTGTGACGCTCTGGTCAATGTTCTGCTGGGAAACCCTGGGTCCGGTCATTCATGTGGACGTTTATTTGACACGTCACCTTCCTAAACACTGTTGCAGACCAGATACACCCCTTCATGACACCAGTGTTCCCTGGAAGCACAGTCACACTGCACACATTGTTCAGGAATGGTTTGAGGAACATGATGAAGAGTTCAAGGTGTTGCTCTGGCCTCCAAATTCTCCAGATCTTAATCCAGTTGAGCATCTGTCAACAGGTTCAGTCCAACCTCAAACTACAGGACTTGAAGGATCTGCTGACGTCTCGTGCCAGAGACCACAGGACACCTTCAGGCTCTTGTAGAGGCCATGCCTGGGCGGGACGGGGCAGTAACACGTGGAGGACCGACAGCAGGTGGCCATAATGTTTGGACTCATCATTAAATGCACAAAAAATATATATCAATCCATGTATAATATAAAAGCATGATTGAAAAAAGGCAAACTATATAAAGCGTTATTTTAATTATTAGTTTCTCCTTTTATTTTAAAATTAACCAGCAGTCTTCTCAACAGATAATTATTAGTTTTTCATTTATTGTGTAAAATAGGTGTTAATTTCAGCGCTTTTGCGTACATCTCGTGTGCCATCATACAATTCATTGTGCACACTAGATATCAGTGGCAGCATCAGCGCTGGAGAAACACAAATCTGTCATGCACAGAATGAAGAGAGGAGCATGTATGTTAAAGGAGGAGCCAGATATCTGCAGCAGAGAGAGGTGGAGTCTGGAGGAGAGGTTAATCTCACCAGGGGCCCAGAGTAACCTTACAACACACACACACACACCTAGCTATGTAAATAAGGGCATACCACTGACCCTAACAGTATTTAATTTTACATATAAATAATTTTTCCAGTTAAGGACATCCCTAAAGGGAGGCTTTATCAGTTTTATCTCCCTTCAAAAGATAAATATCCCCACAAACAACTCTTAAAAATAAAGGTTCCAAAAGTGATGTCACAAAGGTTCCCCAAAGAACCTTTCAGTAAAAAAGAACCATTTTTAAAAATCTAAAGAAGCTTTTGTGCAATTGAAGGGTTCCGTGGGTGTTAGAGGTTCTTCGTGGAGCCATTAATGCCAGTATCTTTATTTCTAAGAGTGTGTAGCAAAGTGAACTCACCTACATGAGCAACATATAAATCCATCATGACACAAACTAACATGATCACGTCACACACACCGCGACAAACAGCAACATGCATTCGTGCAGGAAGACTGGCGCAAGCACACAATGCACACGCACAAACACTGCAGGAGGTGCAGCATTCGGAAAAATCAAACACAAAGCTCCTAATGAAACACACACACACACACACACACTGCAGTGCGTTGATTCGGAGTGTGAGGGCCGGACGAAGCCACGCCTCCTTTCCCTTTTTTGTCTTTAACGAAATTCCTCTTTTAAAGAATGTTAGAGGACCCCAACCCCCACCACACACACACACACACACACACTGAAATCCTCTTTACACATACAAACAAAATCACACTCAGACATGCGTTGTCTTTTCCTCCGATTCACACTCTCACTTCTGTCCTGGATTGACACAAAAAGCTCATGAATTTAGAAGATTTGAAACACCGGGGGACTGTGTGTGTGTGTGTGTGTGTGTGTGTGTGTGTGTGTGTGTGTGTGTGTGTGTCAATGAGGATACTGTATTAATGTTATTGTTGAATTAAGAGAGACTGGGTGCTATTATAACATTTTCCTTCATTACTACAAATCTACCTGACATCTTTTGGTACATGTATATGTATGTGCCACAAGTACAAGTCTAATTAAAATACACGCACTGAGAAAAACTGCCTTATCAGATTCAATACAAGAAGTCAAAGTGTTGCAATTGAGGGCAATTGAAAAATAAATGATATTAACATACTACACTAAAAACAAAAATTGGTGTATAAATAATTTTCTCTCCAAAATTGCTTGTAAATTTCACTAATAGCTACTAAATATTGGCAAGTAACACTAAATTAAACATGAAATTTTTTATTTATTAATTTATTTAGAAATAGTATTTTGTTGTAAAACACTGCAGTAATCGGTTTTATTTACAACTTCAAAAAAATCTCTTTTTTACAGTGAATTCCTCAGATTATTAATATTACATCCTTCATTTGATATTTATTTTAGCTGTCATAAAAAGAAAAGCCAATAGTCTAGGGGAAACTTTAATCATTTTTAAATAAGAAAAATGTGATTCAATAAAATATTTAAATCTGCTGTTTAAGTCAGTAAGAGTTTTCAGCTGAATAGTAATACAATTATGATTATGCTCTTTACATATTTAAAAAAATGAGCCTGTCAGTTCATTCATTTCCATAGCTACTTTTACCATCACAACCTTCAATCAAATCTTTAATTGTAGCTCAGTTTAATCAACAAGAGATAAATATACAAAATAACATTTAAATGCAAAAGTTAAAAAAAAAAAAAAAAATTAAGCGATTTATCTCTCAATTATTTTTTCTGAAAATCTCTTTTAAAGGAAAAAAAAAGCACCAATTGTCTGAGTTTCTGAGCATGTGCTGTAGGTCATAGGTTCAATTCCCAGGGTTGTATGAACTGATAAAGAAAAAAAAAATGAATAAAAGCATCTGCCAAATGCATAAATGTAATGTGTTAATCCACATAATTCTGGCTTGTTTGTAACAAATTGTCCTGGTCTCCTCAAGTAACAGCAGATTCTGTTTCCGTCCAGAATATCAGGGTTAGACAGACACACACCGATGGAATAATCAGCTACACACTCTTCTTATCACAAACATAATGCACAACGGCCGCACATCCTAAACAACACACACCCTGCACAGCTTTTTCAATTCCACTGTAGCATGAACGCACATGTACATGCAGCATTCAGACACAAAGACACAACACAAACAATCCTCCGCACAGCAGCCAAATGCAAATCTTCATCAGAGACGTTATGGATTACAGCTGCTCGTGCCATTAGTCTGTCCAACACCAAAAAATGAGTGCAAACTCATTCGCCATCACTGTTTTATGCATGCATCACCATAATATTATACACCCTGAGCTCTAGAACCGCATGTTTGCTGCATGGATTTCACACACAATAAAAAGAAACAGGATTGACTGCACACTAATGTACATTGTTTCAGAAATGCCACAAAAAGGAAATAAAACCAGCTCTTCCAGATGACAGACACGGCTCTAATCAATACGCCTTCACACGCTTGGGCCGTGAGGAAAAAAGCAGCCTTCTTTTTCCACATGCATTCAATACAACTGTTTACTTCATGCTTATCAGAAGAACCGTTTTATCAGGAGTACAAAACGTTCTTACAATAACTACTCAAATGAATACAAGGCAGGAAATGTTCCTTGCTTAGGAGTTAGTGTTACAGCACAGATTTCACATAAAGATTTAACACAAAGATATAGTTTATAGTTAGTAACTAGTGCATTTATTGTGCATGTCAACTGGAACAACAATCTGTTGAATTTGTAACTCAGACATTGATATTTCTTTGATTTCAACCAGCTTATTTAGATGTTGCCCTATACTTATCTTACGCTCAACAGCACACATAACATTCTGACTGTGTCCCTGGTTAATGTTTGTCTTTTTTGAGAACTGCATTTCCCAGAATGCACTCAGGTTTAGGGGCTACTAGCACAAGAGGTTTTAGCTCATGCTCCAAAAAAAAAATCACGTTCACAGAAGATTTCAGATAAAATTTAAATGTCAAATAAATTAAATTTAGGCTACCTAAAAAATGTTTTTGTAAATAACACTGCAAAACTCCATTTCAAATAATTTAGTAGCAGAACAAATCTTTCTCTGTTATCGAATTCCACAAATTTTCCCAAATCAACAGATAATTCAACAAAATTCTAGGCAATGATGTGTCCATAAAAACACTAATCACAATATGAATCCAGAAAGCAACATATATTTTACTTCAAAATGGTTCAGCAATTGTAATTCAGTTAAACACATAATAAAAGATTTTTAACTTAATTTCTTTCAATAAAAATAGCTTTAAAGACAGACAGATAGATAGATAGATAGATAGATAGATAGATAGATAGATAGATAGATAGATAGATAGATAGATAGATAGATAGATAGATAGATAGATAGATAGATAGATCCTTATGCACACTAGCTGTTGTGTTATTTAATTTCATTTTTTAAAGGATTATGCAGACGTGTTTTGTAACAATGCAAATGTTCAGTCACATGAATCATTTTAACATCTCATTAACATCCGGCAAACACTGTTCGACAATATTATCAGCAGCAGCAACAGATAATAAGAACACAATGTATCAGAAAGCAGCATAAATCAGCAAAACTGACAGCAGAACAACAGTGCAGTGAATTCGGAAGGAACCTCTTGTTCTCTCTGCTTTTGTTCTTATAATCTACATATGCTGTTTTGAGGTGCCATAGAAAGCTTGGAAAATGATGAAAGGAGATAAGTTCCGGTTTAGTACATATGTCCGTATTGATTTAGCTCTGAATGTCCATGAGAAGAGGACGAAATGTTGTGTAAAGGGGGCTGAACTACACCCATGTAAACACGAGAGCACATGATGTTCAGTACAACAGTCCACCACACCGAAATAGCTTGCCACTCTTTAAAAGTCTGATTGTTAAAGTAGTCTGATCGTCGTGTGCTACATGTGACAGATTTTCCGACATGTTGGCAGGTTTATCAGACATGTTCCTGTGAGCATGAGGCGAATGTTGTGCTGCGTGTACAAGCCTACCCTTTCTTTTCTCTTCCTTGTGAAAACTTAAGGTTCCTTTAAGACGTGTATCGTAAATTCCTCAATGTTTACTACTAATACAGCGTTCGTGTGATTATGTCAATGGAGGTGATCCAGAGTAAAGATGTGTTTATGGCGTGAGTAGTGCAGCTCTTAAAGTGACAGGAGATGAAAACGCAAGCGTGTGTTTACTTCTGCTTTCCTCGAACACATCTGCTGATGTCAATGAGTTGCGACAGATAACGTGAAAAAAAGAGTCAGAAGAACGAGTGAAACCAAGATGTAGCTTGGACTTACTTGGTGAACGAACACGTCTAGTGGAGGGTCCACTGGCTTCCCCTCGCTGCTGGTCATCGATATAAATCCAAAGCCCATGCGGACATTAAACCACTTGCAGTAACCCGAGCCAGCCAGAATCTGCGGCGGAGTCCTAGTGGTGTCCGACCCGCCACCGGCGCCACCTCTGCGCGGCCCTCCTGTGCGGTCAAGGAAGAAAAGCCCATAGTGATGTACGCCCGTGTACGTTAATGAGATCAAGCCTATACTTTGTTCTCGTTGTAGCCTACACATTGACCGTGGGTCTGCGTGGGCAGCGTTTCTGAGGGAAATCCCCAACTATACAACACAACAACACGCTTTCTACGCACCGATGTTTCTCACTTGTCTACAACCAGGGCCGTAATCACCATAGGCGCCCCTCTCTCTTCTGTCAATCAATATATGAGGTTTTCAGTGACAGACTCTTAAACTTATACATCCCCCAGCCTATTTCGTTACATCCTAGTCTACAACCACCTAAAACCCACCCTCTGGAAAATTGGAGAAAGTCAATGAAAAGTAGAGCTACACTTCGGATCGGATGGAATGGCGTAGTGCATTGCGAATGATCAGTGTGTCTGCTTAGCTATAGCTACTGTGTAACTTTTTGTAGTCGTGCATCTAATGCATGTGAACCGCCTGGCGTGGGGCAGGTGTGCACACGTTACCCGCCCCCCCTCACTACTACTGGCGCAAACGGCTCTTCATCACGCGTACAAACAACGTAAACAAAGCGCGGCGGTGCGCGTGGAACAATACGAGTTCCCATCTGAACGTAAAAATATATAATTAAAAAAAGCAAAAAGCATCGTAACCTTCGGCCATGTTTCCCCGCGGACCCTCCGTTCCAAAGTTCCAGCGAAATCGTTTCCTCCGTGAAATGGGGTGATGCGCGTCACCGTCGATCCGACATCCCGATTTCCAGCGGGCACAAATTTAGCGCGCATGATACGGCGTGCGTCTCCTTTTTGGATATTTTGTCATGTCTCTCTTAACATCTCATATCCTCTCTCTCTCTCTCTCTCTCTCTCTCTCTCTCTCTCTCTTTCTCTCTCTCTCTCGCTCTCTCTCTCTCTCTCCCTCCCTCGCACATTCGCTCTCTCTCTCCCGCTCTCCGTTTCTCATTCGCTCGCTCGCAGCGCTGCACACGTGACTCCTCCGTGAGCCCGGGAGAGGGAGCGGACTCGGAACCGGGCTGGACTTCAGCTCTACTGCTGCGTCACGTAAATGCATCTCCGTTTGAACAGGTTCAATATTTTTAACGCGTGTTAAGACGTCTAAAATCTAAAAAAGTCATTGGAGGGACCATAAAAAGTCCAGTATTTTTGGAATTTGTTTTTTTCTCTCTTCCATTTAACAATTGTAATGATGCGTTATCTAACCAAATTCAAAACGCTGGTGCATTATAGTCTTATGAAAGTAAATAGGCTACTTTTAATGTTCTCGCTTGGTGTAGCGAAATGCAAACAGTGTTTCAGAATTTATCTTTTTAAAAAAGGATGCATTTTTCAAGAGGCTTACTATTTCATTAAACAGTATAATCGTCGTATTGTATTAAGTTGTTGTAATTAAAGTTATAACTATGTAATTAGCAACGTTTCGTCTACATGCATTAGGTGTCCTTTAAAATTCTCATAAAAAGATTTTCTTTTTTCCTGCTGCTGCTGATGTCTTTCTGCTTTGGTTTAAACGTTTCCAAAACATTCCTTATTATATTTGGGAAAAATTATTTATCGCTAATTGTCGTTTGTGGAAGCGCATTGCAGTTTGCATTTGTTGTTTTGCTGCAGTACAAACGTCAATGAGACTGAATCACAATAAGAAGAGCTTTATTGAACAAGTTCTCACACACACACCACACACACACACACACAAGGATTTGTTTCTGGTTTACGTGAGCTTTGATCACGTATAAATTGGCCTTTGTACATGTGGATAAATTACAACAATAAACGCCTAGACAGAACAAACATAAAGACATAAAAAGGTATGTACATGTATTGCATCAGTAGCCTATTTAGCCAACAAAAGCTGCATTATCTGTTTATTTATGAAAATGCATCATTGATCTAAAAACAACGAGAATCGCTGTATTTATTGCAGCTTATTATTTGTTCAGCTAATACAAACATTGGTATGAATTCAAAATAAAACCCATATATGTTCTAAAATTAAATATTAAATTTAGGCTAATCTTATAGATTGTATCTGTTGCTGTGCTTATTGAGTTCTTTTGAATTGTATCTGGGTGGTCAGTTCACACACACAAAAACTGGAGCCAAATGTACACCAAACCAACAAGTTGAAATGCAAGAATTAGTTCAAACTGAGAACTGAAATAATTGTCTCCTGTTATAAAAACGGAATGTTTTCGTTCCTATAAGATATTCGTTCAGTAAATGTTTCTGACAACCTCGTGATCAAACCTGATAGCTTGGCTGAGGATGTTTTTCTGTCTTTTGAGTCAGAGGAAAAACACGTTGGAGGAGTGAATCAACATCTACCCCCACCGCTTCTGTGCCCCGCCCATTCTCCCCCACCCCCCACCCATCCCTACCGACCACCCTCCGGAATTCACCCCTGCCCCCAATCCCCCACCCCCTGCAGCAGTGTGTGTGGTGTGTGTGTGTGGAGGGGATGGATGGTGGTCGTGCCATTACGGCGCAGGTCACGGATCTGGTCACCGGTGTCAGATGTTATGGAGTTTCTCATTTCCTGCACGAGGGTTTCCCATCCACCATTCATAAAACAGCCCCGCAAGTGCCGGGAAACACGTCCCACGAGGTCACGGACACACCCTACATGTCCCCGTTTGATCCCGTTAAACCATCGAATATGTTCTCAGCACATATAGCCGATAGATAAATAAAGATCTTAGCTACTTATATCGTTTATTGCAAACGCATGACTGTGAGAATAATATAAAGCAACAGTACTGATCAGATATTGATCTGAGGTTTAAAAAAAAAATACGCATTTGATTTAGGAGTTTAAAACAGAAGCACCAGCGAGGCATGAATCAGCCGCAGGTTTAGTTCTGCTGAATATTTAATGTAGGCTAACAGATTATTGATTTTGACCTGTAGAGTTTAATGCTTGACAGAATAACATCAATTTAAAATCTACATGAAACAATGTTTAATTTTAAACTCTTTTTAAATCAATTACACTTAAGTAATTCAAATTATATTTAAACGTGCAATAAAATAGTAATAGCCTACATAAAGCAAAAAATTGCTCAATTTAAATTTCAACTGTTCAGTTATAACTCTTTATTGGCATTGATGGTTCCATAAAGAATATTTAACATCCATGGAACCTTTACCTTTCAAAAAAAAGTTCTTTATAATGGAAAAAGGTTCTTTAGATTATTCAAATGGTTTTCAGGAGAAAAAATAGTTATTTTAAGAACTAATCACTGAAATGTTCTTTGTGGAACCCAAAATGGTTCTTCTCACTGTGGAAAAAAAACCTTTTGGAACCTTAATTTCTATAGGCTAAGTGTAGATTGTTTAAATCCTAAATATAGTTCATATGATACTTTTAAAGTTTAAAATTTGAAGAATATCTTCTTTTCTTTTTAGAACAAACCAACTTTTCTGATTATTCAAATCCAAACTCATAATCAACCACCAAAGAAAGTAAGTCAGTGACATGTGAAATTATTACCAAGACTATGCAAATGGTGCTATTGAAATGCAAAATGGTTTACCAATTGACATTTTTATTCAAATGCACACCATTTAAAAGAAAACACATACTGAACAAAAGCACCCTGAAAACACTCATTGGGTCTTGAAGGTGGACGTTTTTCCAAACAGAATGTGAAAATACGTGTTTAATCTACTTTAATTAAAGTAATTCAATTGACATATTTTTTTGTAACATTGCAGCAGACAAGATCCTAACCCTAACCCTAACCCATCCCTAATCTTAGTTTACAACAGAAGCTTATTCTTAAAGCAAAAACTGACTGGAGGGTTTCTTGGACTGTTTGGATGTATTGAGCAGTTGTGATCCGCCATCTCACCCGTTCCCCCGTTCACCCACCCCCACCAGCGAACCCCCGAGCAAACGCACTTGTCAATAGAGTTCACAAGAGTTTATTCGACTCTTTTCTTTTGGTTGCATTCGTTCAATTCCTCCATCTCTCCAAAATGATCTACCGAAGCCAACACAAACCCGACCGTTTTAGAAGCCATGAAACCGATTCAAAACTAATCTGAGGTAAATATCCAGTACATGGGGAAGAGAATTGAAATGCTTCATTCTCAGTTTTACACGTGAAGGCTGCTGCTACATCATTGTTCTTACAAAGAGCAATACAATGTGCTTTCATTAGAAGGTAAGGACTTCTTCAGAACATACACGATATCAGAATTATAGATCTACAGACCTACCTACATTTTAAAACCAGACACAAATGAGTTTTATGATTATAAGGGGTTGGTTAAAATAAGAGATCTTAAATTAAATACATTTTCTACAGCACGCAGTTTCCTGGTTAATTGTCAGTGTAAAATATTCGTCTTTATCTTGATTTTGGGGCATTTTGTCACACACACAAAAATACTTGAGACAGAGAGATGAGCAGTTTTTTCTTTTGCAATTTTTTACATTTCAGATGTTGTTTTATATGCCTATATTTTTCGTTTCCCTTAAATTGGAAAAACGTTTAAAAACGTTATTGGATTTCAGATTTGATCAGATTAGGCAGATTTGTCCGATCTTCTGTTTAAAACGATGTTTACATGTTTTACTTGACAAAATTCTTAAACAAATTCACATGTTAAAATTTTGTCTGGACGATTTAAATAGCCTACATGAAAATGAATCGTTAAACAAAACTGGAAGCTTGTATTTATTAATTGATGTTAGTTTATTAGACAATTATTTTATCACGGTTAATCTTTTTTATTTTAAAATGTATGAAGTGGTTGCATGTGATATCTTTGCTTCAAAATAGCTAATAGTACTCAACACATAACACATTTAAAATGTATTCTATGCACTCTATAAGCATTTTAACAGCTCGCATCAGCATTCCCTGTAAAGATAGTAACATCTAACTCGGGTTATTTATGTTGGCGGCTGATTTAGCCATTACGTCACAATTAGCCTAAATCATGACGTCGAACGGAAGTATGAACAGAGCATTCGGGAGAATTATTTTCCTCGTCTGTCTTTAAGTTGCTTAATGCTTGTAAAACGGCACGAACGACGTGACGACGTTTTTTTCCCTCTGGTTTAACTAGTTAATCACATGTTATGATCATATTGGCTAAGATGTGAAATAATAAAGGTCCACTCAGACCATTCAAACTGTTGATCTGCTCCTGTAATGTTCATGCGCTCACAAAGGATATTATTGTTAGGTTAGATGTTATGTTCGTAGTCTACACACTATATATCTCACTCACCTGCAAATACACGGCCATGCTGTATGAACTCCGTGTCTGATCCTGTGGATGCATATAGTGCAATGATTATTATCTTCTTCTGTTGCATGTTTTAGGCTAATGCACCGACCGAGGTTGGTTTCTGTTTTGTTTGGGCTGCTGGTGGCTCGTTCGTTTATGCCGAATAGAGGAATTTTCCAGCATGAATATTTATTCGAGTCTGTGAAATTTAAGAGGAGTTTAAATCGCTCCTTTAATACAACCCGCGAATAATGTGCAGGGAAGTCTCCTTTAAAACGCACAAACACGCGCTTTAATGTGAGATTCACGGAGTTGTCCAAATATAGGCTACATTAAATTACAATATGCCTATTTAAGTAGCTATATTCTTTTTATTATTTACGCGCGTGTTTTATTGTGATGCTTTTAAGTTCAACGGAAACTAACAAACCAACTAAAGGAGATCACTGGACTTATCTTTTAAGTGGGGGAAAGACATTTAAATTACTAGTTTGTGTGTCTTCTTACGAAGCCAAATGAAAACAAACTGCTTCAAGTGTACAGTAGGAAGAATGTAGTTCCAGCAGCGCCACCTGGCGGCCAGTCAGCGGTTTAGAAACGGGATGGATGAGGTTCAGCTACTGGTGATGCTGGTGTATAACTCAGATGTTTTCAACATCAGAAGTAGGCATTCTCCTGAGACCAGGAACAGTCTTCTGTCCTCTGACATTATATTTTAGTGAATTTCTCTGACACCACACGTCACAGTTTTCACCATAACAACAACTTCTCCTTGGTCTTTAAAATGACTGGCATTCATTTAGTGATCAAATGTAGCACTAAACAAATGTGATAATATTTTTGTTAAATATGACTATTTTTCAAATTGTTTGCCATAAATCAACATCTCAAGATATGACTTTCTGTTACCAAACCGGGCATTATTATACATGTCCACTGTATGGAATAAACGTGTTTATCAGACATTTTAGGAGACACAACAAATAAATAGGGAAAGAAATGTTATATCAATATTCCTATGAAATATTAGATATTATGAAAATGTTGCCAATTATTACTCTCATTATTACACTTCTTTTTTCATTAGCCTACATGTTTTTTTCAATACATTAATTTTCAAATAAGATACATCGTATTTTATAGGACTACACATTTATGGCCATTTTACCCACATTTTGCATAAAATAAAATGGTATATCAATTAATTCCTTTATATCTTTCATAATATAGGCCTAGTTGAACATCATCTTTATACAAAGTTTGGTCTAAAAAAAATGTTGAAACTTAAAAATGTTTTGGTGGATGAAAATGTGGACATAGCATAACATGAAAAATATATATTTTTGTAAAAAACAAATCTGGTTCTCATGAGGATATAATTTAGCAAACTCTAAAGTATGAAACTGTTTAGTGGGAACTTCAAAATAAAAGTTTGTATAAATGTGAAGTTGATGACTAATGAATAAGATTGTGCCAGTGTGTGACACAATGACTTGGTTTTGATTATTATTATTATTTTCTTCTGTTGAAATTGTCCCGGCCTTACATGGGATTCTATAACACTCAAACAAACTCTACCATAAATCCAAGATTCAGATAATGAGACATAAAATCTGGCAATGTTTGTGTTTTGAATACAAGGACATCATGATCACAGTCATCTATTGATTTTAGAGACATGCAGTTTCATCATGTGCCGACATGCGCACTCTTACCTTACATCCGCCATTACCGGGGCGTCAGGAACACGGGTGTGTGTGGGTGTTTATCCCGCAGCTGTGTGTGTGTGTTGGTGATGTCTGGGTGATGGGTGACGGTGGAGATCTCCCGGTTCTGTTCAGCATCATCTCTTCTCCTCATCCTCCATATAGACACCGCGCGACTGACGCTAGTAGACATGCGCAGATTACATCAAACTTTACGGGTGCTTCAAAAAACAAAACCATTTGTTTTTATTGCTAGATTGACTAGAGTAGTGTTCTAGATCGATATAGGCTAATCTATTTGATGTAGCAGCCTATCTAATAGGCTTGTGGTCACTCAAATATTTAACACGGATGTTTGTGATTTGTACTTTTTTGTGATTTGTTACGTGTAATAAAAACCCAATGCAGTTTCTTCTTTTGAGTTCACGGTAATCAATATTATCAGCTGTCATTATTGCGGGAAAATGGGGGAGGAAAATGTATCACTCCATCTACTGGTTATAATGAGCAATGTGAACAGTCTGTCAGAGAGTGGTTATTATATAGCCTACAAAAAAATCATAAGCTACAATCCGTCCAAACTTTGTGTTCAAATAAACGAGACAAGATATATTCGTTTTTATGAAATCACCAACCAATATGAAGACTGTATAAAAAAAATTAAATTAAAAAAATCTCTCACTTTTAATGTCATGGCAATCAATGTTTTGTGTATAGCTCATATTTTTTGCATGTAGCCTACATTAATATTGTTTTTAAAAAGGTGATTATTTATAGTCTATGTTTATAGACAGGCCAGGGTGTTTTTATAGAGCTTAATTATTGAGGCTATAGGCTACCTAAAATGTTATTAAATTCATTAATTGTATTGCTTGCCTATACGTATTATAGCCTATATTAAGTTAATTAGGCCTATTCTCGTTATTGCAATAGGCTAATATTAAACAGGCCTACTATTAGGATACTGGTTTCAATATATAGCCTAACAGTAGCTAAATCCTTGCATTTATTTTCTTTCTTTTTAGTCTTTAACAACACTATATTTAGCTATATGTTTTTACAAATTGTAGGGGAATACCATAAGCTTTATAACAACAAGGTTTTAAGTCCAGTTTCACAAATTCTTGTTTTGTTTGTTTGACTGCTGTAGCCTACTGTGATTTTTCAGTATTTTTCATAAATGTCAGGTTGGGGAAAGTTGTGACATTTGTATTGGGAAGGTCATCACGTGTTTGTGTGGTAATTTGATCAAATCAGTTTTTTTTTTTTTTTTTTTTCAAATATCCACTGGCCAAATGTTACTTTTGCCTTTTTGTAGTTTGAATGCTTTTCTCCGTCATAACAGTTTCACCGTTTGAATTTTGCTACAAAAGTTCCAATTATGATGACAGGTCTGAGGAACTTGCTAAACATCAACGAACGGTAAGAAAAAAAAAACACAAAAAGACAACCAAAAAAAACCTTCTCTATATGCTTATTCTCGCTTATTTGTGACTGCCATTTTTGACTAATGCTGTTTTGTAAATTATTAAGTCACTAATTTAATTAAAAAGTACAACGATTTTTTAAGCTTTATTGCATTTGATTTTTTTTTGTTGCCTACCACATCGAATATTTTTGTATTACCTCTATCATCATATTCTGTATAGCCTATTTTTGGAAGGTAATTTATCAATGTTATTTCTATTCCAAACAATAAAGGGAATTGGTTTCATCAAATGTTTCATTCTTCAGTCCTGCCTCTTCCTCTAAAAGCTTTTATGAAATTATTTTATGCAGTATCGACTATTTCACCTGTCATAGATCCATGCTTTTATGAACATGAATTGAGTTGATGCTGAAGGCTGCTGTCAGCTGTATTCACTTCAAGCATATAAACACACTTTATGCTTTAGTTCAGATCTCATCTTCACATCTGAATATCTGGACAAACATGACGATTATATTTTCTGTGCTGTCACTGTGTGGTCTAAAAACTACCGCAAATAAACACACTGTGAATTTATATCGTTTAGCGGGAATTATGCTATTAATATATTCTTTGCTTTTGAATGCATTATCATAGGCTACCTAACAATGTCTTTAAACATGATTTTAACTATATCTGTCACAATGAGATTCAATAACTATTCAAATTCACATTGAACGAGCGATTCCGTTGAACAAATTCACGAGAACGTACCTATACCTATCTGTCATCTTAATTCATAACTTTTATGAACTAAACAGTTATTTAAAATACTTTCATTAACATGAACGAATAATGAACAACAGCATTTATTAATCTTAGTTGATGTTAAATTCAACATTTAGCCTATTACATTATTAAAATCAAAAGGTGTATTTGTTAACATTAATGCACAGTGAACTAACATGAACATACAATAACCAGTTGTATTTTTATTAACTAACATTAACAAAGATTGTTTAAAAAAATATATTGTTCTTTGTTTGTTCGTTAATGGCCTACACTAAATACTGTTAATAAGCGAGACCTTATTGTGGAATTACCAAATGGTAGACTAATAGTCGATCGTATGTCAATTTTACACATTTTAATCTAAAAAGATGTGACTGGTGGTTTATAAACGGACCATATATCTTGTTTTTAGCCAGGCCTACAATAAAACACTGTTAGAAACGTTTGGTGACGTACAAAAGGAAATATAAACAGCATTATAGAAGTATTACAGAATTTATAGAAGCTTTAAGAAATATATAAAGTCTTAAGACTACATTTTTCTAGATTCTAGATTTTCTAGATTGTTTTTGAGATGTGTAATCATACCGCCAGCCACCAGGAGGAGACAGAAACACACTGCAAATTAAAGATATTGACAGTGATCTGATTTTAGAACTCTTCCGATTAGAAGTTGGACAGCAGTAATCTTTATCATATTACTACAAACATTATTTCCTTCTGAAAAGATTTTTTATTCCAAAAACTTGAGTACCATCAGAATTGAACGGGTTAGTTCACCCAAAAAATGATCCCATGATTTACTCACCCTCAAGCCATCCTAGGTGTATGACTTTCTTCTTTCAGCCGAACACAATCTGAGTTATATTAAAAATATAAAGCTGGGAAGAGCCAGGATAATGACATTAAGTAGTTTTTGAAGCCCAAAAAAGCTCATCCATCCATCATAAAAGTAATCCATTCGACTCCAGTGTGTTAATACAGGCTTTCTGAAGTGAAGCGATGCATTTTTATAGGAAAATATCCATATTTAAAGCTTAATAAACTATAATCACTGGCTTCCCGCAATAGACGTCAGGCACGTTCACAAGAGAGTTGAGCGTGACCTCTGACCCAATGCATGATGCTTCAAGAACAATGTTTCGAAATATGTCTTAACTTCACAAACCATATTGATGAGTGGTCTTTCAGGTGCTTATGCATCTCACAGTAACTAAAACACACACACTAGTCATTACAAACCCTCCATGCTTGAATAAACGGGACCAACATGTAACTTAAACAAGCTTGTTTTTAATGGATCTGCAAAATCGTTTGAATTTCCAAAGAGAACGCTCCCCTCCCTGACACGTATCTGGACTAGAAGAGATACTTCTTGTGAATTACAAACATGGCAAAACTTACAAAAGACCCCAAAAAACCCAAAGAAACCAGCATGCAGGAGAGAATGAGTAACTGAGTGAGGGGGAAAAAACAAGAAAAAAATACATTGAGGAGATTCATAAAACGAGTCATTCTGAAAAATAAAGAGCAAACTAAATTTAAAAACAAAACAAAAAAAATATAATGCCATTCTCTTCTGAGCAAAATGGTTGAATCCAGATGGTTTCACTCGGGCGTGTGTTGTGTGGGGTTGAGTTAGCAGGTCAAGCAGAGAGGAGAGGACCTGTGTGTGTGTGTGTGTGTGTGTGTGTGTGTGTGTGTGTGTGTGTGTGTGTGTGGTGTGTGTGTGTGTGTGTGTGGTGTGTGTGTGTGTGTGTGTGTGTGTATGTGTGTGTGTTACAGAAAAGTGGAGTTTAAATGTATTTGGGGGGGGGGGGAATGAGCTCTAAGGCTCTACATTAAGGCACCGGACGAAAGAAATCAAATCAAAAAACAAACAAACAAACAAACAAATCATCTAGAGAAGATCTCTCACACTAACACACAACACTAACCCCAAAACACTGGACAAAAGTCTTCATCTAGGATGTCATACTGAACGCTACGCCGCTCCTCTGTGCCGACGGACAGCGTCTCCAGGTCCACTGACGCTCTTTATGTAGTGGTGAATGCGAGTTTGTTTTTCGTTTAAATTCATTTCATTCTTTCCTTCTTTAATCTTTAAAATAAGTACGAAGAAACATGAAATGACTCTTTACTTTTTTTCAGAAATAAAATGATGTCAGCAAGCAGTCGTGAGTGTGAGAAACGTTAGAGATGTGTTTTACAGAGAATCCCATTAGAAGGACAGAACGGAAGAGTGTTAGACAGAAATGAGGGATAAGTGAGAGAGAGAGAGAGAGAGAGAGAGAGAGAGAGAGAGAGAGAGAGAGAGAGAGAGAGAGAGAGAAGGAGAGAGAGAGAGAAACAGATTGTGTGTGTGTGTGTGTGTGTGTGTGTGTGTGTGTGTGTGGTGTGTGTGTGTTAAAGTGTGCGAGTAACTGTGTCTGTTCAACTGCAGCACTTGGTCTTCCATCCTGTGACTCCGCCTCCAGTGCTGATGTCCACGTTTTCACTGTTGGGCTCTTTTACGGGCGTCTGTAAAAAAAAAAAAAACACAAAATAGATTTAAAAAAAGATTTTGCTCATGTAAACATCACACTTTGAGCTTTGGCACCAACTCAAAGTTTGTTTTGATCATTTCGGCTTGCTTTGGTTGGATTCCAGCACCAAACTCACACCACTGGTTGAGTCAGTGTTGCCGTCCGGCTGATCAGGATGTTCAAACAAACAGAGCGATGTTTTGATGGTGCCACAATGTTTATACTTTTCACTGGAATCAACCTATTAATGGTCTACAGTTGTAATAAAAATTATTCAATTATTCAGGTTTATTGGCTAAATTTAGACTTTCAGCTGTTTGCACTGAACAAATCAAACAAGTCATTGAAATAGCTCAAGTCGTTTCCCCAAATTCAACTGAAAATGCAACTTTTATGACTTTGCAGTCTCAAAATTATTCAACCCCCTGAATAGAATCCCTCACAACAGCACAAATCTGCAAAACACACCTGATGCAACTAATCAAGGGCTTCATTAGTGCCATCAGGTGTGCTTGAGCTAGAACACATGAAATATCTGAACTGGCTAGGTTTGTTGAGTGTCACATTTGACAGCATGTTAGTACTGTAATATGGCCAAGTCAAAAGAGAGATCCAAACAAGTTAAAGGTGCAGTAGGTGATCTGGGAAATGCTAACGTTAACCTGCCAACATTGAAAGCATACGATCCCACCCTCCCTTCAAATCGCAGTCCAAAGCCACACCTCCTCCAAAACGCATGAAGGCACATGCACACACACACAGCTGCTCTAGAGACGGCGTTAAACTACCTCGTCTCAAAGCACATAACATTACAAAATAATGAATATAGACAACTTAGATTCATTGGTGTGTTGATACGGTTGACAGGGAAACGCATAATTCCACTAACTAAGAGCTGGTTGTCGGGCAAAGACGGACACATTCATCAGTGTGTCAAATCAACAGAAACAGAACTGGGGTGGGAATCTTTAGTGATTCAATTTGGATTCAGGGAATCACAATGCAATTTATAGTGAGGTGATGTGGCTCATCTTGTTGAATTATGATTCTGAACATGCAGACTCGTTTCTGCTCTAAAATAATAAAATCTAGAAGAGTAAACACCAGCTGAATACACGAGAGAGGTCAGCTGCTGTAACTGTGAATTTAGGAGTCAAATGAAACAACATCGATGCTCTTTCTCAACCCATCCTAGGTATATAGGACTTTCTTCTTTCAGCCGAACACAGTCAGAGCTATATTAAAAAATATCCTGGCTCTTCCCAGCTTTATAATGGGAGTGAATAGTAACTGAGATTTTGAAGCACAAAAAAGCTCATCCATCCATCATAAAAAATAATCCATATTACTCCAGTGGGTTAAAGGTGGGGTATGTGATTTTCATTTTTGACCATTTTTTCAAAATCACTTCAAATCCTATTCCTAACCCACTTACTGGCTCTAAATTAGAAGCACTGAAATGAAATTAAGCATTTTAATCTTCTGTGGAACGGGCAGGACTCGAAAACTCCAGCCAATCATTCAAGACCGTCTAGATCATTGCACAGAAAATGTGTCACTCAACGGTTGTACCATACCCTTGCGCGCGTGTCCCGTCCGTGCAATACTCAAGTTGGACCGTCACAGGAAGTGCAAGTCATCCAGGTACAGAGAGAGAGAGAGAGAGAGAGAGAGAGAGAGAGAGAAGAGGAGAGAGAGAGAGAGAAGAGAGAGAGAGAGAGAGAGAGAGAGAGAGGAGAGAGAGAGAGGAGAGAGAGAGAGAGAGAGAGAGAAGGAGAGAGAGAGAGAGAGGAAGAGAGAGAGAGGAGAGAGAGAGAGAGAGAGAGAGGAATCTGAGTTTTTGCTCATGCTTGATTGCGCGTCCATGTTTTTCGAATGGGTGGAGTCAGGGCCAGTGTTGGAGAAGAGAAGGTAGGACCTTATGAGTTGTGTATTTTCAAAATCTGCCGGCCGTTTTGCAAATCACACATTTAATAAAGGCCTTCTCAAGAAGCGATGCCTTTTTGTAAGAAAAATTTCCATATTTATAACTTTATAAACAATAATTATTGGCTTCGGTAACAGTCGTTCACGAGTCGAGTTCTGGCTGAAGAGTGACCTCTGACCTGTATTGATGAACGCGGAAGCACAGAGGAGAAGGCAAACCAAAACACAGCTCACGGATTCGAAGTCTAAAACGAGAATTATCTGAGGAGCTTGAGTTTGTTGTCCAGCCCTATTTGTTTGAAACGCGAGAGGCGTTTACTCTCACCTAAGATTACGCCACACCAAAGTCCTACGTCATGCGTCGGGTCAGAGGTCACTGAAACTAGACTCGCGTACAGCCGTTACCAGAAGCCAGTGATGATAGTTTATGAAGTTTTAAATATGGATATTTTTCTTTGAAAAACGCATCGCTTCGGAAGGCCTTAATTAACCCACTGGAGCCGTATGGAAAAATTATGATGGATGGAAAAAAAAAACACATTTACTCCCATTATAAAGCTGGGAAGAGCCACAATATTTTTTATATAACTCAGATTGTGTCGTATACACTTAGAATAGCTTGAGTTCATTTTTGGGGTGAACTAACCCTTTAAATGTATTAAGCTCCATCATACCGATGATGATATCAGTCAGCGATTCCAGAACTCACCTTTCTGAGAATGTCTTCTGCTAACGTGAGGAACGCCTTCTCGATGTTGATGTTGGCTTTTGCACTCGTCTCGAAGAAGCGTATTCCGTGTTCTCTGGCGATCTAAGGATCAGCACAAGAACAGTTAAAAGTGGTCGACTGATATTTGCCATTTTTTAATAATTTGCATCGGCTGACAGTTTTTCTGTTTGGCTAATGAATGGGACTTTTATTTTGACAGTGTATGGGACTTTTATTTTGAAAGCACGGAGAACACCAGCGCCTGAGCTCCCAATTTAATTTACGCTCTTATTAATTACAGAATCATGAAGATTTATTTTTTAAGAAGTTCAAATATTATGTAACAATAAATATAAATTTAATTCCAGAAATTGTTGTGCATGTGTTAATCAAAAACTAGTGGACAAATTGACCATCCTGACCCATCCATAGTCTCTCACCTGTTCCCCCTTGGCTTTTGGTACGATCCGTTTGTCCTCCATGTCACACTTGTTGCCTAGCAGCATCCTCTCCACATCCTCGTTAGCATGCTGCAACAAACATACACACATTTGAGGCGACGCATTCTTATACTATCCTTACAATTAGTGACATTTAAACTGACAGTCCAAATTAAAGTGGCTTCAGAAGTCTTCGAAAAAACAGTACTGAGGTGTTTTGTTTTGTAACAGTGGTGCGAGTGACTTGTTGATATGAACGATACGCCAAACACAACCACATCCCTAATGGAGTCTCGTTATATGAATTCTCATAAAATTGCTGATTGTTGGGAAATTCTGCATGAATCATCACACTGAAATTCAAAAAGTCAGCAGTTTCACTACACGGCTACATATCTTTAAGTTGGTGTTTTTACAGGACTGGAACTTCAAAAGTCCTACACCAGCGGTTCTCAACTCAAAACTGGGTCGCAGGTCTGTTCTATTTATAATAATAAAATAATAAATAGCAACTAACCATATGATCACGCATAGTCAGACTAGTAAAATAAAAGGGCTCATTCATTTTTAAAAGCTATAAAAACGCACTTGGTCTCCAATGCAGTCAATTATTGGCCGACATTTTACTATTACGGCCATATCATGTGAATAACTTAACAATAACCCTGGCTCAATGATATGTAACCTAAAATTAAAATACTCAAATATCAAAATAAAAACTCAAAATATTACCAAAAACTATTATATATATGGTAATATATGATACTAAAATAACAGCAATGTGAACTACAAATACATTTTCTTCATTTTAAGCACACTTTTGTTCACTATTTTATAGGGATGCACCGATACCACTTTTTCCAGACCGAGTCCGATACCGATACTTTCATTTTTGGTACTCGCCGATACCGATACGGTAACCGATAACTGTATTTTTAATTTTCAGTTAATTTTCAATTCATGCATTTGTAATTTTTAAATGTATTGGTAGAGAAACCAAAATAATATCAATCATATTAGTTGTTTAATAAATTTAAACTTAATTAGTTCAACAAATATATATTTCATGCACTGCATATTTATTACTGCATAAATTAAATATATATGGATCTTTTTGTAAAGTTGATAGAGGTAGCCTATTTAGCCAAGAGCAGAGAGTAATTTATTTGTCCTTTGTTTGATTAACATTAAAACACAGCAGCAGATTTATTAAAGTGCCGCCCCTTTAAGGCCGAACGCACTGACGCCATTTGAATTATACTGTCTACGTTCACTTGAGATATATAACAGACTTTTACTAGGATACTCGCCAATGTGTTTTTACATAGATTTGTGTGAATTCGTCCGTACAAGCGCAATGCGTGAAAGACTTCCATTCAGTATTCGCGCGCTGTCTGGTGGTTTTCGGGGCGCGCGCTGTGGATGTTTGAAGTTCATGGAAATTCTTGACCTGCAAATGTCCTGTAATAATGTAGGCAACCACTCGTTAAACATAAGCGAGGTAACAGTTCATGTTTTACTTACATATACGATTTAGTTTTAATCCAAATAACACGTGCTGAGTGAATGATCCGCAATCAACAGCATTCAACAGAAGTGCTCTCTCTCTCTCTCTCTCTCTCTCTCTCTCTCTCTCTCTCTCTCTCTCTCTCTCTCTCTCTCGTCAGTTAACGTTAATAATAAGCTACATGCCTCGTTTTACTTGATTTGCCATTGACATCCGACTGAACTACAAACTTTCCACTGACGTCTGTGAAAAAGGGTTGCGCTCGACCAGCTCGCGCGTCTGTGTCGTAGCGCGCTCAATCCTCTCCGTGTTTTTCTCTTATCAGCTTGCGCACCATATAGTTAAATAGACGACGCGTTAATATATTCTGTTTAATATTCCACTGATAAGATACATTTATTTCATATACAGCCTTCTTTTTTTATCCCCATTATAATTTCTGACACTGTACACATGCTGCCTGGTATCGGTTGTTGGTATCGGGGCATTTTTACGAGTACGAGTACAAGTACATGAGCTCAGTATCGGGCCCGATACCGATACTGGTATCGGTATCGGTGCATCCCTACTATTTTATGTCAAACTTAAAATCTGTGTCTTAAGTAAATTTCTCAACGCAACATCGCAACATTTTCCATTCAAACACACAATCCTATTGAAACATCACTTCCTGAATGACTGTCTTTTCTGATGTTGTCAGAGGGTTGCAGTAATGTCGTGTGGAGACTGACCTCGTCGATGTTTCTGAGCCATTTGCTGATGTTTTCGAAGCTCTTGGCGTTGGTGATGTCATATACGAGCATGATTCCCATGGCCCCTCTGTAGTAAGAGGTAGTGATGGTGTGAAACCGTTCTTGTCCTGCTGTATCCCTGCACAAAACAAATCAAACGCGTCAGTCCAGCACAGCCATCGGAAGGATCATAAAACACACAGGATCCACATTAAACTTACCTCAGCAACTGAATTTACTCAAAATGGAAAACACAGTGCTGGGACATTAAGCATAGGAACAGACTAGGGATGCTAACGATTGATCGACGATCTATTAATTGTTGATAATTTAAGTGTAACGATTTGTGTGTGCGGCTCATGCACAAAACGTATAGCAACAATGGAATTATTTAGGTGCTTTTACCTTTTATATCTGCAGTGCGTCATGGTGACGCCTACATCGCTGCACTACCAGACACTGTTAGTCGTTTTACTAGGAAGCCCAACGTTTTTTTTCTTTCTTTTACTGTCGTCATAACAGAATGGTAACACATTCCAGGTCGCAAGCCACCGAAATGAAACCATGAAGAACAAGATTTCTCCAGTAGATCAGTCACTGAATTGCATGCTAGCAAGTCTCTTCATGCTTGAATGAAGTTTTCTTTTGTATCCTGCATATAAACTAGACCTGAACAATATATACAATTGATAATATATAGTTGATGTAATATATATAGTTGATGTTGGTATTATATATACCGTATGTATATATATATATACCGTATGTATATATATATATATATATATATAATATATATATATATATATATATATATATATATATACACCATATATATATATAACCAAATTATATATATATATATAACCAAATTGAGATAAGAATTGGTGATATTTAAATATTCTTTGTTAGTTTAAACTGATGTAGAATTAAATTGTCAGATTTGTGACAATGCGTTTTATGTAATGCTACAGTAAAACACTGCGGTTCACTTTTTTTCCGCCCAGAAACAAGAATTTTGGTTGGTTATATCATTTTCAGTTATTACAAAATTGAAATATAATTGAAATATTAACTTTATTATTATCTATATTTGTATAATGTGTTATGAATATGAAACCATGCAAACACACACTAAGAACTTACCATATCTGTAGCTTTATCTTCTTTCCTTGCAATTCAACTGTTTTGATCTTAAAATCGATTCCTAAAGAGACGGAACAGAAAGAGGAATTTAAGAAAGACACTTAAAAGAAACTGCATTCACAACCAATTTTATTTCTGTAATCTTGAGTAAAACACAATATTCAATGAAAAAATGTAGTATGACAGGACTGAATTTTATTATTTGGATCCACCTAGGCTTTTCATATTAGAATGGAGTCAGATCTGAATGTGAGTTTGCAGTGGATTGTGGGGGATTTGCTCTCCTCCTGAACACCACCAGCACGTTGAGGCTGAAGCTCAAGAGCTTCTTCACATATCCCAATGGCGGCTACTTTTTCCAAGTAGAATGTTATTTGCTATAATCACTGCAAACTTTAGCACATTAACTGGCTTAGTTACAAAAACTCCAAATAACAGTTAGAAAGTTTGCCTTATCTACAACAATGACTACATTAAAGGTGCTGTATGTAATGTTTTTGACTGTACTAAAGCACAAAAATACCACAGTATGTTTGCAGAGATTTAAGGTGGGGTATGTGATTTTCTTTTTTGACCATTTTTTCAAAATCACTTGAAATCCTATTCCTAACCCACTTACTGGCTGTAAATTAGAAGCACTGAAATGAAAATTAAAGGGGTGATGAACTGAGAAATCAAATTTCCCTTGAGCTTTTGACATCTAAGAGGTCATCATATTATAAGAATATCCTGTAAGTTTCAGAACTGAAAACGTCCTTGTTAGTCCAATAAATGCTTTTATTGACACCAGCCTCAGCAAACGACTCGTTTTTGAAAGTGGGGAACTATGACGTCAAAGAGGATAAAACACCACCCCCCGCAGAAGAAGATCAACGCCTGCTTCAACACGGCCGGTATAGCCCCGCCCACCGATTCGCGCACGCATAGCTAAATAACATAGATGCCTACCTCGCCGCCCCCCAGTTGGAGAAGTTCGCGGAGCTTCAGTCGCGGAGCTCAAGTCCAAAGTCCGTCGCTGTTCGCGGATCTCAAGTCCAAAGTCCGTCGCCGTTCGCGGATCTCAAGTCCAAAGTCCGTCGCCGTTCGCGGATCTCAAGTCCAAAGTCCGTCGCCGTTCGCGGATCTCAAGTCCAAAGTCCGTCGCCGTTCGCAGGCGGAGCTCAAGTCAAAATCCCTGCATAAGCTTCCTCTGGTCTGGAGTGCATGGAAAACTTTATTTTTCATGACGTTCCACTCCAGCTGACGAGGTAAAACATTGTCCGTCTGTTCGCTTCATTTCACTGAGGATTGTTTTGTAAACAAGACTGGGTTTGCAGACCGAAGAGTAAAGAACGGTGCTGTGCCGTCTATATTGGATCTGACAGGAATGGTGCAACACACGGATTCTGGGTCGAACATGTATGGGCGAATCATTCCGGTTGCCATTTTACAACATTGGACGTTTTCAAAACAATTTCCCCCAAGTGCATCGACAGCGGTAAGTTGAAACTCATTATAATATGCAAAACTGTTATCCACTCACAGCAGTGGGCGTTTACTTCCAAGTCTTCAGTGCGAGACGCCCATAAAAACCGAGCGTTTTTCAGCTAGGCTCAAAACTAGGGTACAAAATAGCCTATTACTTATTCATTTTGATGTTTTTGAATGCAAAAACCAAGCGAACGTCATATGTTTACCTCAGACAACAATATAATAAGATTTAAAAAGCCAGTTCATGACCCCTTTAAGCAATTTAATCAACTGTGGAACGGGCAGGACTCGAAAAACTCCAGCCAATCATTTTCAAGACCGTCTAGAATCATTGGACAGAAAATGCGTCACTCAAACGGTTGTACCATGCCCCACCCCCCTCGCGCACGTGTCCCGTTCGTGCGCATCCTCAAAGCTTGTGACCCAGTCACAGGAAGTGCAAGTCGCCCCGGTACAGAGAGAGAGAGAGAGAGAGAGAGAGCGCATCTGAGTTTTGCTCGTGCTTGATTGCGCGACCAGAGAGAAGGTAGGACCTTATGTATTGTTTATTTTCAAAATCTTACCCAATAGTATTTCGACTCGCGGGGTGCTAGTTGACGGAAAACACAGCCAGGACTCCAGACCACATTTTGCGACCGACCTTTTTCCCACCGGTGCGATTACACTTTGTTAGAGGTCGCACTGGAGCCACCACCACGTTACCCAACTGATAAGAGTTGTCATTTCTCTTGCATATGAAACAAACATCAAACGAACCAAAAGTGGAATAAAACCACGCTAATAATACACACCACAGCGCAAGGTCAGAACAGGTTTACTCGTGGCCGATCTCAAGCATTCGACAGTAGCTATGTTTCCATCCACACGTTTATATCCGAATTAAGTGATATCGAATGAAAATTTTTTATGGAAACCAACATGAATATCGACTCAAATGAAATACGCTCGGTCTCATCGGATTTTACCTTGACGGATTTACGGCTTATGCAATAAACGCTGATGGAAACGTTAGATGGCGCGATCCATTTTGTCTAGCAAAACTTTGTTCGCAAATGTTTGCTTGAATGTTGTGCAATTCAGTGCGAAAATGAATGGAAACACCTTAAAATGTCTATACCAATTTGATCGCAAAACAGCATGTGACGTCATTACGCACAGGTTTTTATTCGCTTTAAAGCCGTTGGATGGAAACACGCTTTCACCAGCTTTATTCACAGTTTTTTTACCGAACTTCAGATAATTCGATTGACAAGTGGATGGAAACTTGACGACTGTTACAACACAGCGCTGGGGGATCCAGTGAGAAAGAGTTTCAATTCGCCTCAGTATTAATAATATCCCTGCGTGGTTAAATTTGACGTGTAAATTTTTATAACTTAAAATTTTTCCCTATAAGGATGTTCCCTAGGTTTTTGCGCATTAAATAAATAAACAATAAAAGTAAATTTTATCTGCATCTTAATTCAAGCTCAGTGCTTTACTGTCAAATTTCCAACAAACAAACAAGTAATATTATTAGTAACTGCACTTATTAATGCAAAACAATAGCAATTTTGTGTTTAAAAATCCCACTAGCGCTACCAAATCAGGTGCTTGCGCCACCATCTGTAGAACTTAGTGGCACGGGTTTTACTACTCTCAAATGTTAGTCTCTGGAGCCCTGATAATAAACAAATACGCATCGATTATGTAATCCTTATGAAACGTGCATTTCTCCCGCGTTCACTATAATGAGGAGATGGCAGGTCAGCATATCCAACTTCATCTTTGCAGCCAATATGGACTCAGAAAACAGCCATTTATTAATAAATAATAAAAATGTTTTCTTGCGATTTTTTTCAAAAACATTCATAATCATTACTTTTGCCGGTGCTTTGCGGCAAGCTTTATTATGAGCGCACTTGAGTGCGGAATTGGCTAGGCTATATATTAGGCCCAAAGGGCTCTTTATGGTTTAGTATTCCCCCAGCATATATTTAAGTAATTAAATTCATATAAATGTGCGATTAGTCGACTAATGTGGCTTAAATGAGCAACTAATATTTGACTAGAAAAATCTAGTCAGAGGCCAGCCCTAATGCATATGGCGCTTTTCCACTGCATGGTACGCTCGGTTCGGTACGGTTCCATTCGGCGCGGAACGGTTCGGTTCGGCTTCGCTTTTCCACTGCGTGGTACGACTCGGTACGGCACGGTTCGGTTCGCTAGCTCGGTTGCTTTTCCACTGCAGTTAGTACCCATTCAAAGTGGGTGGGACTGATCGTTACACTGTTTGTAGGTCCGGTGATAGCCGTGTGCGGCTAAGAGCTGAGCTAGCTGCTACTTCTTGGAACACTTTTTCATTCTGTTTTGCCCCATCCAGCTCTCGCTGGACCCGCTCCTAGGCAACCAACGAGAGGATTGTCTGCACCTCGACCACGATTCAGCCATTTCCTTTTTAAAGTGTTGATCTCTTCTTTTTTTTCAAGTAAGTAAAACACAGGTGCTACCGTGTTGGCTGTTGTCTACTGGTTATATGACTCTGTATAGCGGTCTCTTTTTTTTCTCAAATAAATGGCTCCAATACTGAATTTTCATCATTCAGTGTAAAAGTGTGGGATGTGTAGACATTGGCATATTACATACATTTGTTGTAAAATCATCAGAAATCAGGACTTGTGAAAATTTGCCTCTAAGGGCTTTAGCGTGGGAGAAGCTTTTTCAAATGAGAAACAAGACTGAGCACTCAGTGTGACAAAAGCATCAAGAACACACTATCTATAGCAATATCGATTGAGCATTTCTACCATGTTCCTAAATGTAAAAGTAAAGATATAAAGCATGAGGTTTAAGCAGCTCAAAGTAGCATGGCAGCGTTTGTTCATGTCGATGATTTAGAGTAGAGATCTCTACCGTTCAGAGAGAACACTAGCGGCGTGTGTTGTTGAGACTAGCACGGACTAACACGGGCAGGCAGACAGAATGGAAAGGTTCATCTGTGAAACTGCTGAGAGAGTTTAATGGCCCAACTGCACAGTAAAAGCATTCAGACAAAAATTCACACTGGAAAATGACCTGAACAGATCGCTGGTAGCTACTTTTGTTTTGTCCTTGCCACACACACACAAAAACTGATGTTTGCAGAGAAACTTGGATTAGTAAGCAACTCCCACAATACCCTGGTCAACCATAAGCAATGTGCAAAAAAACAACAACTTAGCAACCACATAGCAACGACCTAAAATCACCTAAAACACCTTAGTAACAATCTAAATCACCAAAACACTTTAGCAACCGCATTGTAACAACCCTCCTCAGCAACTGCATAGCAACAACCTAATCCACTCAAAGCACTTTAGAAATGGCATACTAATTACTAATCTAATCAAAATAGCATAGCATTTACATAGTAACATCCGAAATTAGGGGACGCGCCGGTTGCCGTTTTTTCTTTTTTTTAGCAAATTTATTTGTTGTTTATTTGCTCTATTACAGGCCAAACTGGCATAAAAAAATACTGGAAACCATTGGAAATGATCGTCCGAAACAGTTATTTTTGGTTCTGGGCTGAAATGGTTTTGGAGGGCTGACATCAGTGATTTGATTAGCGCTTCTCCGATGGCATGTTTTGATGTGTTTAGTAGGACTGTTGGAACAATTTCCGAAATTCGAAAATTAAAAAAAATCAATACTATTCGAATTCTGAAGTTAGTATTCGAATATTGCTTTTTTATGCATTTAAAAATATATATGCAACCATGCCTTTCTCGCGGCTTACGCATGTGAAAATTAAATGCTTTAGTTTCGTCTGATGAACAATAAAGTTTTTGAATCGTAACAATTGTGCACGTTATCCAAGCTGTATCATCAGGGTTTCCCATACGTTCATTTATTTGTGGCGGCCCGCCACAATATCAACGCTGATCGCCACACATTGATTTTCGATTTTTTTTTTACTAAGCCTATTTTAAATGGTATTTGATTGCAGAGCGCCGTAGCGCATTCGCGCAGCACTACCTCTCGCTCGACCCTCTCTCCCACTCACCCGTCCCTCTCGCGCTCTCTCTCCCTCATGGAACACCGCTGCACAAATCTGTCCAACACAGTGCTGTCAATGTTGGAGAACCAGCTTTAAAAAAAAGTTATTAGCCAGCATGCAAGGAGCGTTAGCTAATAAGGAGAGCTAAGTTATTGTTAGAATACAGCTGGATTTTCGAAGTTAGCACACTGTATAGCTGGTAGTTAATATCGATGCACGCGCGTTTGGCCGCTGTTTTATTGTTAATAAGAACGCGATCACCTGTTTCTAAATGTTTATTGTAATGTTAGATGTCCCTCTAGTGGACAGAACGTGTAACAACAACCACATGGTATAGTGGTATTGGCGATCCATAAGCCAGTGTAATATCGTAAATATGAATAATAGGATGAATTTGAAATTCGAATTTTAAATAAAATAAGGAATGGAATTCAAATAGTATTATAGAGGAAGATTGACAGCCCTAGTGTTCAGCATCTATTTCGTGCACACTGTGGATAAGCTACAACAGTTAAACGTGTCCGCTGTGTAGACACTAGCTCTGAATAGACCATATTTACTTCCCGATATTAATCAGTAATGATATAGTTTCTTAAATCTAAAATCTTTTAGTCTGTGCTGTTTTCTGTTGATGCTTAGTGTGAACAAAACTTAACTAAACATTTGTAGCACGCCTGCCATCCAATAATCGCAAAAAGCTTTTTGCTTTGTTACTGTTAATCTGAAGCAAAGTCTCAACTTGGCAGATGGCTGTAGCGCCTCAGTTCAAGCGCATGTGAAGTTGAACCGATCATCTCATCTCCTCTTGACTACTAGTTACAGCATGAAATAAACATGGGTGAACACCGGAAGCCATGTCGAAAGATACATCACAACTTATCCAAATGAATCCTGTCCCATGTAATCACTCAATCAGTGTTTCAAACAAGGAAAGACGTCAATAAAACAGCGTGTAGGTTATACTTAAGGTTACATTATACCTCAAGAAATCTATTCAATGTCCATAAACTCAGTTAGCTAGAAGAAAAAAACTCTATAGAAGAGCATTTTGCTAAATATATGCACTGTATTCCACATTCATTGCATTTTTACTTAACCTGTTAGTGATGTCTTCATTATTTAATGTATGTTTGAATAAAAAGACAAGTTATTACAGTTTATTGTCATTTAAATGTTTCTATTTCAGCAACAGATGGAGTAAAAACCACTCTGTTATTAAAAAGTAGATATAAAACTGCCTTATGTGCAGTTTAAATGTTTGTACAACTCAGCTCTTTAGCTATTTGAGCGTTAATAATTATTTGATTATTAAATTATTTATGTTTTTTTTCTGCCAAGTGCGCATCCTGAATTTTCGGAGTTTTTATTTCGGTGAATCCCTACATATGAAAAAGAAAAGGTAAATTCACACTCTGAAAGTAGGTGGCGCTTATGGAACAGCAGCAATATAGCATTTCCTTGGTTACCGCTTTACCAAAGCAGCTCCTAAACACTACTTTAATAGGCATTAAACAGAGGTAAGAGGAAACGAAAACGCCATCGAAACTTTTCTGAAGACAGTCAGTCAGTTCCCTCCAATTCAATTTATATTTATCTTCGAATATTTTGAGCATCACAAACAGTTCCCTGCTGATGCATCTGTGCTCTCCCCTCTTCTTTGAGTCCGTCTTTAGTGTGTCCCGTCTAGCCAGTGTTTACAGACTGTTACATTTACGCACAAATGACAGTTTGGGAAACAGTTCAAGTGCACATCCGGAACTAAGAACGGCCAATATAAAACAAAAGAAACGGCAAGTTGCCAATCGTGTGTTTGGAGCAAAAACCGCTCGGTTCTCGACCAAGGCATCTCTAACTTAAGTCACTCAAAATACCTCAGCAATGGAATACAACAATCGAGTCCACTCAAACACTTTAGAAATGGGTTTATATAGTGAAATAAATCCCTTAAATACATTCCAAACGATCACTCAAATGATGACAAAACAACTTAACACCTCAGCAACTGCATTGTAAAGGCACCATTTTCTTACTAAATAGTCTAAACAGGATTTGGAGTGTTTCAATGTTAGAGTGTAAGGGTACACAAAAATGATGGTTCGGATATACCTTGGTTTTGAAGTCACAATTCAGTAAGTTTTTGGAACAGCAGGCTATTTGTAAATAAGAACATCTTTCTAACATTCACAACAAGCATAAACCTGTAAGATGCAAGTTATGTGTTGAGGAAAACATGTCTCAAATGCATCCAGCAGCATTCGTATCTGATATGAGGACATGCCGTTTTATATGCTTATGAGGAACTGTGAAGCGCTTAATATAAAGTATGTGTCATGTTCAGAACAACTTGGATCATGTAGGCTACTTTTCCCACAGCTGCACACTTGGTTTCCTCAGTATTTTTTTTAAATATGTTCGCATAGTATATCAATAATTGATTCTGCACACAGAAGTTCCACGCATAGTGGTTAAAATAACTGCATTCATTCAGTTTACAGGCATGCCGAAACAAAAGACCCGCAACAAAAACTCAGTACGAATCTGTACCGTTACACCCCAAGTTCTTACATGCAGAAAGACTGACCAGCATATTTAGCAGTAATGCTTAACAGAACTCAAACACCCACACACACACACACACTATGGGTGGGAGCTGCTTTATAAAATGATACACAAATGAGCAGCCAAAGACTGAGTCACTCTCATACAATACACACAAACCAAACCACCACAGAGAACAAAGAGAATAAAAAGTGAGAACTCAACTGATGAAGATTAGAATATAAAAACAGGACACACACTCATAGTTTAACCTCTGGAAACATGTCAAAGTCACACTCACTCAAAAACAGCAGTCTAGTATTTCGAGCTTTAAGAGCAGAAAGTTTGAGCTACGCTAATGCTACATACGGCCTTAAAGGAACCATTCACAAAATGTAACAATTCTGCCATAATTTACTTCACCTAGGATGTGGTGATGCTATTCTATTATATACAATGAAAGTGCATGACGACTAGGAGCTTTAAAAATGAAATAACACTAACAATATTTATTTAACAATAATAATAACACACAGGTTTAAAGTGACGTAAGGGTGAGTAAACTCTTTGAATAGTCTGGTTTATAGTACAGCACCAAATGTGAGGCTGGTTTAAAACTTGGGTTATACGAGTTCTGAACACAAAGGACATGGAAGGGTTCCTGACAGGCAGCCAATCAGACCCCTTCCCATGAGCCTCTGCAGCTGTGGGGCCCCTCAGGGGTCAAGACTGAAGCTCCGCCCAACTGAGCCAAGATCCTGTCAATCAAAGAAAAAGAATGCACTACTGCCTGTCAGAAAGTGGAAAAGTGAAAAAAAGCTCACTTTTTATGCATTTAAGTTTATACGATAATAAATCATGAGTTTAATAGTGCAAATATGGTTAAGATTTGTGTTTGTGTGCGAGCGTGTAAGGTAGGGATGGGCACAGTACTCGATCACTCGAGTACTCGAACGTGACAGCGACGATCGACCATAAAAACGATGATCTGAGTTTTAAAAAAAAAATCTTCCTTTTTTCTGATTGGTTATAGCAGCATTTTGGGCGGCGCCTAGAGCTCTGATTGGTTAGCGTTGCCAGAGTGCGGTCCAAAGACCAAACCGAAACAGAAACACAGAGAAAATGGCTTCAAAGTCACATAGTGATGTCTGGCTTCACTTCGACAAAATATATGAAAACACAGTTCAGTGCAAAATATGCAGTGCCAATCTGTCACACAAATCTACCACAAGTACAATGCGTTATCATCATCGTATAATATTTGTAGCCTACATAATATATCAATGTCATCCGATACCAGCAAAGACGAAACTCAGACGAGCATCGCGCATCTTTTACCGTCAGACATATGCAACGCAGCCAGAGGTGAAAAGATGACACAACTAATCACCGAAATGATCACGAAAGATTTGCTGCCCATTCACGATAAGAATAGAAGCACTTTCTGAAAACTGCTTCTTCACTGAAAGACAGACTGTCAAAGACAGCGAGGTGGATGGCTATCACTATGGACGCATCACATTGCTGCCCATTCGTTTCGTTGAAGGAGAAGGGTTTAAAGATTTGATGAATTACGTTGAGCCCCAGTATAACGCAAGACAGTCACGGTTTGTTACACTTTTTTAACTTTTTTCCGTTTAGCTTTGAAAAAGTTCTGTTCGGTTTTTTTGTTGTTTTATACACACAGTTGAAATATGCTGCTGAAGTAGCCTAACACACTGAAGAGAACGTTTTATTTACTGTTGAATAAAGTAGCCTAAAAGTAGCATGTGTGTTCATTTTTATGAACATATCCTTTAAATTGTATTCAGAATTCAATCAATCATGTGTTGTTCAGTAGGCTAATTTAAGTCAGTTTTACTCTTAACTAAAGTGTAATTTTATACTGTAAAATAACATTTTGGTTTATCAGAAAGTGCTAATGTAATCCAAAATATTGCTAAAATATTAAATGAATATCATTGTCTACATGACGGACACGCCCCCCACCTCCCCGAAAAAGCCCCGCCCCCAAACAAGCCCCGCCCCCTACTACTCGAGTACTCGTTTTTTGAGCCCTATCAATGATCGAAATAAGAAATTGACAAAAATGCCCATCCCTAGTGTAAGGTGATCTTTCTCTTGGGACTGCAGGGAGTTTCCGGCGAGTATTTTAAGGCTCTGAACTACAACAGAAAGAAAGAGAGAGATGGACTTAAAGTCAACATGAAATGACATTCATAACCCATATTATTATTAGGTGACAGGATATTTAAAAAGGGTAAATATGCAAGGTGAGACTTTAGTTTATCCATCAGGAATGAAAGTTTGCAGTCAATTGAAGGACTAACTTTCTGAAACAAATCAGTCATTGGTCAAAACTTAAAAGGGTCAGTTCACCCAAAAATAAAAAGCATAAATTCAATCTGTTCATTATATAAATATTTCAGAAAAATTGGACTAAACCGCTCAATTAATATGGATTAGGCCTAGTTTTACGATCTCTTTATGAACTTTTTGAAGAGGTATTTTTGCAAAAACTATACATTTAGTTGGAATAACATGGAGAATAATACCAGAAACATACATTTAAGAAAAAGGAAATAGGGATTTTAAAAAAGCAAACAAAAAAAAACATGAGAGAAAACAGAAAAGAAAGAACTGGATTAGAAGAGAAATATAAGTGTGAATCTGATCACTTCAACCACAGTTTCCTGGCATTTCCGAACACCAACCTTGTGCTGACAGTTTACAACTGCCACCTGATCACACACACACACACTTGCTGATGGCAACAGGAAGCCACAGGTTTGATGTGGTCACCTGACACACCGTGAGCAGTCACGTGACTCACAGTAAAGAGATAAAAACACCATTGTAAAGGTCAAACACACCCTTGCCCTTCCTGAAACCAGGTCAATATTTGTTTTCAAACATAATCATGATCATATCCAGGTTAGCGGGGATTTTATCAGTCCAATATAAAGACAGTAACTTTATTCAACTTCTATATTAGAGTTATGCGTCACTAAAAACAAGCAGATTGTTCCACAGATTAAACGGTTTTACATTAACCAATACTGAATGGCCCATGTGATGTCAACCAAAATGTAAAGTCATTTCCGAGGAAGCACGAGTTATGAGCTACATTTCAAATCAAAGACTTTCTTTGGAGTTAGTAGGCTATAACAAGCGCCAGTGAATCACTCACAATAGCCTGGAAGAACCAAAACGTGCATTATATGAGCAAACCAAGCCAATTTTGGATTTCAAAAAGCTTGAACATGCATCACATAAATTGGTTCTAATGCATTACAGGCCAAGATACTAAAACCCTTAAACATTACCCAAAACCAAGCCTGTGTTTGGGATAATGTCCTTTAAGTGTTCTAGTATGTTGGCCTGTAATGATAGGCCCTGTGTTTACTCCTGGTATTAAGATGCGTTTTGGTCGATCGGATCACAAGACGAGGGAGACACGTTCCTGTTTACACCTGATGTTTTAATCCGTCTCTTTTGTCCACTTTCAAACACTTCTGTCCTGATTTCTTCGAGGGGAGGGTCTATGGACGGGTAAATCTATGGGCTTTTTCAGATCTTTCGATCTATTGGAGAAAATAAGCTTGAGCAATTTACATATAAACACAACCGGTGAAAACAGAAAAAAACACACAGAGAACATCAGCTTTAGTTTCTGCTCTGACATTCACAAGACCAGCCGAACGCCGAGTGTGTGTTAGAAATCAGGAATGGTGAGAGAACATTGAGCTTGGTACATTTTTCATCTTCAAACCAAAATTGGTCTTCAGTCGACAAAGTTTAAACCTCGTCTGGCTAGTTCACTTCTCATAATGTTTACGCATTAGATCCGTGGACGGAGAGTAGACGGTCTTTGTGGCTGTTTGAACACATTCGACTACATGAGGGTTTACACTACAAAAGCAACCCGGTCAAATGTGTTTTCAAATACTTCTGGAAGTGTTCGAAAGTGGACGAGTAAACCCTGTTTACAGCCGTATTTAGTGTCGTACACTTGTGATCTAATTGACCAAAACGCATCCTAATGTCAGGTGTAAACAAGACCATATAACAAATACTCACCAAAAATATAATATAAAGAAAATAAAGTGACCTAAATATAATTTTATTATAATAATGAATAAAAATAATAATAACTACTACAACATATAATTTTCATATTCTAATTAAAATACTTGAATTCAACTTTGTTTTCATGTTGACAAAGCTTGAGGCGAGTACAAGATCTAAGCTCTTCTTCAGCCAAAACTCTACAATTGCAGGAAATTTCTTCTTCAAAATCAGACAAAATGCCAGTGAGAGAGCATCTAGTATCAGTTCTTTAAGATAAACGGACAGGGCCGGCTGTGTCTAAATTTGCCCCGTGTAGTAGTGGTGTGACTGAGATCTCCTGTTACCCCCAGAGAAATGACCCTGCCGTCCGTAAACTGAGTTCAAGAGCATCTGCCGTGTGACATTCTCATGTAGTTCCATTGATCTAACAGGTACGATCTGCTTCCCATTTTAACTTTAACTCTCATTTTTGCATTTACCTCAGGGATCTGAACAGAGGAAAAGTGAGGATAGGAAGTCTGTTATATTGCAACGATGGCATCCAAACATCTGCATCAATCAAGACAAGCTGTCTATCAGGCATGTACATGTTAAATGATGATTGACAGGTGACAGGTGATGGATTTGACAGCTAAAAAAGGACAAATAAGCAGGAAAAGCAAGAAAACGACTTTACACTCAAATACAACAAATCAAATTGAATGTGGCCCCTTTAGGATGCTTACAAAAAGTACCACGGTATTACTATTGATTATAAACACAGTTCACTCGAAAAATACCTTGGTAATTATTCAGTACAGTGGTGCAATAGCAGTTTCAAAGTACCGGTACTTTTGTTATGAAAGGGTTGAAAGATTGCAACTCTCACACCTGGCCATAACCCAAAAACTACAATAAACATACGCACAGACTAGCAAAAAAACCATCTCAAATGGGCCTTTCCCATGATATCATACTGAAGTGAAATGACAGGTTCAGCACAGAGAACACAGTTAGGCAACCACTCTATTGGCATAAATGCGCATGCGCAGTAGCGCAGCAGATGACGCCACATTACTGAACTGTTTATGCTTTTTTTTATAACTTATGATCGATTATTTCAACAAACTGACAGGTTAAACGCACTAGTGGCACAGTAAATAGTATAGTAAATAGTTATGGTAACAGTTATGTTAACAGGTTCAATACTTAGGAGTGATGGATTTTTGGGGTTACTGCATGTAACAGGCCGCTTGAATATTTAACATAAGCAATTAACGATGTATAGATCTCATCTTGACAATGTAATAACTAGGATACGTATTAAACATCCAAAAAACGTTCATTTTAATCCTCTCTCTGGCATTAAATTGCTATTTGTCAGTCAACTCGCATGGTGGCGCGAACTTTAGCCAAATAACCTCAACAATAACAATAACATTGATTGATAAACCAAACAGACAGGACGGCGTTTAACAGACAACCATAACAAGCTTCACAACTCTACAACATGATTCTGAATCAACTGAGGTGATTCACTCAGCTGATATGAATCAGTTAGCCGGTTAGCATGCTAAAGCCCAGAATCAAGGCCTAGCCACCATGTATACACACATCTAACCGCATTTCTCACCTAAAACAATGACTAAAACCCTTAGACCGGGTAGATTCGTGTGTGTGTGTCTCACCTATAGTGGAGATAAAGGTGGTGTTGAAGGCGTCATCAGAGAATCGGAACAGCACGCAGGTCTTTCCCACCCCAGAATCACCAATCAAAAGCAGTTTAAAGAGCAGATCATATGTCTTCTTCGCCATCTGAGCTATTATAAACACACACTGATGAGAAGCGAATAGAGACTAAGTGTGTGTTAAATGGAAAGTGTGTGTCTGTTATCCGAAAACACACACCGGACAGTCTCTTCACAGCTGATTTCCGTTTATTTCCTCTGTAGACTCTTTTTATATTCCTAAGGATATATTTAAGATGCGTGTTTCCTCTCAAAGCGTGGTGTTTGGTGTTTTTAATGTCTCAGTATTTCTTTCTCTCACACACTGTCGGGACAAAATGGCTCCTCCGCCCGACTTTCTTTCTTCAAACTAACGTTACACCAGCGATCTGATTTAAATGAAAGCTATTCCGCTTCATCCCAGCGATGCCGAACCGCGAAGATCTCGTATGACAGCCGGTTCCGTAACGACAGTCCTTACCGGGTCCGTTTGTGGAGTTTAGAAGAGGACAAACACATAGACGACCGACCAACCGCCGTCGCCTTCGAATGGAGCCACCACGGCGACACCCTAGATTTCAGAGCCACGCCTCTCTTCCCGCCCCTACGTCAACGCCTGAGTTTCTGATTGGCCGAACGAGCCGTTTTTCAAATCTGTCTCGGACGCTGATTGGACGGAGCACAAAGCGTCCGGATACATTGACGTAGCTTTTCGGGGAGGGCGAATGCAGCTGGCGCAGCCAAGAACCTGGCCCGTAAACGACACTCCGTGGCCCGACAGCTAGTTTCCATCGCTGCGGGGTGTGATTGGGTCACCGTGACGAATCCAGATGTTTAGTCAAACACGGTGACGTCAGTCCGGGCGTGTCCCTTAGAACGTTTCCAAGTGACAATGAATATAAGTTATCCGCTGACAATGCTGAAACGTGGAACTTCATTGCAATAATAGCTACCATGGTACATGTGCAATGCAAAACATGCTTATCATGCACTACTTTTCTTTGTATAGTTTTTACGTTTTAGGCTACATTTATTCATTTTCCAAGTTGAACAAAATGTATTTATTGATTGATTTTATTGTATTCCTTATTTACGGTGTAAGTTTGCGTAATTGTTATTAACTGTAATGTATGTTTAAGGTGTTTTTCCGTATTATGTCTCGTTTTAACTATGCCATATGATCCTATGTTGATGTATGATCCTCCCTGCCCAGGGACTACAGATGAAATTTAGCTCTAATTCTTTAGCAGTCATGGATTGTCCCCTCTTAAATAAACTATTAAATAAATTAATACAATTTGTATATAGCAAACATTTCCAGGGTTGGCTGCCAATGTAATAAAACATTTTTTATCATCATGTGCTCACATGACGACAAACATATTTTTTGTATTGGGTGGTATTCACCAAATTACTAACACAATAACTGCTTTGAAGCATTTTGCAGACATATAATAGAGTTGTGATGTGCCCTAAAAAAATTAAACCAGAATGTTACAGTTTTTTTATTCGCTTTGGTATTATTTTCACAAGTAGCCTACGATGTACATTTTCAAAACTCTTAATCCTAATATCAAAATAGATCATCAAAAGTGCACTTTTTTTAAACATTTCATCATGTTTTCAATTGTGTTAGTAGGCTACAATACACAAAATCACAAAGTATCCTTTTCACAACACAAAATAAGTGTTATAAGTGTCATCTCATAAATGTTTCATGCCTTTCATAAAGCTCTTACTATCAAACTTTTGATTTGCATCTCTTCTAATTCAGTTGAATTATTTAATCCAACAGATGGTATCAAATACCGCATTTTACATTACAGTATATGCCATGTGATGCTGTAAACAGATTACGATAGAGACTGCCACATTACTGTAACTCACCCTTCATATATAAAGGTCCACTACAGTAGAGATTCAGTCAAATGGAGTGAAATTATTTACTGTATTGCCAGCAAACTCTGTTGGCACAGAACCTCATGCTGTGTCATCACACCTTTTGATAACACACTGCAGATATTACAAACATTATGGATGCAATTACATAATGCACATGTGTTTTGTAATGTGGCAAGCCTGTATTACTGTAATTAATTCAGCAACAAGGGTGATTTGGAACATCTTGCATCGTTTGCTGTTGAATACTGATTGTTAAAAGTACTAACCAAAAGTTCTTACACTGTAAAAAGTGAACAGTTGGATCAACCTAAAAAAAATTACTTCAATTGGTAACACCTAAAAAAATTAAGTTTTCTCAACTTAAATTATCACATTTTAACGTGATAATTTAAGTTTAGAAAACTTAATTTTTTTAGGTGTTACCAATTGAAGTAATTTTTTTAAGTTGATCCAACTGTTCACTTTTAGTGTATATTACAATAATCTCGTGTTTGAAACAATGATTATGTGGACTGAAAAGTGTAACTGTAATGAAAGAATGACTACCTGTGTTACAAGTGTGATCAGTTTGGATGTTTGTACAAAGAGTTTTGAAAATGTACACATTACTTGTACCAAAGCGAATAAAAAAACTGTAAAACTTGAGAACAACTGAAGAACCATTTGTTTGTGTGAAGAACATTTTACATTTTGTTATTTTTTGTGTAGATGTGTAGAGTGTAGATGCCAACTGTATCCTAAATGAAGAGAACACATCAAAATGCCCCATTTAGACTGATTTAATGGGGGAAACAGAGCACAAACTGTAAGTTGGAATGAGTCCTGCTCTCATGTCCTGTGAGGATTGAAGAATCCGGCTATCGTATGTGAGTCATTGGGCAACGCTTTCCCCATAATGCAGCTGTACACATGAAGAAACCTGCTGGAGGTTTAATATTCCTTCATATCTGTCAGTGAGTCACTCTCCCTTTTCCTGTTTCCAAACTGCCCCGCTCCACACCGCATGAATCTGGAATATTACAGGAATTTCTTTTTGCTCAGATGTTTCCGCTTTTATTTGATTTTATTTGCCACGTGTGAGTTTTTAAATAGCCTAGTTCTTTCAGTTTCTCGCTCTCAGGATTTTTCACCTCATTTGACCGGGTTTTAAGTAGTCTGACAGTCTAGTGAACACACTGACAGAGGCGTAGTTGAGGACTGTAAGTCAATCTGCTGCTGTGAGTCACTGTGGAGTTAAACATCTGCTTCTGTTAAACACGCCGGATGTCCTTCAGAGTTTGAGTCAGCAGACATTCAAAAAGTTGTCAATGTGCAATGGCGATAGTTTAAAATTGAACAGAATTTAACATATCTTTAACATGTTAATTATTACAATTCAAACTTCCATTTATATAACATTTAATCATGCAAATACATTTTTCGAGTTTTTTTTTTATTTATTTTACACACACACACACACACACACACACACACACACACACACACACACACACACACACACACACGTGTTATTGTCTAAAAGTTTTAAGGTAAAGTAAATATGTTGAATCATCATGAATGTGGGCCTCTTATACGGCTAAAAGCATCATCTTGAGAGGAAGCATCACCACAGGCCTCGCTATCAGCTATTTCTTCAACTCCGGATGGATTGATTTCATCCCAGATGTTTCGCTAAGTGCTTTGGCTTCCCTCTGATAGATTACACGCTTAAAACATTCTTCCCTCGTGTGAAACACAGAGCTAGTCTGATAATATTCTAGTGTCACACACTCAGGCTAATATTAGTGGCCGAAGACCCTGGATCACAAAACCAGTCTTAAATAGCATGGGTATATTTGTGGGAATAGCCAACAAAACACTGTATGGGTCAAAATGATCGATTTTTCTTTAATGCCAAAAATCATTAGGATATTAAGTAAAGATCATGATCCATGAAGATAGTAAATTTCCTACCTTAAATATATCAAAATTGTATTTTTGTAAGTGGATATAGCACAATAACCAACAGAAATGGAAACCTTTAAAGGCGATTTTCTCAATATTTAGATTTTTTTGCACCCTCAGATTCCAGATTTCAAATAGTTGTATCTCGGTCAAATATTGTCCTATCCTAACATACCATACATAAATGGAAAGCTTATATATTCAGCCTTCAGATGATTTATAAATCTAAATTTTAAAAAATGGACACATAAGACTGCTTTTGTGGTCCAGGGTCACATATGGTCTCTTTATAAACATAAAATATTTTATCACAGTAGGCTACTAATGAATTTTAAAAAGATAAGAACATTTTTGGAGCTGGAGCCTCTTGTGGTTGAAAAATAAACTATATATTAAAAATTCACTAGATGGCGCCATTGATGCACAAACAAGACCACCATAGAAGGAATCTGATTTTATACGTTATTAAGGACATTTTTCTCAATACTTTGTTCACTTTTCACTTCTAACCAACTTCAAGCTTGGCACAGCAGTTAATTTCACATTCAAAATGCTCTAAAACTACCAAAACCCTTTATTCATGCCTCAAATCAAGTCATTCTTCCAATGCAAAGTTTTTCACCCACAAACACACGTGTCACTCATAAACTAACAGCCTAAAAACACGAACATGCATTATACAATGTTCCCTTTTGTAACGTTTCTTTACAAAACAAGAATGAGCTCTGCTAGATGGTAAAGCTGCATCTAATAGTTTTATGATAGTATATGATATGATAGTAATAATTTTTGATATTCAGAATAAATTTATTTCAATGTTGCATTATAAGTGAATTTCTGTCTTATTCAATTTTGCATTATGTTAGGTTTTGAACTTAAGTTAAACAGTTTTGAAAAGAGTTTATGCATGTGCAACTTGTTCTGTATAGAGTTTTGCTGGTGTTTGTCGGATTGAGAAAATATTCTTTGAACATTTTGTGCCGAAGCAATGATAAATGATCACAGTTGCTCACATTGACTGATACTGTGATTACTGTGTGAAGGGTTTTGAAATAAATATAAATCAGTCATGCTAAGTGATGTTTTTTGAAAGTGTAAAAGTGTAGAAAGTTTTCTATGATGGCTAGGTTTATGGAAAGTCCAATATGAAAATGTGTGTGTGTGTGTGTGTGTGTGTGTGTGTGTGTGTGTGTGTGTGTGTGTGTGTGTGTGTGTGTGTGTGTGTGTGTGTGTGTGTGTGTGTGTGTGTGTGTGTGTGTGTGTGTGTGTGTGTGTGTGTGTGTGTGTGTGTGTGTGTGTTTTGCCATTTTACCCTTTATAAATATTTTGCCCATGTTTTTCATGAGGAGGTTTTCAGTTTATATTCCCTTTGGGGTATATGATATTGTTTTATACTTATTTTATATTCATTGTTTGTTAATTTGTATGATGTTACTGTAAATATAGGTGTTAATAAAAATGGTCTCTAGTGCTTTAGTTATTTTTAGTGAATCAAACTGAATTCAGCCTGTGGTTTTGTTGTAATCAGTGGGATAATTGTTTTATAAAAATGAATGCATGATTGAATTAGCTAGTTAAGTTAAATGTTTTTTTTTGTTCATTATGATTTAAATAGGTATAGGTGTTTAGTGTTTAGAGCCAATGGATTGATTCGAATTTATGCATTTAAGTAATTAAAATTAGTGTAAACACAAGAATTGTAGCCTACTGGATTTATTTCTGTTGAAATCTAAAATTTTCACTTAAATTCACTTAAAAGGAAATAGACCTTTTTGAATATCAAGAATTAAGATATTAAGTTTCTGTAATAAAGCAGAGCCACAATTCCTGAAAATTCCCATCCCCTATATTGCTTGGTTCTCATGATGAGATCTGGCAACCTACGTGTGTGTGTGTGTGTGTGTGTGTGTGTGTGTGTGTGTGTGTGTGTGTGTGTGTGTGTGTGTGTGTGTGTGTGTGTGTGTGTGTGTGTGTGTGTGGTGTGTGTGTGTGTGTGTGTGTGTGTGTGTGTGTGTGTGTGTGTGTGTGTGTGGTGTGTGTGTGTGTGTGTGTTTGGGCAGGGCTGCAGTGAAGCGCAGCTGATGTGTGTGCTTCTCTGCCAGACGCGCGCTTAGGCTATATTTTGGATCTTGTGTTTTCAGTGGAAATCGGTGAGATATTTCGAGCTTATGATTTCATCCATACGTGTTAATGACGGAAGCGCGTTTATCTTTTATTCATTCGTGGAGACCGCAGAGATTTGCGCCGTGACTGACATTATGCGCTCGGAAACCGGGGGATGCTGATGCTGACATTCCCATCTTCCACCGTCCTTCTGGTTTAACGGGAATTACTGCGCTCATTCATTTGTGATCCACTCATCTCAGACGGGAGTCAATATGTCCATGAAGTCAAAGACCGGCGAGGCGGTGAAGGTGGTGGTTCGGTGTCGCCCGATCAACCGTAAAGAAGAATCGACGGGTTATGAGAACATCGTGCAGATGGATGTGAAACTGGGCCAGGTTGCCCTGCGGAACCACAAGGCGGGTCCGGGAGAGCTTCTCAAAACCTTCACGTTTGACGCGGTTTACGACGCGTGCTCCAAACAGAGCGACCTGTACGACGAGACGGTCCGGCCGCTCATCGACTCGGTTCTGCGCGGGTTTAACGGAACCATCTTCGCGTACGGACAGACGGGAACCGGGAAAACGTACACCATGCAAGGCCAGTGGCAGGACCCCGAGCGCCGCGGCATCATCCCGAACTCGTTCGAGCACATCTTCACGCACATCTCGCGCTCTCAGAACCAGCAGTACCTGGTCCGGGCCTCGTATCTGGAGATCTACCAGGAGGAGATCCGTGACCTGCTCACCAAAGACCACAGCAAGAAGCTGGAGCTTAAGGAGAGCGCAGACTCAGGGGTCTACATCAAAGATCTGTCCTCCTTCGTCACCAAGAACGTGAAGGAGATCGAGCACGTGATGAACGTAGGGAACCAGACCAGATCGGTGGGCTCCACCAACATGAACGAGCACAGCTCGAGGTCACACGCCATCTTCATCATCACGGTGGAGTGCAGCCAGCTCGGGCCTGACGGACAGAACCACATCCGTGTGGGAAAACTCAACCTGGTGGACCTGGCGGGCAGCGAGCGACAGACCAAGACGGGCGTCCAGGGCGAGCGTCTGAAGGAGGCCACCAAAATCAACCTGTCCCTCTCCGCCCTGGGGAACGTGATCTCTGCGCTGGTGGACGGGAGAAGTTCTCACGTGCCCTACCGCGACTCCAAACTCACCCGGTTGCTGCAGGACTCGCTCGGGGGGAACGCGAAGACCATCATGGTGGCCACGCTGGGACCGGCCTCCTACAATTACGAGGAGACCCTGACCACCCTGCGTTACGCCAACCGAGCCAAGAACATCAAGAACAAGCCTCGCGTCAACGAAGACCCCAAAGACGCGCTCCTGAGGGAGTTCCAGGAGGAGATCGCCCGGCTCAAAGCACAGCTGGATAAACGCGGTATGCTCACCAAGAGGAAGAGGAGGAGCAGGAGAATGAGGAAGATTGGAGAAGGCGGAGAGGAAGAGGTAGAAGAGGACGATGATGTTGAAGATGATGATGATGATGATGAGGAAAGTGTGGAGAAGGAGGCGCAGGACTACATGAAGGAGCAGCAGGAGAAGCTGGAGAGGGAGAAGGAGGCTATCAGAGATGATCACACTCTGGTGGCGGAGGACAAACTGAGACTCCTGGAGGAGAAAGAGAAGATGATGAGACATCTGAAGAAGGAGCAGGAGGCCACTGATCTCCTCACAGCCAAGTTCAAGGTCAGTTTGCTTGAAGATTGTGTGTTCCTGATCACTAAATGTGTTGTCTTTATAATCGTGTCAAGTTCCATTGATGTGTGTGTATAGAATGAGTTTATTACAGGAAAGGTTATAGATAGATGATATAAGCAATAGATGTAAACATTCAAACTAAGTAATGTTTTTAATCATTACAGTTTTTCTCGATTGCATGAATGAACACAAAATTATCGTTACTTAAAGCTTTTGAAATTCTTAAAAACTGTTTCATAGTTTTTAAGAATTTCAAAAGCTTTAAGTAACGTTCATATTCAATACACTTCTGTAAAGAGATCTCGCAGTAGATGAAAAGCACTTGAAAAGAAAAAGTTCAAATACCAAATAATTGAATATGAACTTGGTATGCAATACTGTAAATGTCAATTACAGTACTAAAAAAAAAAATTGACCAATGGCATATTTGCCATGCTACGGTATAACAGTTTTTTATTCTCCTGACAAGACTTTCTCTC